>WFKH01007768.1:18782762-18846231 GCA_016163765.1 Magallana hongkongensis
AGAGAGAGAGAGAGAGAGAGAGAGAGAGAGAGAGAGAGAGAGAGAGAGAAAGGAACACACATACACCATTTTTTCTTGTTTAGGCAATAGTTTTTTACGGGACTTCATTAGAGCTGGCTGATATGCCACTTCCTCGGAAACCAAATCAAATTTGGGCATTGAAACACGAAGAATCTCCTAAAAACAACGATTACATGTTTTCCCACGAAGAAGTGATTTCTTTGTTTAATTACACATCTACGTTCAAACGCCAGTCTGACTATCCCCTATCTACACAACACCTACCCAATCTGGATTACTTGCTGGTGAGTACTTACACAACGCTTACAACTAGACATGACAACATTCTTTGATTTATACATCTAGGGTCTGGAAATAGACATTTTACAGTCTGTTGAAACCTTGAATTCATATTGACAAAAGCTTCGAGCATTAAAAGAAGCTTGCACGTATAACATGTACTTATCTATTACTTACAGCCATATGCATTTACACCAGTATATGTGCGGTTTTAACTTTGTTGTAGGACAATCTGTACGTCGTGGACACGGAGACGAAGTCTCGGCTGAGGAGGTCGGAGAACCTGGCCCCTGTTCTGTACGTCCAGAGTGACTGTGGTGCCCCGTCAGACAGGGACGAGTATGTCAAGCTCCTCCAGCAGTACATCCCTGTAGACTCGTACGGGAGGTGTCTGCACAACAAGGACTTACCCGAACAGTAAATATATTATAGAAGTTAAAGTTCATTTGAAAAAATCGAAACAACTTCGTATTAAATCGCTATGTTTTATGTACATGTATACTTATTGTGATCGACAGAAAGGTCAAGTGTGCATACACAAAACCTCAATATGAAGTAGATTTTTATAGTTCCCTTTGTAGATTTCTTTGTAGTAATAGTATTATAATTTATTTATTGTTTACCGACTTTTTTCTTTTGTTTCAAAGGGACTTAATGTTCGGAATTGACAATTTTCATTTTTCGTGTCGTTGGCCATTTCTAGTAGTTTATTTTATATATTTGTCTTGTAGCATTAGATTTGATATTGGTAAAAGCATGGCTGGAATGCATCATGACGATTTCCACAAACTTGCAGCAAAATACAAATTCACGTTGGCCATGGAGAATGCCATTTGTGATGACTATATGACAGAAAAGTTATGGCGTCCGCTTAGACTAGGGTCCGTGCCGATAGTATTTGGTTCTCCAAAAGTAAAGGTAGGAATTTAGTCTTCAAATGACCATATAAAGCTTAAATAAAAATTTTAAAAAATCTTTAACAATTATATTAACATTTAAAGTACCAAACTGCTTTTTATTCTAACTTTTCAGTTTTTAATTTTTTTTTTTTTAAAATACATCTTTTCAGGACTTTCTTCCCTCTAACAATTCGGCAATATTGGTTTCGGACTTTCAAAGTGCGAAAGAACTGGCCGAATATCTGATAGATTTGGATAAGAACAACGAGAAATACAACCAGTTCCTAAAATTCAAATCTATTAATAAAATTGACAATGAATTCTTAATTTCACACATGGAGGCTCGAGAATGGGGAGATTTCAGCGCCATTCAGAAAACTCCTAAAAAGTTCTATTCGCACATGGCCGGATTTGACTGTTTTATATGCCGTAAAATCCACGAAATACAAAATGCGCTTGCGCAAAAAGAACTAATAACACCAAGAACAGCCAACATAGACCATTATGGATGCCCAGCTCCTAGACGTTTTGATGACAATGGACAATACGGAGTTTTTGACGCATGGTTTGCTGAACCATGGTTTTATTCAAAATATCTTGCAAAGGCATTCAGAAAATACTACGACAGCAACCAGCATGCTTTCACTCATGATGATTTGACTACTTCAGCGAAAAAACTACGAGAAGATGATAAAAATGGATAACTTCATTGGAATGGAATAGTGTTAACCCAGTTTGTGTTCAATAAATACATTATTACTGAAAAATATAAAATGAAAATATATGATACCAGGCTTTTATTATCATGCAAAAATGTTAATATTAATGTAGCGTCGTCGCCCAGTCAAACAATTGTACACAGCGCCGATGCATTTGAACTCGGATTTCCTCTTCTGCTGGGCATATTTACCCTAAGATGCATTCGTTTCGTTGACTTAAACGGATATTTTTTCGGTGCTCTGATTGGCGAAAGCTGTAAAGTTAAAATAATCAATATTATTCAAACAAGTTAGGGACAGTCTGTAAACAAAAGAAGGTGTTGCAGAAAAGTTGGATTTTTCCTTAAACGTGAGATGGGCCTTTCTATACCCGTAACACATGAAGAGTCAGATCTAAATAAAGAACCAGCTTTGTAGACGCCCATATTTACACAGCGGCTACATGTATGTCCTGTATGAAGGCAAAATACACAACATTTTACGCGCATTTTAATCGAACACGGCAACTGCAATTCGATCTTTATTGATACAGCCTGGAAGATGACCAAATTGTCTGTATTTTGATGTTGACATAAAACAATTTGATTTTTACTATCCGGCATGTTCAAATATTCTTTAATATTCTATAATAATATGTAGCTTCTTTAGAGCTATATGAATAAATCTGATTCTAGCTCCTCAGAAAACGTCCGAGTCTGCTCTTGATTGTAATTATAATCATTAAATATTTCTATTATATCTAGATAAACGGTTAGTCTAGATAAACTCGTGGAACAAAGTTATCCATACATATTTTCATCTACCTAATGCTTCATCGCGATGCATAATTTTTTGTATTTATGTATTATGTTGCATGTAAATAATATTAACATCGAATTCTATAACTTTAATTTTTCCGTTTTATCTGCAACACTTTTAGGGAAGATAGCATAGAAACTGCGACACCTTCTTTAAAAAGTACATTTCCAGATGATAATTAATATTCAAAAGATACGGTAAAGAAAACAACAAATGGTAGGCATACTCTGACTATTTCTGGTAAAGGCGAGGAGGTGGACTCGCGGGGGTTTGGTCTCTTGGGTACCGGGTACAATATAGAGTACCGATCACAGGAGGAAATCTTAGGATGTATTGGTAAGATAGGACTCGTGTCTAAAAACAAATGGAAGTCTCATCAGTATTCAATATGTAAATACGTAATTCGTTTTGTTTAAATAAATGGCGGATAAGTGTTCATAATTTTTATACCGGATTTTTTCTAGGCCAACATCAGAAATATTTGAACGTACCCTCATTTCTATTGGCATAACTGAAGTTTGGTTCAGACGTGGAGGAATTGGAAGGTTCCGGACAGTTGTGTAGACATAACAACGGTACACGCTTACAGTTCTCTAAATGAACGACGAATCTACAGCAGTTCTCTGACATATGGCAACTCAACACAGGGTGATGCATGTCGATCATTGCCACATGCAGACCCAAAACAACATCCCATAGTCTAATGGTACCATCTTTGGACGCTGCGAGCGAACGAAAAATATAGATTCAAATGTAGATTCTTATTGCGGACGAAGATGTATGTTTGTCTTAAATTATCAAAAAGGCAACTTGACACGGATTAGTAAAAAAAGCAGTTTTGAAATGTTTTTTTTAAATATGTAATTTATTACCGATTCCATTGGTCATCAAATTACATTTAGGTGTTGAAAGTTACTTTTCTGCTTCAAATGTAATCTTGTTCTTTCTTTAACAAGAGGCCCATGGGCCACATCGCTCACCTGAGCAACAATAGGTATGATAAAATCAGCTAAACGGAGTCATAACACAAACTATCTGGACAAAGTAGTATAATACATGTTCATCCTGAATAAATAAAAGTCCATTTTTTTACCCTGGATATTCTTATGTTTATAATCAAGTCCCTTTTCTAACAGGATGATTTTATTGTCATATCACCTGTTGAGCATTGCAGTACTAAAAAAGATCCTAAACAATTGTTTATATATGGAGTATAAACCTACATGAAACTCTGAACCCCTTGTGAGGCCCAAGAATCGTCCAGGGGCCAAAGTCTAAACAATTTGAAAGAATCAGCAATATGTCAAAATGCTTGCATATAAGTAAAACCATATATCATAACATTTCATTTTTTGTGAATAATTAAAATATTTTCCTTTGTAAAATTGGAATCTCAATGTGGCCCCACCCTAATTCTCAAGATTTTGATTTGAAAGAATTTAAATCTACATTGTCTGAGGTTGCTTTCAGTAAAGTTACAGCTTTTCTAGGCAAGTAGAAAAAGATATTTTAAAAAATTTTCTATCTATATTCCTATGTAAATTTTTGCCCCCCCCCCCCCCAACGTTGTGACCCCATCCTACCCCCGGGGACCATGATTTGAACAAACTTGAATCTACTATACCTGAGGATGCTTCCACACAAATCTCAGCTTTCCTGGCTAATTAGTTTCTGAGAAGAAGATTTTGAAAGATTTACACTATATATTCCTAAGTAAAAGATCGACCCCCCAATGTGGCTACACCCTACCCCCGGGGTCATGATTTTCACAAATTCGTATCTACACTACATAAGGATGCTTCCACACAAGTTTCAGCTTTTTTGGCTGGATAGTTTCTGAGAAGAAGATTTTTAAAGATTTACTCTATATACTCCAATGTAAAACTTTGACCCCCCATTGTGGCCCCACCCTACCCCCGGGGACCATGATTTGAACAAACTTGAGTCTACACTATCTGAGGATGCTTCCACACAAGTTTCAGCTTTTCTGGCCAAATGGATTTTAAGAAGAAGATTAAAAAGTTTTACACTATATATTCCTATGTAAAAGTTTGACCCCCCATTGTGGCCCCACCCTACCCCTGGGGGTCAAGATTTACACAACTTTAAATCTACACTACATGAGGATGCTTCCACACAAGTTTCAGCCTACCTGGCTGATTGGTATCTGAGAAGAAGATTTTTAAAGATTTACTCTATATATTCTATGTAAAACTTCGACCCCCCCATTGTGGCCCCACCTTACCCACGGGAACCATGATTTGAACAAATTTGAATCTACACTATCTGAGGATGCTTCCACACAAGTTTCAGCTTTCCTGGCCAAATGGTTTTTGAGAAGAAGATTTTTGAAAAATATCAACAAATTTTCAATAAATCCTAATTATCTCCCCTTCAAAGAGAGTGTGGCCCTTCATTTTAACAAACTTGAATCCCCTTCACCCAATAATGCTTTGTGCCAAGTTTGGTTGAAATTGGCTTAGTGGTTCTGGAGAAGAAGTCGAAAATGTAGAAAGTTTACAGACAGACAGACAGACGGACGGACGGACGGACAGACAGACAGACGGACGCCGGACAAAAAGTGATCAGAAAAGCTCACTTGAGCTTTCAGCTCAGGTGAGCTAAAAAAAGTTGAAAAATCTTATTACCAAGTTATAATTACTATTGTAATAAATCTTACATGATATGACAAATTGTTCGTTGGACAGAAACATAAGCGTGGTAATACAAGACGTATGGGTATTTAGTTTATGTATACACTCCCCACTGGATACCTCCCATACCATGATGCACCCGTCGCTGGCCCCTGATATGACAGTGGTACTATCACTTTTAATGGTTACTTTGATTACACAGGTACTATGCTCAACTAAAATCTGGAATGTATAACGAACACGTGCGTCAATAAATTGGAAAAAGAGGAGTATCACATCTATTTCTATATGCGTATTGGTTCTTGTGTAAAGTTTAGTTTGACACGTGAGGTGGTACATATATACCTGTGTGAGTTTTCCAGTTGTCAGGTCCCACACCTTGCAGGATTTATCCTCTGACCCGGTCACAAGATATTTGTCCCTGACGTCACAGCACATACACGTGATCTTCTCAGAGTGACATATTCCAGTGACCAAAGTCCCTGATTTCGTCTTCCAGACTCGTGCACTTGTAAAGAAGTCCATATAAAAATACATTTAGGCATTGAAAAACGTAAAAAGTATATTATTACTTATTTTCCATGACAGATTTCATACCAATTATCTCCCCTTGCTGTTACAAGAAGCTGACAGTCTGTAGATAAAATGAATGTAAATGCATGTCTGTCAAACGATATAAGAGTTGTTCCATCTTCAGCCTGCCACAGATGGAAATGTCCCATAGAATCATAAGATAAAATCTGCATATCATTTTCTATGATCTTCATTTGTCGAACAAAACTGTCGTGTTTCTGTAAAATATACACAACTTTCATTAGAAAGCTAATCTTACTAAAAAGGAAAGGAATATTTGTTAGTCATACTATAGTACATGGTTCCATGTACATGTAACTTGATAGTATAAACTAGATTTTTTTTTCAACAGTATAATTTTATACCAAACTTTAAGCATATGTGAAAATCAGGATGAAATATGGGAAATTAATGTCAGTAATATAAATAATGTAATAATAAATAATATAAACAGAATTATGTTAAGCACAGAATTATGTTAATGGCCAGAAAAAAGTTCCTTTTCTCCGTTATCAAAGTTCAACAATATACCTCATAGTTTGTAATGACGATAGCTAGAGTCATACTCCAGACTTTGATTTTCCTGTCTTCTGCTGATGTGACTGTAAACGCACCATTAGAAGCAGGCTCTATGCAAGCAACAGCTTCACTGTGACCAAGAAAGCTCTCTGAATAGGTGTTTGTCTCCAGATCCCAGAGCTTTACTTCGCCATCAGTACCCCCTAAAAGGTCAGGTACATAACCACAATTATATAAAACACATTTTTGTGTATTGTTTTTATTTTCCATTTAACAAGACTACTTGATCATAAATCAGGGAAATAAATTGATTTTTAACACATTTGAGAGGTACTGCGTTCTTCTGATAAGAGAAGATATTATTTTCATTATATTTTCCCGATCAGATCTGCCTTAAAAATTATAATTTTGGCGAAAAGATTCTTATAAGTATTGAAAAATCCAAATATTTGAGGGTTAAAATTTGGATATTTTTTATATCTTTGTTCTTTGTTTGCCAAAATTATCCTATGAAAAAATTTTAAGGCAGATCTGATCGTGAAAAATATAGAGAAACTAAAATTCAACCTTAAAGATTTGGTAAAGAACAAAAGTTATTTATTTCAATTAGTGTTATCTCTCTCATTAGAAGAACATAGTTCCTGTCAAATGTGTTAAAAATCAATTTATTTCCCTGATTTATGATCAATTAGTCTTGTTCATATCTTCTTATGAATATTGAAAAATCAAAATATTTCAGAGTTAAAATTTGAATATTTTATATATCTTTATAAAGAGCTCTTCGTCAAAAGGAGATTGATTAAACCTAAAAATAACCAAGACCAACCAGCCTTCTTCCGAGAAATAAAATCACCCTTAACTAGTGTGTACCTGACATTCCGATTTTGCCATCACTCGTAATTGCCACACACGTTATCGTACATTTATGTTCGTTAGTTTTGACGTGTTTTGTCATTTTGGGCAAAAAACTCCATAAATTTATCTTTCCCTGAAATGATAGTTTTGAAAATTATGCTTTCTGCAACCAAGAAAAAATGTTCAATTATTATTTTTGTCAATTCGTGGAAAATATATTCCCCCTTATTGCACATTTATGATCGAAAATCCAATGCATGCAACGTTTCATTAAACATCATACCAAAGAACAAAGATACACGGAGTATTGTTATTCGCGACATTTTCGATTATTTTGGAGTGAAGATTAAACAATATTTAGCTGTTCATGGACAGTTACTCTTTAAATCTAGGATTGTCACAACCTCTGATGCCGTGAAGATGAGCGATTGATCCTTGGAAATTCTGATATCCGTCACAGAGGAAGTGTGGCCGTTGAAGACATCTAACAGTTCAGTGGTCCGAAAATTGTACAGGTAAACCATGTTGTCTTGGCAGCCAGCAAGCACGTGGTTACAATTATTGGCCAGAGCTAAAGATCTAACCTTAGAAGTATAGCCAATCAATATTTCATTATGACTATGACTTTCTCCGATTTTCAAGTATTTGATTAAAAGAGCAAAAAGCCCATATGAAAAATGATTAAATATTTCATCTATATACTTAATTTTTCTTGCGCGAAAGACATCAATATACAGAACTCTTCCAATAATTTATAGTAATCAATTGTTTCCGGGGCAATAAACGTTTTATATATTTTCTGTCGTTAGTATATCACACCAAATTCACAAAAATGAGCTAAACATAGTTTCACAGTCAATAAACTAGGTGTATTGGCTGTAAACTGTAGTTTACGACAGAAAGCAGAAAACTATAATTAACGACGTTAACTTATGTTTCACATCTGTAAACTATAGTTTACGCGATCATCTACGTTTTAGAAGTGTAAAACTATTATTAACACTGAAATCAACCATTTGCAATTGCAAAACAAAGTTTAACTGATAAACATAGTTTCACGATTGTGAACCTATGATTAACAACTCTTAACTATAGTTAACGAATGTAAATTATAGTTTACAGATGTGAACCTATATTCATCAGCAAAATGTACTGTTAACGTTATTTACAGACAGATAAACTTAGATTAGCATTCGTAAACAATAGTTTACAAGCGTTAAATATGGTTTTACAGATAAAAACTATAGTTAACGAATCGTTAACTATTATAGTTTGTGGTTCGTAAACTATTACAGTAAACAATCGATAAACCGTTTATCAACTGTGAAACTATGTTTAGCTCATTTTTGTGAATTTGGCGTGCCATAGTTACAAGAAACATTTTATTTTTCAGCTTTTTCGAATGCTCACCCATCCTTTGTGACCTTTAAGCTGGTGAATCCATGATCCTGTGGTGAATGACATTACATTCAGACTGCTGTCCTCGCAGCCTTTAAATTATCAAGATAGTCAGTTTTTTTAGATTACGTCATATATTAATGAGTTAAGTGATGATCTTGACAGAACATTTTATTCCTAATTTTATAAAATTAATATACAATTATTCTATTTACTAAAAAACCGTTCCTAGTAAACCAGTACACGTTAATTGGCTCAAAATAAGTACTAGCTGATACTCTTTTTTTGGATATATGAAGATTTTTTTTTATTTTGTATGATAACATGTTATACCTGCAAGCAGAAAGGTATTATCCATTGTCAAATCCATGCATGTTATTGGTGAATGAATATCATCCACCGACAGCAGTTGGACCCTTTCTTGCATGCACCAAACAATTATCTTAGAGTCACGAGACGCTGCAAGATACATATTGAATTAGTAATTTATTTTCTTATTCAGATTTTTTTTATCTTTTGTTAAAAACAGTTTTCTATGTAGTTGTGGTCAACCAACAGATGTCCTCGTTTTTATTTAGATATTAGAATTACTTAATCATTTTATTTGATAATTAATTTTTTGGTTCGTGCTTCAAGTGCTACGATTTCCATAGTTAACCTGATGCTAGAAGGTCAGCATTGCTGTTCAGCTTCAATGCCGTTACGGCTTTCGTGTGTCCTTTCAGAACATCAATTCGCTTTCCATTCATGACTGAGAACACGACAATCGTCGTATCATCAGATCCACTTATTATGATGTCATCATCTGAGGTCATCGTCAGACAGAGAACAGCACCAAGATGTTCTCTGGAAAAGGAAAAAAAACCTATGATAACCAACCGAGGTTTATAATACATGTACAGGCTGTTATATTATTCATTCCTAACGGTGTTGACAAAAGTAGCTCTAATATGTTTACTAGAAAATATACCAAATAAAAAAGTTTTAAATACTGAAAAGGTATATTTTGCCATATTTATTGTTATCGTACACAGAATTTTTACCTAATGACTCTCGTGCACAATCCTTCAGCAAATTTCCAGAACCTGATAGTACAATCTTCTGAACCACTAATACAATACTGCTCATTGTGTGACAGAATAATGCATCTTACACTGCTTCTGTGACCTAATTTAGACAAGTTCAACTTTAGATTACATAGGATAAGAATCTTCTTTGCAGAAAGTGACAAAGTTACCGGCAATGGTATTTACCAGAAAACAACTTGAGCAGCTTTTTTGATGGAACATGGTACATCGCAATGTCGAGAAGACCATATGAACACAGAATATGTTGATTATTGCGCAGTGGCGCGATAAGGTTGGCGCCATCTACACAGTCCAATGAAGCAACAAGGGGCGAGTAAGGACTGGGTAACCATGAAGTCATGGGAATGAATAATGGCTCGCTATACGTATCACACCACTGCATACTTTGGGTCACAAGAGGTTCAATATATGATGGAAAATAATCTGAAAAAATGTTAAAATGTGATACATATTTTTCATTAGATCATGAAAGAATCGTTGATTCTTCTCAGTACATTGTCCTTCATATAGATATTCATCACTCTTCTTACTGTATCTTATTTTTAATCATTTTGTAGAATACTCTGTCAAGAATTTTGAATGGAATAAATACGTAATTAATTTTTTCAACTTGAAATAATATAATATATAGGATGTTTTCAGTAAATTTGATATTGATAAAAACGAAAGTTATCATTACTTTTCTTTAAATTACTAAATTAATGCAACAACTGCATACTTGATACATTCTTTATGTAAAAATTGCGATCAATAATTGTATTGTCTCTGAAGGTTAACTAGAATGCTTGACTTTAATGTCACAGATAACGCCACCTTTGATTTCTTTCAAGTAACCAATTAGCTCGTTGGCTAATTGTGTAGGTTGTCGCATCAGCACGGGACATGATTTTAACAAGCAGTTGTAAATCAGGAAGATTTCAGCATCAACTAGTCTGGACATGGCGAGTCGGAAATTTTGAAGAACTGTGTTTACCGACGAAGAATCGATCATTGACAGCAGATATTCAAAGTTACACAAGGCGTATTCCTTAAGACGTCTTGTATCACCTGCATGTAAAAGGATTTACAGGTTAATTATGGCTTGTGAAGGCAAAGTCAATATTTTACAACGTCGTTGTTAATGGTGCAGGCACGTAGCTTCGTTTTTGAAAGTGGGGGTGGGGGGGGAGGCTTATCCGAAATCTTGACAAGCAAAAAAAAAACCAAAAACTTTTTTCGTCAATCGTTAAAATCCTAATCCGTGGGGTGAAGGGGGAACGCTAAGTACCTAATACTACTATTTTAAGGTTAAATTTGTTAATTTTCCTATATATTTTTTAACCTGCATCTAAATGTGTGTGTGTGTGAGGCGGTTGGGGGGGGGGGGGGGGACTCCCTAAAAAATTTTTTTTTTTTAAGTAAAAAAAAAAAAAATTTGTGGAGAAAAAAAGGGGGGGGGGGGGGGGGGTCCCCCCCCCCCCCCCCTCCGATGCATCTAACTATCATGCCAATCAAAGGGAATTTCGATCATTGTTACCGTATATAACATTTCAAGTTTGTTGTTTGTGTTATTTAAGAATATTATTTTTTCCGTCACTGACCCCAGGTAGCAAATGATACCTGATAATTGACGTCTGTGTAATTTTTAAAGTCGATAATGTGTAGAAGATGATATGTGTGTAGGAGATATATGAAATAAATATCAAAATATGTTATTATTCAAAACTCTAAACAGAGTTTTAAACCTTTTTAAGCTTTATAAATTCAAATTATTATATTCATCATTACAAATTATCATAATATCAAAAAATATACCAGTATATGCATCTAGTTTATGTAAATAGAGTGGTCATTTTGAAAATGTTTAGTTGAGTTCAATTAACTCATTCAAATCGGTACCAAAAGTGATACAAACATTTTTTAATTTTAATGGAAATATTAATCCTTTTTATATTTCAAATATCATAACGAAAAGGCTTCTAAAAATATATTCTCGAATATATTCAAATTTCTATAACCTTCCTCTTTATTAACTTGTACAGAATTTGTTAAATGTTAACCCATATTTGTAAAACGTTGATTCAAATAATATATTATCAATTTTGTGAATAAAATTCATCCTATAAATATTGATTTGAAAGAGAATTTTGTTAATTTTAATTTCGATTTAAATTCCCTTACCTAATTGTAAAAGTTGTATCCAAAGTTCGTTGATTTTTCTTTTGTTATATTTTGTCTCGCTGTACAATAAAGGTTGATGACAAACATATCTTTGTACATCCTCTTTCAATGTTGCATTCTCCTGAAGAAGAACCTGTTTTCCCTCTATCCATGTCTCCAAAAACAGCTCGGTTAGATCTGAGTGAATTCCACAAATGCTGTCTACATTTGCCATGTACCTTCTTCGAATGATATCTTCCACAAATCCTTGAGACCAACAAAATACAACTTTCCTGTGCACAAAACGCTGCGCAAGTAACAAACCTGAAACGTAAAAGACAGATGAAATTTCAATACAACGTGTTAACAATAAAAGGAACGTTTATGATGTGTCTAAGAATACATACCGATTTCGTTTTTAAGGTATATCCACAAGTACCAAGGAAATCGAAAGAACTCAGAATTGCTTGATCTTAAAATTGACAATACCACATCATTGTTACAAGACAATATATCTAAGAGTTCAGTTTCACTTATTCCAAAGTTTGATAGAGTGATATATCGACACACCGCTTCCACAATCTCACAACCAAATTTAAACTCAAGCTGGTCCAATTGTTTGTGTACTATTTCTTCATTTGAAATAGGAAAATGATTGTTTATAACATTGTTATCCACGCGCCCATCTTTCATGAGATACAGCACATGCTGAAGTACAAGTGGAGACGCTTTAAGAAGATGGCTGACTATTAGTTTTTCTTTATTTTTGGCAATCACTCTCTTATGTTTTGAAAGTGTAAACAATAAAGCATCACTGATTCGCTCGCTCGTCCAACCAGGGAAAATTATCATGCTATCAATTACATTGTTTCTTTTGGCTTCAAGTTTTTGGAAAAAGTGATTTCCGCTCGGTCTGTAAGAAATGATGAGATGAACTTTCGGGGGTAGTTTGACCGAGAACCAGTCAATCATTGACTGGTGTTCACCATTCACTGGGTTCTCTAAATTGTCAACGCCATCCAACATTATCACAAGATTGCGTTGGCCTTTGGAAATGCGGTTTGCAAGACCATAAAAGTAATTTGTGAGGTGCGAATCATCATATTCCGCAAGAGAAATGTTCTGTTGTAAAACAAAATTGAGTTGAACACATATATCCCTCAAAATTTGTTGTTTATCTTTTGATTTAGGGGTAATTCCGATGAATCTTGGTATCAGTATTGTGTCTTTGCCAAAAAGTTCTCTAGCACGTGAACAAACTTTTGACAGAAAATGTGACTTTCCACAACCAGGATCTCCTTTTACAATGATAAGTTGATGTTCAGCCTTTGTTCCATTCATAAGCAGCATTTGTATCTTAGATAGGACACTCTCCAATCCACTTCCGTTATACACCTTCAGTAATTCATTGCAATGTTGTAAATGCACTAACGTTTCTAAGCAGAGTTCTCCTTTCTTCGTTGATGGAAAACAAAGCTTGGTCTTTTCGTTTTCATCAAATAAATCTCTCAGTCGCATAGCTACTGCAGCTGTCATGTTTTCTAGATACGTTACATGTTCCGGATTTTCTGAAGATATCTCAGAATTGTCTGCAGCAATCGTAAAAGAAAATACATTTGTCCTTGCAACTTTTGAGTCTACTTCATATTTCAGATTATTGAGTTTTTCCTGATTGGTTTGGTCCTCGATATCCTTTTGAGAAAGGTCAGCCAAAGAGACTTTGCCATCTTTATCTTTGGTTTCTGTCAAAGTAATACACGTTAACATTTTATGACATTAAAATAAAAGCAAAAAAGAAATAAATTGATATCAAACATGTTACCTTCAATATTTCTAAAGATGAAAACTCCTTGTCTGCAGTTTAGCTTTAAAGCAAGTGCAACTTCTTGTTCAAAGGCTAAAAATATAATATAACAAAGATTTCTGCACATATTAGTTCATAAATTTTTAAAAATTAGGTAATGACTTTTACAATTAACGCAGATAAAGACAAGAGAAAGAAAGAAAAACAAACTATATTTTCACACCTGAGGTAAAAAATCTTTCTTGCTTTTGAATATGAACTTGATTTATATTTCCTTCGTCGTGGGCTATTTTGGCGCCATATTGAATGATGTCCAATAAACTTGAGTAAATGGATTCTTCCTCCACAGACTGACTATGTTCCCTCTGATTGACACTATATGTTGCATGTTTGTAAACAAATAATGAGGGTAACATACACAGAAAATCTGCGGACAAGTGGTGATCGAAGAGAAAATTATTATAATACAAGTTTTGCATTTGACATTTATTTTTCGAATAATTACCACAGCTGCCTATTTTTGGAGACATCTTGGATTGGTTTCAGTTTATACATTGCAGGGACTGAGTAGTCGTCTTTAACGTACCATTCATCAAGTTGTCGAATGTCTAGAAATAAAGCGATTTTTCGTGCGACACTTTTTCTTAACTTAAACCTGGAAATTCGAATGCACACTTGTACTTAACCAATTTTTTCAAAAAAGGTTAAATATTTAAAACACCAACCTTTTCCACCTTCAAATGCCTCATTCCTAATATGTGTAAATTCGGCTTCGTCAAGGTAATTTGGCAAAGGACATTCTCCATACTTTGATCCAAGTAAGCACTAAAATAGAAAAAGTCTTATGATACAACCAGTAAACTTAAGCAGGTACAATTTCAACGAAATAAAGAATACTAATTATTTTATGTATACTAGTATTCACATAATCGTGCAAATTGTTAAGAGAATAAATCAAATATCCACTAGAGAGGTCTTATTTTCTGTAACCAAACAAGAAATAATGCTTATTCTTTTAAAGGCACTCAAAGTATAATGATGCTAAATTGTTATCAACATGCCTATAATTAATAGCAGCTTTATGTTATTCAAAAATATTTTATTCTTGTGCGCAGTCTAGGTTTATTGGGAAATATACTGGCATTGCTTCAATATATGTCTCATCTTGCAACAATGGATTAAAATTATCTGGTTCTCAATAGTTACAATGATGTCTCTCACTTACAATAAAGAAAGGTCCGGAGGATTTCCTATGGCATTCTTCCAAAGTGGACATGTGACGCTGAAACATGTGCGTGTTTCTGGCATGGTCAATTTGATTTGCATGATGAACGTCCACCCAGTGCAGATCTATGCCGTACTTTAGGCAATGATGCTGAAGAGTGGGAAATGTGTCTTTCAGAAGTGCCGCTCTTTCAACTTCAAACTCTGCATTAACAAAATTTCGTATATCAATACTTGTTAAATGGTTAAAGAATTAGCTAAAACTATTTTATCTAAATTGAACGTTTAAATATGAGTAATGATTTTTTTTTCATAAAATGTTGTTCATTAGTTGATGATAAATATTTCAAGAAAACACCAATCAAAATTTCTTCTTGGTAAAAAGTGTATGTAAGATTTAATATAGATAAACAACAATTTGTGCATAATCTTTGCATAATTAAAACCATGATCTGTGTGCATATCTAATTATATGATTACCTTTGATCATTAGTAAGGCAAGAAATGCTGTTACTAAACCACATGTAAAATAGTTCTCTTTAACACTGTGTGTTTTGAAATTCATTGTTGACATGTAATGAGATTAAATACAAATAATTATTAAGTCAATGAACAGTCATTTCCTCGACTCTTCCCCGACTGTGAATAACAACTTACGGTTGGATCAACAACCATAATTATGAAATTTGACGTTATTCCTTGAAAACAAATAAGGATAATCAAACTAATAGCAGCAGAATGAAATGTATCCATTAGACTGTTAAATATTATCAATTATTTATAACGTGGTATTATGCTAAACAAACGGGTATGACGACCGAAAGCTGTATATATCACTTAGATTTATGAAAGATGGGAACTCTCTAGAAATCTGAATTAAAAGTAATTCATAAAGTGTATAATACTTTTTCTCTAAACAGACATAGAAGTAATTAACCGAACCATTGGAACAAGAAAATCGTTTTTGGTTTCATCAGCTTTATTTAGGAGAAAGAAATCAATAATCCGTCATTATGAAACTAGCGGCGTAATTGAAAGATGGTATGCAAAAGGATTCTTATATAATCACATTACAGAAATTAATGCGGGACGGGGATACATCAATGTAAGGTGCACTTTCTTGACTTAGAAATAAACAACTAATATATTCTTACAAATGCATTGATTTCAATAGTTTTTTGAGAAAGGCGTGTTGATAAGAAAACACAGAGCAAAGTTACAGTAATTCTCACCTGAATAATTGGAACACACATAGATGTTAACCGTCTGTCTCGGTAACTCTGGGATGTCTTGTAGTTTGCCGGTTAGAATGTTCTGCACGGCTGTTTTGTAACAAGCTCTTGGGTCCGTTGTTGCCATCTGATCTCTTTCATCATCCGACTCATAAAACTACCTAGCAATTGAGGAACATCTTATAAGTAAAATTGGGAGTGTAAAAAACAATTAGTATTGTTTTTCTCAATTTATTTAGATTTTCAAAACAATTGGAAATATATATTTATCTACTAAATGAAAATTTTTCTTGTACGGTAAAAAATCAAAATTCAAATCGTTTTTCATAAGAAGAAACCTAGCTATAATAACGAAACTTACTGTCATTTCCAGCACAGAAGAACACCAAAGGACACAGCCAAGGCGGTGAAGAGGAGAACAAGGATATGATATACGCATCATCGTTTCTGTATAATGATTATTAATTGGGAATAAATGACACTACACAGAGGTGAAAATCGATCAGACATTTCATTTCAGCCATGTCTCTGCCTCTAGATGAAAGATTCCGGTGTGATTTAATCCGCTTGTACACCTGGTGGTACACGAGGAAGGGTAAGCGACAATGCCTGAATCACCACTCTTGTTCACATCAATAGAAACTAAGACGCACTGTGGTTGTTATGGATACTTGCTACAAATCCCGACTTTACTGTACCTGTACAATATTGCTGTTCACACGCGTAGTTTATATTGATACAGGTCTATGTCTTTACTCACCATGACGCGGTCTGTTAAATGGAGATAAAATGTCACAGACGTGCGTAATAATGAATTAAATTCCATATACTCGTTAATATCTTGTTTATTTTTATTTCATTTTTTTTTTTGCGAATAACAGAACCTGTTGAAGCAGAACCCATGTGTGAGCATGATGATAAAATCATCTGTTCTGACACCCTAATCACCTGCATACATATTGAAAATAAGTTGTTGGGTTTTTTTCAATTGACCAGGTTTTGTCCAGGTTTTATGAACGATTGATTATAACATATATGCTATTGTTCTCATTTTGTGAATTTAAGTGTGTATATTGTGGTCCCAATACATGTAAGTGTACCGGTATTTCATTTTATAAAGTAGGTGGTTTAAGATTATGGCAAAATGAACAGGAAAATGGTAATAAATCACATTGGACTTCCAGATCACCATCAAATCAAGCAAAGAATAGAGACAGAGTGTGGTACAGTGACGTGTTAATACTGCTTAAACTTTGTTATTAAGTTGTATTATAGAAATTGAAGGGGTTTTCCATAGAGGGGACTAACTTTTTATTACAGTTCCATCCCATCATAAACAAACTGCAAGAATTATCCTATTCACATTTACGACCAATATGTCTCGAATGCAGAATAAGGACTTATTTATTATACTCACCAACTAAGTACATTACAGTGAGCTCCTGCTAGAAATAGCAATAAGAGGGGTTTAACACAGATGAGGATCGTGGAAAATAATTTATTTAACATTTGTTAAATACGTAAATAGAAGAGTGGGATAAGGTTGTTCTCGAGCTTTCGCCCAAGGTAATAAGTTCTCAAGAACAGAGCGATGGAAATCAAATCCTCCATTGAAAAGGTCCTTTCTTAATCAGTCAAAAACGAATCGAAAAGATATATAACAATGCACATTATAGGAACTGCTCGAGTTATTACTAATAAATTGGCTTTACAAAATGAAATGGTCTTTATGCAGTAAATCGAGAGTATATGTTACTGCAATCCTACAAAATGGAAAAAAAAAAACCAAATACCAAAATGCCTTAATTGTAAATCTTTAACAACCTGACAAATTGCAATACACAGCAACAAACTTAGTAAGAAACAAAGGTGACTTAATTATTTTTTTTAGGATTAATTAAGCAAGGATTACAGTTCAAGATCAATGGAAATCTTTTGCGATCCTTTAGCAAAGACTACAAAGAAACAATAAGACCAGCTCCAAGCAGAATGTCAATATCGAGCAACAGACACGGAAGTAAAGAGGACTACAAGGCATGGACAAACAAGAGGCCCATGGGTCACATCGCTCACCTGAGCAACACTAGTCATCATCGAATAATAAAATCAGCTTTATGGAATCATATAGAAAATATCAGGACAATTTAGTAGAAGAGATCCTGTATAAAATGATTTTCAAATTTTTTTTCAGATATTCTTATGTTTATCATTGAAGCCCTTTTGTAACAGGATGATTTTATAGTCATATCACATATTGAGCATTCGTTTCTCAAGATCTTAAACAACTGTTTATATATGGGATATAAACCTATACCAAACTTTAAACCCCTTGTGGGGCCCAAGAATTGTCGAGGGGCCAAAGTATAAACAATTTTAAAGAATCAACAATATGTCAAATGCTTCTACATAAGTAATACAATATATTATAGCATTTGATTTTTTGAAAATAATTTAAATTATTTTCCTATGTAAAATTTGACCCACCCTCCCAATGTGGCCCCACCCTACGGCTACCCCTGATTAGATTATCATTATGATTTTGACGAATTTGAATCTACACTATCTAAGGTTGCTGGAGATCACGATTTAAACAAACTTCAATCTACACTTTCTGAGGATGCTTCAACACAAGTTACAGCTTTTCAGACCGATCGGTTTCTGGGAAGAAGATCTTTAAAGATTTTTCTCAATATATTCCTATGTAAAAATTCGACCCCCCATTGTTGCCCCACCCTACCCCTGTGGAACATGATTTGAACAAACTGGAATCTACACTACCTGAGGATGCCTCTACACAAGTTTCTGCTTTTCTGGCCAAAATGGTTTTTTGAAAAGAAGATTTTTTAAAAATACCAACAAATTTTCATTAAGTCTAAATCATCTCCCCTTGAAAGAATGCATGGCCCTTCATTTTAACAAACTTGAATCCCCTTCACCCTATAATGCTTTGTGCCAAGTTTGGTTGAAATTAGCCCAATAGTTCTAGAGAAGAAGACGAAAATGTAAAAAGTTCAAAGAGACGGACAGACAGACGGACGGACAGACGGACGCCGGACAAAAAGTGATCATAAAAGCTCACTTGAGCTTTCAGCTCAGGTGAGATAAAAAAATACCCAACAAAGCAAAATAACAGGCTTCTACACAAGATATGCAGATTCTCTACATACTAATAAAAAAATACACAAGATACATTAATATCTTCCACCCGTTCCATCTAACATGCAATCATTTATTATCTGATAAAAAAAAATATATTAATTTTTAAAGGTTATATATATATTGGTAGCAGAATATTAATAGCAAGACCATTAATTCTTACAATATAAATTCACAGTTTATCGAAATAAAAGTCAACGTTCAACTTTGACCTATACTAGGACCCAGACAACGAAGGCCAAAAAGATAAGATAGTGGTTCCACATATCTTAACTAGTACATTTTGATATTAAGGCGTTAATATTCGGACATGACTCCATTTCTAGTAGCCGCGTTTTATCTTCTCTTGGCCGGTACATCATGCCAGGCTGTTCTTACTGAACTTGATGCATATTCTTTGCAGGGTGAGAATTCAATTTTTAGTAATATCTAAGATAAATATTGAATCAAATCAAATTAACACATTCTTGACTTGATCGACATGCGGCTATTCTTCCATAATTATTAGAATTACCTGGTTTCTTAAAAATACTAAATTTCAGCTTATTCTTTTTTGAAGAGTTCGATAAACTGGTTCGCCAGA
Source organism: Magallana hongkongensis (assembly GCA_016163765.1). Taxonomy (NCBI): domain Eukaryota; kingdom Metazoa; phylum Mollusca; class Bivalvia; order Ostreida; family Ostreidae; genus Magallana; species Magallana hongkongensis. The sequence goes on from WFKH01007768.1 coordinate 18,802,704, forward strand.
ACCTGGTGTTTATGGTCGTAGATCGAGTCAACGATTCCATTTCCGAACAGAGACAAATGCAGTATGATTGCGCAAGTCTTGTCAACCATACGGCGGATAACTGTAAATCATGTGAAAGGTGAGAGAAGGTGTACTAAAAAATAAGTTTTAAAGGGTCGCTAAATGGTCAAAGATATATCCATAATGAGTTAATTTTGTCATCACGCTTTTTTTAACCCGCGCAGATTAAAATAGATATACATACATGCATGTGCGTATCTCTTAATTGTTCTTTGACGAAATCTTTTGTGAAGAATACTGCTAATGCTGAACTGATTATTATTTCATTTTTGCAATAAAAATGTTGATGTGATAATCATAATTAATGTTAATAATCCAAATTATAATTTCCTTGTTTTCATTATTTTTCAGAGCACAGTATGTATCGTCAGAAGACAGTCGTTGAATGAATCTCGATCTGATAACTCTTGATGCAATTTACAGGATATCCCTGCAAAACAAGCAATTCTTATTTGTCATTGAAAACAACATGTGCTTAATGATTATATACTTCATTTTTATTGGCATACTGATCGAAAAGAAAATCGTACTTCATAAACTTGCATTGAAAAATATTTCAAAACATTTCTTCAACGTAATAATATGCTTCCATAACTTCATTAGAGCGGCGTACAAAACCATTTAGTGAACGTAGTTTGTCTTTTTTCTGAACGGTTAACGTCATCCTTTTTTCAAGCCACACCCCATCAAACCACCAAGTCGGCAATCCCCTTGAGCAGGTGTTACCCGTAATTCTCGAGCCAACTGTTTCCGCGGGAAAGTTTTTGGAACATGTTGCCAACACTGTGGCGTCACCAGAGAGCCTGAAGTTACTAGGAAAACAAGCAACAAAACTTGTAAATAAAATTGGAAGCGTAGCAGAGAATGCTGGAAATTCTCTGCTTGGTATGTCAAAATTGTTATTTGAATTCCAGTTATTGTAAATTTGCTTTTAAAAAAAATGTAGTTTTAAACTGTAACCCAAACATACGAAATCCATGTGTTAGAGTAGCATGTTCATCAAAAGATAAAATTAATATATATATATTTTTATGCAGCGAAAGCGAAACTTTATTAAATGTTTTACCTATAACAGACGGTGCCAAAAGCGCATACTATTCATCAATAAACGGTCTCAAAGACTTTGGTAGCAAGCTAACATCTCTTACCTCCGACATCGGATCCTCTTTGAAATCCGCCGCAGGAAGCCTGGATCACCTATTCACTGACCAGATCGGGGGATCCCTGTCAAGTGTCGGCACCGGTTTAGTGGACGGGGCTAAAGACGTGTGGAGTAGCATCTCTAGCGGTGCCACAGACGTGGCCAACAGCATCTCAAGTGGAGCTAAAGACGTAGTCAACACTATCGGGAGTGGAATTAGCAGCATAGGTCACAGCATTGGACGTATGTATAGACAGAAAGCATTGTTCAAATTTTACTTCATATTGAAGGCAAACGGTTTCGTGCGTATCAGGTTTTTTTTTTTGTTTGACATTACCTATCAATTGTCCGAAAATGCAGATAAATTAGTTTTAAAGGTCATGATTTATTTTCTTACTTCTTCAGTCTTTCAACTAACTTTCTTTAATTGTTAGACATCTTTGGAAGAAAACGCTCCGCCTGTCCCGACTGTGATAGAATCAACAGTCAAAACGGTGATGAGATAGTATCCAATGGTGAGTACATTAAGTCGTACTCTAGCATAAAGTAACAGGCATATGTATCAAATCGTTGCCCTCTGCCGGAGGTTTATTGGTAAGATCATATTGCATTCCTCAATCAAAACTGTAACATGTATCATTCAAATTATCAATTCATTACCAAATAAAAGAGCTGATATAATAATATTCTGTAATATAGATTCAATGCAATAAACACCAGCAACTTTATCAATTTGGTTGCAGCTGATGCCGCGGATAAAGCTTTGTCTAGCATACAAAAAATACTTGAATTCCGTGTATTTGTAAAGGATTTATTGCTTGTTAATTGTAATACATTAAATAGTGTGTGGGTCCGACTTCATGACTCGCCACAATGCCGTCCTCACTGAAATCAACCACATGAGAGACATATATTCAGCTGCTGTCAACACCACTATTATACAAAAGGTGGGGTAGAGGTAGTATTGTTCGAAATATTTATCCGAAAAATCGTTGTTATAATCGCAAATACATGTACCATCCATCTAAGGGCAACGTAGAAAATATTTACCTCGAGAAAATTGTTGTCGACGACTTCTGGCTAAGTTTCAAACGCAATGATTTTAAATTTTCAAAGCACATGAATATTCAGAAGTTTTGTCAAAGTATATCTCCAATATTAGCGAAAAACGTGGTGAAGAAACTGCTTTTCCAGGTTGAATATGACCCCACCTCCATTGATGTCACTCATGGAGTGCAGTTCAAGGTCGTTTATATCACGTACACCATTAACGGACATAGCAGACGATACAGACCCGCCTCACCCCTCCGGCTGACGGACCTCCCAACCATGGCAGAGGGAGTCTCCATGGAAATCTATGAGTCCTATGTATAATCTCATAATTTGATGTCCTGGTGATTTTTATGTTAAAACTCATTACAGGGGAGATCACATAAAACAATTCTGACGGTTCGTTTGAATTAAACTTATAAAAGGAACAATACGCTTCGATTTTTTAACTTGAGGAAAAAACACCTCTCATTCTTTTTTCTTTTTTTTTTTTAAATCTTAAAAATAATATTAAGAGAAATGCACCATTTTAATTGTGTTCTATTCTCAATTGAATGTTGTTTGTCCGTCCGAGAAAGGCAGGATCGAATGTTTCCTCACAACGATTTTCTCCAGTACAGTTCTTTACCAGTATTATTTCTAAACATGACAGACACCTGCCAAGTTTCACCATTTCCTCTGGAAATAAAATGTCAACTCAGTAGAAAGTGGTTTTATTAGACATCTTTTTTCAGTCTTGCATTAATATATAAACAAAAACAATGTATCCATGGTGTCTTAAAAGAAGTCTTTGTACCAATGTATATTAGGATGATCTATACAAATCTTTTAAAATAATTATTTTAAAATACATGTATATACATGCTGTATCAGAGTTTGAAATTTTTTCTCAAAATAGCTTGTTTTAATTAAAAGTTCGTCTTCTTGAAATAGAATCATAAATATCTAATTATCACATTCATAATGGCTAAAAACTAGTATTTGTTAAATTTTTTAGGAAATACCTTTTGAAATCCAACTTTTTTCAATGGTCAATGTCTTGAGATTGGGGGCATACTGGATGGAAAAAAAATGATTTCAGGTGAAGTAAACTTTCTGAATTCCAATCGTGATGAAGCTTTCAATTTAACTATGTACTACTCACATAGGAGAGTATGGTAGAGAGGTGCCTTATGGACGGAATGTTTATGCTCATATGACGCAGACCCAGGAGCCTAGCACTATGGTGGATCTGAATCTGTGACAGTGTCTCCATATCTATTTCCAGGAAAGACAACTTTGGGCAGCCCTAAAGTATAAGATATAAGAGAAAATTCTATATGTAGGCCTTTATTTAAAATTCTTAACAAAACACAGAAACTTCTATGTATGAAGTACATATATCATTTTCAGTATTATATTACACATTGCAATTTAAAGCACCAATTTGGTCTGACTAAAAGGGTCATGGCAATATTTACTTGTAGTTTTAAAATGAACTTAAGTTGTAACAATTTTTATGATATCAATTTATTATTTTAAAACCCATCCTAATTACATCTGCAATTGTTGAAAAAAGGAAAAGGAAATCCACTAAATACATGTATTCTAAATTTTACATTTACCTGTACTCTTAAAGCTGAGAGTTTTGGACACTTGATATCTACAGAAAAGAATAATAACCGAGTTGTTAACTGGCGTTAAAAATAATGATAATCTCAAAGATGAATTTTAAAAAAAAAATGAAACTTACATAGTTTGGAAAGATGTATGCCCTGATCCAGAGTCAGAGACTTTAAACGGGAGAGTTGCAGAGAGAGTTCAACTTCCCCTGGTATGGCTCTGACCTCCAGGACTTCTAGAGTCTCTTCAGACTGTTTAAGTAGATCCATTCTAAGCTCTGGGGTAAACTAAAAATGAAATCAATCTTAGGATTTCAAAATAATGTTCGTTGTAAATGAGCATATATTCAAGTTGGACCTTTCAAGAGATTGTGTTTTGGATGAGATAATGATATTTTCCCGTACCTTTGGCAAATTATTCAAAGTCAGGTGATATAGTTTATTTGGCTGTGTTCCTCTGATATGTTGCAATTTCCTTAGCCCAGTCAAACTCAGAACTTCGAGCAGCCTTGGTATTTCTATACTCCTGTAACAAGGACAGATCATGAGATTGTATTTAAACAATACACTTCATTCAACAATTCACCCAAGTTTGTTTTAAGAGTTCGTTTTAAATGTTAAACTTTTTCGATTAATTGTAGACAATTTTCTGCTGTTCACTTGTTGACAACATTGTAAATAGATCTCTGAGTCGATTCCTCTCACTTACTGTATATCTTGACTTATTAATCTTTACTAACCTAATCTGGTGACCTCCGAGAATTGTAAGTGACATCAGCTTCGGGCAAGAAGTAAATATTTCCTTGACTGTCTCCTCAGAAAGCATGTCACACTTCTGAATGTCTAAAGATTCCAACGATGCACAACTAGCACAAACATAACAGGAGTGGCATTAAAAAGACAATTCTCTTGTTTTTGGCAGAGTTACTTACATGTACATTATATTCTTGTTAAACTGATAAAATCTTGTTAATTATAAGAACAAAAGTATGTATAAAATAAAAATCCAAGTCTAAAAAAAACCCAGACCATAATTGTTTTAAAACATGTTACATCTCTATATCTCTCTGACCACCAAATACATTTACATGTATTTGATATAAATTGCATGTACAGAATATATATTATTTTCTACAAAAGCTAAACAAAAAACACAGAATGTACCTGAGTTTAAGAGTGTTGGTTTCTCTTGTACACACCCCTTGTACTGTTAAATGTTGTAGTTCTGCTGATGTGAGATTAAAATGGGAGAAGTTGGTCCCAGTGAAATCAGTCTCCGTCAACTGATTGGCTACCACATTACATTGTTGCATCATACTGCAGTACTAAAATAACAAAATAATAAAGGTGGATATCGCTGTCTGTCATTTTAAAAATATTAAATTTTCTTTAACAATTGATTGGCATCTTCTTTATATATCAACTATCTAAATTAGAAATAGTATCTAGAAGGTCTCAGAAAAAGTACCCGTTTCACCATTTCTGTTAGTAAATTTTTGATTTACATGTTTAAAGTACAGTGAAGGATGGGAACTATATTATTAACCTGTTGTTGAGCTTACACATCAGCTAGGAAAAAACCTCACATTCCACATAATCAAAGTAAAATGGTTATTTGATATTTAGCTTAGCTGTCTCTACCATTAATAGCAACCATCTATAAAGTATGGTACTCTTACCTTAACATGAACTATGTGTAGATTAAAACAGTTTGAGACAGCTAGAGATGAAAATTTGGGGCAGCTCTCTATACAAAGAACTTCTATACTGGAGCAGTCAGAAAGTGGCAGTCTGAAATAAAATAAAGATAGCAGCTATAAACGTTCTTCTCATACACTGCAGTACAAATATTTAATAATTTTGATAAGACAAGAGTGAAAAAATAGATAAATATTAACAAATTTTACTGCGATAGGAAGTTGCATTGTTTGAGAACGAGTTTGGAGAGGAAGCTAAAGTTGGTAATGGCAGATGAGAGAACTGTTCCTTTGATGCCCTTCATGTCTGTGAGGTACAACTCTTGTAAATTCTCCACACCACTGTGATTCTCAAAAATTGTTTGATCCACCCTTCGATTCCAAAGACATTCCATACCCCTTGCTCTCTCTATCTGTGGATTTAAAAGACATTGATAGTCATCAATTGAGGTATGAGATATTCAAGATATTTAAAACCAATACAAATTCCTACAGTGATAAAAAAAATCAAATGTTTGGTTAAGAGAATTCCCCACCCCAATTTCTCTTCTAAAACAATTTTCTTAACAAAGTCTACATACTTTTTTGCCATACAGCAGGCCATCAAAAAGAGCAGCCTCCTCAAAATCTCTACAGTCTTGTAGGTGCAGAGAGAGGAGAGCTGGAGCATTGACCAAAAGACTAGACAGAATGTTGCAGCCCTGAAAAAGAGGGACAAAGAAGATTCTATTCCATTATAATTTCAACAATATTGACTTTGAAATACATTTTGTTAACTTAACACAAGTACCAGGGTAAAGACTGTTCTAAAAACAAATTCTACCATTACCACACACAACATTGTAGAATGACAATACACATACACCAAAATGCAGGGTTCTTAGTTTTTCTGATCTGACTTCAGCCTGACTCCAGGGGACCCTTGGTTCACCCACACTCAGCCTAAGCTCTCTCAGGTTTGGGAACTTTATGAAAAATAAAGGTCAGTGTGTTTTAAAATAGTCAGACTTTAAATGTTTTGTATGAATAATTTAAAAGAAAAAAATAAATGTACATTAATGCAATTTTAGTAAAATTTTCCTGCGTTTTTACTAATGTTTTGCATTAAACAATTCTAAGTCATACTGCACTTTTACTGTGCCATCATGTTTAAAAATTGTACTGAAGAAATAACTACTGATAAATGAACTTAGTTCAGTTGCACAATACATGTACCATTCCTTTTTGTTGAAAAAAATCAACATAAATTAATTTTTTTTTCATGTGTATCATATAACTGAGTAATAACTTGGTTGATTCATCTTGTATTAAGCCTACACATTTATAAACACAGAACTGCCCATGTGTGACTTCTAATACCTTACTTCAGTCAATATTTCACTGAGATCACTTGCTGATATTCCACTGCATCTGTCCAATGATAACACTTGCATGAGGTCTTTGTGTGGAATGGCTGCCATAAACAACTCACAGGATAACCTTATGAATAAAAAATGATTATCACAAAATTATATTTTATTACAATTAAGGGCCATTAATATGATAAAAAAAGAAAGTACTTTGAATTTTACATGGGACTCATAGTTGCATCAAGAAGTTTTGTCCAAGGCCAGGCTTATTTTCAGTAGTTTACTATTTGAATTTCTTAATTTAAATTTTCAGGGTGGGGGGGGGGGGGGTAGTTGTAGATATTTAGATCTATTGAAATGACTGCTAGTTTAGCTGCTAGGTCTTTTGGTGATTTGAAGTTGGTAAGGGTGGTAATATTCAACTTAAGACTTATTACATCGGCACATAATGTTAAAATTCATAATAACTTACAGGATGAACAAAATATCACTAAATAAGATAAATTTCATGTTTGTTACAAAGTGGTAACTAAGGTAGTCATCTTGAATTTGATGCTTAGCATTAAAAATTCAGGCTACAAATATCTATGTAGCGGCTAGGCTAGCTTGCCATTCAACAGCGTAGCTGCTATGTAGTCCTATGTAGCAGCTATGATCTTGAATGCAACCCAGAAGTATTCATTACCCTTTGTTACAAGAGAGTTCCATTTCCTGTAAAGATATGCTGTTGATGTGCATAGTCTGCAGCAATTCTAGGCTGAGGTGTATAGAATTAATGCTACATGGGGACAACTCTAGTCTATTCAAGGCATCACAGCAAAGGCAGGAGAAGTTGAGCACTGTAAATAAGTAGTTTGTTTTTACCATACATTACCAGCTATACACAAAATATTAAATCAAATAAAAGCTTTAATGGTTTTAACAGTGAATCACCTGTGTAACACATCATTTTGTACCAAGTATCAAACAAGAGCCTCATGGGTTACATTGCTCACCTATACAATGATGCTTAACAATGACCCAAATAGCTAGTGACTGGTTTTAATTATCCTCACAATTATAAAAAAAGGTCTAAATTCAAACAAATTTCTCCAATACATAACATTATTTATATGATTTAGCTGAGGAAATACCATATTTACCTTTTAACAAAGTAACTGCTTTATAGTATATGTACATGTAGCCATTTCAATATTATAATTTCACAAACTGTAGATTTCATATTTTAAGAAAGAAAAAAAAACATTCTTTCATATTTCTCAGACTTCTTTCGAGTAACTTTTGAATAGAATTGAAAATGTTTTATACTAGCTTGCTTTATCTCAATTGCGAATGATAGCCTCTATGTCCTTCGTTTTCCTTCACTGGGTTTACTGTACAAACTGAATTACATGTATTTCTAAAACTTGTGTCGTTCTTTTTTTACACATTGTTTTGCATCAAAATATTTTAGATGACTTTTTAAACATAAAATTCCTTCATCTAATAATGCTTTGTATCAGGTTTGCTTGATAAAACATAAAATGTTTTATTTCCAAATCTAAGTAACTTTTACATAACATTTACTTACAAAGAGGTGCTTCTACTTTAACAACTTCTAATATTTGGCACATGTCAAGGTTTAAAGTCTCTAGACAAGGAAATGGTTGTTCTGTCTCAAGACTTTGTAAATCTGTAATAAACAAAAAAACAGTGTCCAATTTGCTCTATAACTCTTTATGTAAATGCTCACAAATTAGTTAAATCCAATGATACTTACAATTGTGTGCTAAATTTAACACTTTTAAAGTGTTTAATCCACTTTTTACCTTAAGGAAATTAATAAAAAAAAATAAATAAATCAGGAAACGTAACATACATCTTGTATATATACATGTATTTCCAATGAAAATATTGCAATTTCTATGAAAATTTCAGGTGCCATTTGCATGACTTACAGGTAAATTACTTGTTGAGAATTTTGAAATGGAATTTTGCAGATCCAAGTACTCTAAATGAACACACGAGCGTAATATTTCTCTGACATTTGCTTCTTGCAGACTTGAATCATTCAATCTGGAAATTAAACACTGGTGCAGAAAGATGTTCACATTTTCATGATACGTGTATGTTTCTGTACAAATAACTTGCTTGTTGCATGTGAAATATAGGAGTAGGAATAAACATATTTGCATTGAATTTGACTCTATGGTTAAGAAATTTTGTTTACTTCATTTTACTTACAGTGAGATTTAATAATTGTAATAAAATACAGTCTACATACATGTAATAGATTAAAATTTGATTTCCAAACACTCCCAAAAGGCCGAAAAAAATTATTGATTATAGTTTCTTTAATACCAATGAATTGATTCAAATGCTGCCACATTGATGATCATATTAATAAATAATTATTTTGAAAATGGAATGACTCAATTTTTTATGTACATTGGGTATTATACTAAAACCAAAACAAGCAAACTGAGTTAATATTCACTTTTCAAATCTTGTAGTAAATACAAAAGAACAAAATCTCACACAAGTTTTCTGATGTTATATGTTGGATTGTCTTCTACTCTGTGAACAAAAATGTTTGATCTGCACCTGAAATGATTTTTAAAGATCAATACATTGTATATGTCACAATCTTGTATATTACATTATCTTGTATGATATAGATTTTCTTTTGCATATATTCACTGTTCTGTCGGAGCAATTCATTTGTAATTTGTTTATGTACATGTATCATTCACAATTCTATTTATCTTATTTTAGATACAGGTACATGTCAAAGTATACACATGAGTGTGTCATTATTCAATGTATTGTTAATGCATCAACTACCATCTAATATGAAATACATGATCTGAATTGCAGGATATTGTGATCTTGCAATCAAAATATTTTTTCTTCATTTTGACCCTTCATTCACTTTCACTGAGTACAGTCTAAACTAAACTATAAATAAAAGATGACAAATATTAGTGTTGTCACGATGATCGATTTTTAATCGATGATCAGTTGGAATGGTTGTCGATTTACAAAATCGATTTGAGATTTTATAATCGATTATAATCGGTTTATAACATTAATACTATACCTATCATTTTGTTTATTATTCTGTATTTAATGAAATGAAAACTGTTGTGAACTGGGTTTTTTCTTCAATCTCAAAAGATGTGTAACACTTTAATTAATAAAAATACAGCATATACGTCTTATAAGCTTTAAAAAGTAGGTGCAAATAGCACTTATATATTTTAAATTAAACCATATAGCATAAAACTTAGTGCCCCATTTTAATGCATTTAATATAATTTGTTACTGATTCGATTATTGGCTGATCATCAGTTGGTAAGATCGAGACAACCGATTCTGCCGATTAATCGATTATAATTTTCAACCAATTCGACAACACTAACAAATATGAAGTTTACTGTTGAATATTGAGTTCTTTTAGGTGTCCAAGGGCTAACACTAGTGTCAAGTGATGGCTGTCAAGGTACTCGTCCCGCAGATTTACCGACAAATATTCCAAGTTATCTCCCTTCTTGTGCAAGACTTCAACTATGAATAAATTAATTAACAAATCAAGAATATGTTTCCTAAATCTAATAGTAAAATAATTTTGGAGGATGTTTTATTCTCTTAAGACTTATCTCTTTGGAAAGGATCAAGAAACTCACTAGTCTCATTGTCTATTGAGTCTGTATCAATGAATATCTTTTTTAAGTGCTGGCAACATCCAAAAACTGATGCAAGAAAATAATCCAAAGTGGAATTTTCTAAAACCATCGCTCCTAATCTGATGTATTCTGTAATATATAAAATAAATCCACATCAATAAGATCCAAATTCCACGTGCAGTTTTCACCAATGCAATAGAGTGGTTTGTTTCAGATTTAAGTTTATACACATACAAGTGCATATACTCTACAACTTTATAATTTGTTCAATTCTTTGAATAATTGTTGCAAAATTTTTCTACATTAAGTTTTCTTTACATACTAGAGTATGTTATAGTTTGATGATCAAATGAAGTGATACATGACTGTATATAATCAACTTCTTTAGCGCTACAGATTTAATCTCTAGTGAAAATTACTTGTATCATATTAATTATCAATTGTTAAAATTAATACGATACCAGCATTAGGACAACGCTTAATGATATTCAGGATCCTATCAGCCAATGGTAAAGGACAGTCTGTAAAATCTAATATTTTCATCTGCATCCTAAATATACAAAATATACAAGTTAACAACTCAAGTACACAAAATCATTAAAGGTTCTATAATTCACATTCTTAATATCATTTTGAAGCAAAAATTAATTAAATTTTCTTATGTTTAAGCTCCAGTTGTAAAGTTTATACCCTTTAATTTTCAAATTTTTTACTTTAAATTTGTATTTTTGTTATCCTTTCAAAACATTATCATAGGCAATTGGTGTGTCTGAATTGTGACTGTCACAAAACAGAGTTAAATTTTCAGCATGTTTTATAAATTGCTATTTTGAAATAGATTACCTGTCACCTCTAAATGTCAATTTATACTAGAAACATTTATCAATACATTGATTTTGCTGTTTAAATCTTTTCATGGAAAGTGATAAATGTTATATCTGGACATTACAAAAGTTAATATTATATATTTCATCCATCAATTGTTATAATCATGTTGTTTTATTGTTTTAATGCATATGCCCCCCGAGGGCCCTTAATTGGTGAATAAACATATACATATAAAAGCACTGATAATCCATGACAATATTTATAACAACCATATTGTGGCCCTGGTGATGAGATCTCTGAATTTTGTGCATGTCTGAGCCAAGCTGCATAGGTCCATCCAGTCCAAGTGTTTGAATATTTCATACAAAATCCCAGCTGGTTGGTGAACCAAGAAATGATCATACCTGTAGAAATTTATTAATTTACAGTGATCCAAAAATCAAATATTTTAGAAACATACCTCAGTATAAGCCCCTCATCATGGGCCATGAGACAGTTATAATCAAGTGTCGTTTTTTCAAAAGGTACTAAGCAGACAAGAAAAAGGCCATGTTCTAAAGATAAAGTCAATAAGCAGCTCTTAATTTCTATGCCCTAGCTCTTTCTTTGTCCAGGGTAATTTGTTATAGCCATGAAATCTCCAGTAAAAGTATAAAACAGACCATTATTTGTTGAAAATATACTTGCCAATTATCATCGTCAACCTCATCAACTTCCATAACAAAATAAAAATAAACGTTGGACAATAAAACGAAAGTAGAACTTGGTCACATATAAGTTTTTTTAAAGTGGTCCTTCCTACATTTTTTAAGCGTTATTTTGATAACGATAAAATTGAAATTGATTATATTAAATTTCAGCTATTTGTATGATAAGTTAAAAAAATAAATATGATAAAAATAGAAACAATTTCTTTATGGATTTTTTCTTTAAAATTCCGAAATTCATTATTTCATCAAATTGAAAATGAAAGTAACCGCAGATGTAAACAAAGCATATATTCCTCCGCGATGCTAAGATGAAAATAATGTATTTGATTATCTTGCTGTTTTCTTTTCTATGCACAAAGAATATGTTAATGCATTTATTAATATCTATTTTTTTTAAAAAACATTAGAGAAATGTTTACAATACTTGGTACTACATTTCATTACGTCAGTAGCGATTGCGAATGAGTAAATCGGTTCTTGTTTTGATCGAGGATGACAGGAATAAATGAAAACGTCAGTATTTTGTAAAAAATATTAAATGTAAAGACGTTTTGGTGTTTCACACCAGTGTTTCCTAAGATGGGGAATTGTTTGAAAACACCAAGTAATGACGACATTTCTCTATTGCGTGGTAGCGAAGGTCAAGATGGACCAGACAACCTGGGCCCCCCTCCACCATATCAGGTAACGTATACAACCTTTGTAGAATTGTGTAAAAAGGAAACGGTAAAGTATAATAACCATTTCATTAGTGGTTAAATGCTTCTTATTATTCTCATTTTGTGTGAGTGATTTCCTTCTGCTAAACCACCGTCACCATAACAAAGAAAATCAGCTGATCTGCCTTTGTCTGTTTGTTCACGGAGAGTAACATTAAAAGACATGAACAAAGGACAAATATTCATCCTTTAATATGGCTATCCAGTTCCATCAATGATAAAATTTTGTGTTTACTGGTAAATCGATATTTATGACCGATATCTGCACAACACAAAACAACAGCAAATTATACAATGTTAACAGGTTAAAATTTACATCAGAACAGGATTCTGCTTTGTTTTGGTTATATAATATTTAAGGAGGAGCTTTTAGTTGTGTTTTGTTATTAGATCATATGCTTTAATAGTTTGATTGGTGCAGATTATCCATGTTTGTTAAAGCTAGCACATACCCCACAGCATTTGATTTAATACACCCAGGTTCATATGTATCAATTTAACAAATTATCATAGGTTACAATATTTTTTTTGGTATAAATATTTGTTAAATTCTTTAGTTCATAATTGTTAGCTAGTAAAAATAAACTTGGTTTTTGTTCTATTTCTGGTAAGGAATTTCAACAACCTGAAGAAGTCACCAAAATTTTGCAATTATAATGTTTAAATTTTTTTTAAATACCAGTGATTTCCATCTTTTCTAATTAAATAAGTGTTTTATTTCTTACTTGAGAATATGGTAGCTCTTTCAATATATATAATAGCTAGTACTAACAGTAAAACTCAGATACTTAGTAACTTATTGCCAATTATGTTCCATGGACTACTGATTTTCATTTATTATGAATTAATGTAATTTGATAAATCTAATAAATTTATATATAATTGCATTTTAAGATTAGGAGGGGATGAAACTGACTTCATGCAGTTTAAGTGTAGATTCTGTGGGATCGATTGAAATTAAACTAAAATGGCTGATATTGATAAATAAATTCAGTGTACTTTTCTGCATAATTATGTTCTCTATGCATATATACTTGAATTATTGAGAATCATACAATGAATTTGTATTCAATCTTAATTTTGATTAAATATTGTACAGGAAATACAGAGGCCTATAGATAGGTCTAGGGTACCTATGTACCACCCCACTCCAAATGTCAGTAGACCAGCAAACCAGCTGACAGAAGATGAACAGATCAAGATTGCAAAACGCATGGGACTCATCAGCCACCTCCCTCTAGGAGTTTATGATGGTAGCTCTAAAAAGGGCAAAGAGTATGTAATATTCAATAAAAATTAATGTCCAGTCTAGGGGTTAGTTCAATACATTAAGTGTTACACTATAAATTTTGTACTTTCAAATTGTGTTAAATATTTTGGCTTGCCTAGTACATGTAGTCTTAAAGAAATTGAATAAACAATTTAAGATATGCTGCCGGTAGAACTTCCATTGCTTTATCATTGAACAAGTATTGTGAAAAGCTAATTTTATGGCTACACCAACTATATACCAGTAATACATGTTTCCCATATGTACATATACCGATATTGGTTATTCTCATGTAAAAAAGTTTTTGTCTTCAATATTTTTTGTTGCAAGTGAAAGGGGAAATAGCACACATGCAGGAAGATAGTTGCATGTTTTCCTGTTTGATAAGAATGCTTAAATTTAAAAAGCTAATGCCTATGTCACAATTTGTTTATCATCATTCCAGGAAATCTGTTTTTAAGGAAGTTTAGTGTATTATTTTTCATATCAAATTGATCTCTCTTTAATTCTCTCTCTCTCTCTCACTTTCTGTATAAATGTGAAAGGTGGGGGGGGGGGGGGGGGGGGAGGAGGAGGGCAAGGGTACGTATACGTGGAATAGAATTTTTTTAACATCTCATTTCTCCATATCCATGCATCATGGGTATACATAATTTAATGCACATAGCAATAGTTTTAGCAAATATCATATTCAAACTTTGTAGTATGGAATTTAGGTTCAATTTTTGAAGAATTCAACGAATTTGTTATTACCATAATTTGTAGTAAATCTTATAGCTGATTCAATGAAACTTTAGTTCAAAATAAACATTATGACATGTAACCATTTATCGGTATATTGGTAACAAATATATCATTACCATTATTAGGGCCAAGCTCTGCTGATGCACTATCAGTTTGTCCATTCATTTGTCTGTCCATTTAGCTTCACTCGTCTGCAGAATATTTTCTACCCATCCCAGTGCAATTTAGCTCATTCTTCACACACTGAGTGCCTTTGGGTAAAGAATGTAAAGTGACCTTAAACAAAATTCCTTGGTCCAAGGTTAAGGTCATACTAGACCTATGAATATATAATCCTTGTCCAAACTATATATTCTCTCCCCTTAGCCCAATTTGGCTCATTACTTCACCCACAGAATGCCTCTGGGTATAGAGTGTGCAGTGACTTGAATAAAGTTTTTAGGTCAAAGGTCAAGGCCATATAAGACCCGTGAAATATCTTTGTTCAGACTATGCAGTCTTTCTCCTTTGCCCTAGCTATTTGGCTTATACCTCACATAATGTGTGCTTGTGGGTAAAAAGAGTGCAGTGACTTTGAAAGAAGTCTCTAGATCAATGTCTGGTAGGTGAATGTTATAGCAAATCTCCTTGAAATCCAGTTTTGTACCATAACCCCCTCCCTCCTTTGGCCCAATCTTGCTATAAGACTTTACACCAAAGACTTCCTGTTGGTAAGAGGTGGGCATTGACCTTGAACCAAGTTACTTTCTCAAAGGTCAAGGTCTTAGTAGGCCATATGTCTTTTCTCCCCTTGGCATTTTTTGCTTGCCTTATACCAAACTCATAAAGTGCCTAAGGGGTGGTTAAAGGATGTGCAATGATAATGAACTAAATTTCTTAGTCTGAGCTCAAGATTAAAGTAAAAGTAAAATCCTTTCAAATGCTTTCATTCTTTTGTCCTTCATTAGATCAGGGCCATTTGAGGTGGCTACCATCATCTTTAGTTTTACTGTAATTCAAAGATTTTGTATACACTATCTTAATTCACTTCAAATTTCATAATAATCTGCAAAAAAATTCATCATTAAATAATATAAAATGTATCAAAAATATGTATAGCAGGGGTGTAAAATTACTTTGTTATATCGGTATATAGTCATTTTAAAATTCAATATATACATGTATGTCAAAATATGTCCAGCTAGGGTGTAAAATTAAATTACAGTGTACTTTGTAATAACCATGAATTAAAATCAATATATATATATACATTTTTTTCATATTTGATTTTAGCTGTATAGTTGAATTTTGTGATTATATCAATTATTGTATATGACTTTATTTTTTAAATTTCAGGTGTGCAATATGTATGTGTGATTTTGTGTTAGGAGAATCTCTACGATTTTTACCGTGTATGCACATTTACCACAAAGACTGTATCGATGACTGGCTGATGAGGGCCTTCACATGTCCTTCCTGTATGGAACCAGTGGATGCTGCACTTCTTTCCTCCTACCAGTCCAACTGACCCTCTTTGTTGGTGGGGTGTACGTGATATACATGTAGTTCATTGTGATAATGTAAATGGCAAGCATTGCCATTGTCATAAAGTTCCATTAGGTTTCTATCTAGTCTCATTAAGGTTACTGTTTTATTTATCCCTCACTGTCAGGTGACAAGTTTAAATTAAGATAACAGTGTATGTTCCTTCAAAGAATAAATTTGTTAAATTAGTAGATACACCTCCTTTAGATTAGGAGTTGTGTTTAGAGTTTTCTTTGGTAGTTTGTTGTATGTTTTATTTTTGTTGTTTTTTCTCTCATTTTGTACATCTTATTATCTATACTTTAACCTGCATATAATATCAGATTCCTAAGCTAGTCATTATTCACTGCTGATCCAGACTGGCATACTGTACCCTCCCATCTCCGGTCTAATGAACCCTTTTGCCAGGCAATAAGCTTGTCTGTGTACACGAAAAATAGTAATTATTTTGATTAATGGTTGGGTATTGATTAAAATAAGGTCTAGGTCCCGTTTTTCTCTGTGAGCATATATTCATTCATAACGAAAGAATGAAGGTTGTGTGGGATAAAGTTTATGCATATTTTATAAGTGTTTGAGTTTCAATGTGCTCTAACATTTAGACCCTTCCTCTTTGTGACCATGTTCAATTAATGACTACATATTAAATAAATACAGCAACCATGCTTTCAAAAGGCAAATGTAATTACCAAATTAGATAAACAGAACTGTGAAAATGCTTATGGATTTTTAAGTTTTCTAACTTTAATTTTGTTTTATTGGTTTATTATCAAGACAGGCCATAATCAGGAGGGTACATATTGATTTTTTTTTTTAAATTCTGAAGTTCCAAATTACACTTCCCTGTATGTGCATGTCTGTCTCATGATTGAATCATTCACTGTTTTAATGTTAGAAAAGTATATCTATACAAGTATCAAATTGTACTGAATGACCAGATCAATACATTGCTGAATCTGATTTTGGCGGGGGAAGAATAATTATACTTGTAGACTGGTGCTGAGGCTACGTTGCAAAATGTTCCTGTTTCTTTGTGTTTTTGTTGGGATTCTCCTGCTTTAAAGGCATTTTTTGTAAGCAGCTTTGTGTTAGAAAATTTAGTTTATTTACATAAACATGTGTATAGGACAGTGAAAATGTTTTATCAATGTAGAAATGATAGATATTAGATTTTTTTTTTATTGATATTGAGTGAAATTTCTCGTCTATAGATCTATACCAATAGGTCATAATAACCATAACTTTAATTCCTTTGGAATTTCAAAGGTTTGTTATCTTTATACTAATTTAAACAAATGTTTATTGATAAATTGTTGTGATTTTTTGTACATTTTTGTACAGATGCACACACATATTATTTAAGTTTGGTTTCCTTGTTTGCCAAGTGTTTTCAAGTGTTTCACAGCACTAGATGTAGCTGCAAACATCACCAATGCTGGTACAAATACACTTTCAGGGGGTTATGCTGCAACATTTAACTATTAGGATGCCTGAGTTTTAATTAAATGAATTTGATGTTAAATTGTTTTTGACAACAGCATATATTTTTTCTTTGTCACTGTATTTTACAGAAAGATTTTTTAAAATTTCAAATATAGATAAATTCAGAGGCATTTTACCCCTAAGGGTATCAGTAAAATTACATGTTTATAATATACATATACATGTACATAAAAAATACAGGAAAAATGGCAAATATAAATGGATATTGTCTCTTTGTTCTTGGATATTATATATCAAAGAGTCTATTAGTCCCATTGTGTGATTATCAATAGAATTTATATACAGTATTAAATTATATGGACAAAACCTTACCTCGTTTTTATCAAGAAAAACAAATTGTAATTTAACATGTACAGTGTAGGGAAATTATACGGTTAAATCATGTGTATGACTAGATTTGATTTAAATTTACATAATACAATTACTTGATATTACTTTGATATTTTAATAAAAGGAAAGGATAGTTGCCAGTGAATGTATGAAAACTTTTTATTTGAAGGACCAAGGTTTGGGGGGGGGGATGGATGATGGCAATGCATAAATGGTTTTTATTTGTTTTATTTTAGGGAGGGTAGGCATCTTGATACGTATAGCTAAAAATAGAAACTTTGAAATTTGTTCACTTATTAAAGTCAGAATAATTACATAGAATGTAAATAGCTATTTATTCGGAAGCTACATGTTGCTTTTTGTGTGCTTTGTTATACATGTACATGTTTGTGTAAATGTGTGATATGATGTTTGGAATAGTTTTGTAGTGCTTGTTTTACAACCATGGCAGTTCATGGTTATATACACCAACAAACAAAAATAATTAAGTTAGAAATATCATTTTTCTGTGGTGAAACACTAAACAAACCAAAGAACGTTTTATCGAATTATTCATGAAAACATTTGTTTTATATACATTCAGTGCCTAAAACTGTAATTGCAGAATAGCATTTTTGGGAGAAATTCTGAATTTTAAATAATATTTGTTAAAGACTTGATGTGGGTTTTTTTTTTAATATAAGAATTTATCATTTTTAAAATTACTTTGTTATCCACATTTTTGACATAATACATGTAGGTTTCATTTATTTCAATCAAGGAGTCCTGTAAAGAGGTTGTTAATTGATGTTAAAGAACGTATTTGTTAAGCACTGAGACAAAGATCTCCACATTGTTATATTTATTATGATTATTCAATAACTATACTGCCACTGTCACAAATAAACTTTACAAAAATATAAGAACACTGATTTGCAATATTTTTCTTAAGTGTAGATTTGTATCTAGTTAAGCTGTATTATTATGCAAGATAGCTAGAAGATGAAGCTGTTGAGTAAAAACTAATATTCTCTCTCTCTTCTCTCTCTCTCTGACCCCCCCCCCCTCTCTCTCTCTCTCTCTCTCTCTCATCAAATTAAGAGGGGTTAGTTACTGACAATATGGAGCTTGAGATAAGAATTCAATGCAAAGGAACTTCCTTATATTAAACATAATATCCCGGTAATGTGTATGTTGACATTTCATAGAACCTTTTGTGTTTTATTGTACGGTATCTGGTGTCTGACAGACACTGAAATTGCGAAAGATATTTATAAGAGCACAAAGACTCAGACAAGAGGCTCTTGTGTGTGAAGAGATTGGCCCTTTATAGAAGTAGTTGTACTTGTCTATAATAATAGCTTGCTGCATTCCTTTTTGAACAAGGAACATAAACACAGGAATATACATTACACAGACAATGAGTTACCGTAAAAGTGTGTATTTTTAATATGGTTTGTTTTCATAGGCAGGGGTCATCACGATTTCTTGAATCTCCATACGACAATGAGGACGCCCACTTTTATACTGACCTCAGTCAGTGCATGTTTGTCTATTGTTCTCCGTTTAACAGTAGTTGTATATTTGCATTATCTAAGTTATGTCAAAGGGAGATTAATAGACAAACATGCGCTCATGGTTTAAATGAGAAAAAACTGCTTCTTCTTACTTTCGCTTTCTCTGTTGTAACCAAGGGTTGATACGTGTTGAATATTATAATGAATATTATAATTCACCACGTGATTTCTCACCTCAGGTAACTTTGTGAATACAAAATTCTATCACGTGACGTGAAAGGTAGCATGTTATGTGCTAACTATAGGACAATGTTTTCGAACACGTTAAGTTATCAAGCATTGATTTAAAGTCTTCTGTACTAACATGGGCGTGGTCTTATTGTTGAAACCATAGTAAATAATTAATATACTTGTTCCATATAGAATAGAAAGGGCTATGGTGAAAGAGTGATCACATAATTTTTTTTATACATGGCATTGTTATTCATGCTAGTCTAATTTAGTACCACTCTGATAATGTCAGCACCACCTCTCATGCATATTAATATCAATCTTATGTTCGATCAAGGGCAGATAAGCGAAAATTCTCTTTTTTTCGAAAGTTGTAAGGAGAAAAACATAGAATGAGTTTATTGTATCACAGTCTAAAATCTTAATTCATGTTGGAAATTGACTAGACTCCTTAAAAAATTCAACAAAAGTGATATTAGGTTAAGAAATAAACGCAACAGAAGCGACCGAAAAAGACCCAAAACCCGGCGCTAAGTGCAGTCATCCTTATTGGTCATGCGTGGATCCAGAATTTGTTGTTTTTACAGAGGGCTCCGAGGGATAAGGGATTATTTTGTTTGCCCCCCCCCCCCCCCCGAGGGGGGGGGGGGGGGTCCGAAGCCATATTCTTCCATGGTCTACATTCGGTAACTTAATTATGTGAATTAGATAAAATTGATTCGTCCGGGGAGGGGGCGGGCGGGCGGGCTCCATTCTCATGGTTCGATATAAAATGTACCAAAGAACCAAAGAAGTTTCATTTGTAAATAAAATGTTATTTAAGAAATCTCTATTATTGTTGATAAAAAAGGTTACATGAGAAGTATTTTCCTTTGAAATTCTTTGGAGGTTCATGTAAGAAGGTAAGAGGAATACTTTGTTTGGAAGCTTGTCTATAACTATAACAAAGAAGACACCAATAAACGATGTCAGAATTATTTAACTTAGCTACTAGAATTTAAAAAAGTAACCAATGCATCGATCTAAAAGCAGTTTAGAATGCGGTCGTATATTGTTATCACTGGGTCGCGTAGATTTCTGTCTTTTCATGCATGTATGAATTACAATCCATAATGGTAAAAAATAGAGGAAAAATACTTTGTAACTATTTAAACATAAAACAAGCTTCCTTTAGGAATTCATGCGGGCTATGAAGGTAGCGACATTGATTGCAGAAAGAAATACCTAACCCGCATTATTTTATTTTTCATATTTATAGTCTCTTTTTAAAACGTACAAATAATGATTTGATCGTAAAGAGTAAGTAAAGGTAAATAGATTATTGTAAATGTATTATATCAGTACGTTGGATAAAAGAAATAGCCAAGTCGTCTTAAATTTGAATTTGAGTCCGACATTATCATAATTATTTCGTACAGTCCGTAATATGTTTTAGGTTGCTGAAGGCTTCGACCAACCGATAAACTGGCTAGAACTGGATCGTGTAGATTTCAACCTTGTCAGTTTCTACAGAGCCATGAATCATAGTCTGTTTTCATAAGAAATAGAGGAGAAAATGCTCGGTAGATGTAAAGTTAAAGAATACTCGCATTTTCAGTTTACATTGTGTGCTCAATAAGACCCCTGACTCAATAAGATACCATTTTTTTCATTTTTAGGCACATACCTTACGATTACTACTTTGTTTGGATTGTTTGCTATATTTAATCAACCTGGACTAAAAGAGGATTTCTGAAAATCGCTCAAAATAAATGCCAAAAAAGGGGGTAGACCTAACGGATTTCACAATAATGTACCATTCTGAAGGTATAGAGAAGAGAGTGAATATGTTGAAAAGTTTAAAACATAACAGAATTAATTCATCCGATTTACGGGTGAAACACAAGCAGTTATATGCCTAAATTTAGGAATATAACTGCTTCATGCAGGGTTTATACAAAAAGAGATCGTTGATTACAGGGTTCTCTCCGTTACAAAACCCCATCCTTACCGCGGCGCTGTCTCAAGAAACGCGGAGACGAAAATGTAAAAAAAAAAAAATAAATAAATAAAAAAGAAAAATTCTTATATTGCTATATTTATCTTATCAATATATAATATTACCTATTACTAATTATTGATTGTCAATTAATCCATGACAAAAAGACGGTATCAATATATCACCTATACGTTCCGTATATATTTACGACAACAATTTTTATTCTATGTTGTAATAGCAGCTATATTGATGTCGTTAAATAAAGAATGATTTAAGTAATATCTTCTATTGTGATAAAATACAGCATTTGTTATATTTTATTGAATCTCGACAACGAAAGAAATAGACTCAATTGTGAATTTATGTACATGAAATGTCTTTAAAAATTAATAAAAACATGCAGCTGGAAGTAACATCCTTATAGTAATACTTTTTACACTTTACATATATCTGTGCATGTTGACAATAATGTACAAGAAGTATTGCCATATACATGGTTAGAATTAAATAATGTTACCGGTAACTTCACAATAAACGAAAACTTTTTCATCATTCGTAAAAATTTCTAAAGGTACGGTTATTATATTGTAAGTAAATGTAATGAACATTGGTGCCGTGTCAAGTGAAGCACTTGGCTCAGATCGAGGTCATAGGTGTGAGCTCGAAGGTCACGAAGGTTCGAGCCCTACTGTGGTCACTTGATGTTGCGTCCTTAGACAACGCATTTTTTCTACATTGTATAAGTCCACTCAGCTGCAATTGGGTACCGGCTTACGCTGCAATAAACTGGTGTCCCATCCAGAGGGAGTCAATGACTCTCATGAATCCGCTGAAACGCCATGAAAGCCGGAGATAAGCACCGGCCAAATGCGCCTTCATATTTAACTTTAACTACAGTTAGAATAACTGATACCAGGAAGAATATATTAAATATTAGATATATTAATTTCGTATATCATTCAAGTATTAAAAATTTCAGTGCGAAGATCTGAGTTCTCGAGATCTATCTTACTATATATATCACTCATAGAGACTCCATATTCCACGAGATTATCATGTGGTATGTTGGTATATATTCCATCATAAAAACAGGTAGGAACGCCACCAGAAAGCATCAAAACGACCCATGCTTTTCCGCTGTGTATATTGATCCCAGGCGAGCCAGACGAGCCACGGTCGAATGTTGTGTGCAAGAGAACTTTGCGTACATCATGAAGAGGCGAATAAAAATTCTCATTGTTAGGACAATGCTGCATACTCCACTTCTCTAATTTTAAAATAAACTGATGAGTTTGCTCATTGCGTGGCATAGGACACACCTGACTGTCTTCTTTCATCTGAACACCACCTGGGTGTCCAATTAAATGAAGTTCTCTCTCAAAATCAATTTCACAAAAAAATCTGATTGGAGGAGGAAATTCAACTTCAGGAAACTGATGCCTTTTTAGTTCCAAAACGATAACATCTAACTCCTCGTCCTTAAAGTGTATACAGGGAATGAAACTGAAATAGTTCTTCGGCTGGTATGTTTCATTACGATCTTTGAATTGAAATAGCATGTTTAAATGTTTTAGTCGTTCTAAGTTGAGTTCACATCCTCTTGGTGTGTTTTCTGCAAAAAAAATAATTATAAATCTGTTCTCTCTCTCTCTCTCTCTCTCTCTCTCTCTCTCTCAAATACCTGTAATGTTCGGGTAAACTACATGCCAGCATGTCATCACTAACTTTTCACCGACTCGAAACCCAGTACCTATTGCACTGTCTTGGTGTCTTATCATGCCAACGCTTTCAGAGATTTCAGATTTTAAATCTGAAACTTTAGCATCAGTGGTCTTTAAACCTGCTTTTTTAAAGCGAGTTCCGTCTAGTTTTTTGGGACCTGTTATGAAAGAAAAAACTCCGATGCAATGACATTAAAAATTGAAATTAAAATTCTAAATTTAATTATTATGCTTATAAGAGAAACTCACCACTATCCTTTTTCTGGATAACTTTATTCTGTTGCTCTCCCTGGAATTTATAGATTTCTGGTACCAAACAAGTATTCACTTTATGATTAATTCAAAATTCAAAATAACAATAACAATGAAACTCACGTGCATCCAAAATTCTCTAATGCTTTGCACATCAATTGAGTGCGATTTTCTTACAGGACAACGAGGGCACTGAATATTACGACGTCCAATATTAGCCTCCTCAAAAGATATGAAAGCGTCCTCGTCTCTTACTAACGCTGCTTTTTCGCATGAAAACCCTGTCTCGAATTTAATACATGTATTTGCATGGTTCCTCGTTCTAATAGTGTCGAGAAGAGAAATAATTTTTTTCATGATCTCAGAGATTAACCCACTTTCTACTTTGATTTCATGCAACCATAATATCTGAATTTGAATTTTATCGTCACAAGTTCTGATAAGGATATTATGACTTTTCACCGAAAATACAACAACGTTTTTGTAAACGCATTTTAGTCTCCCATCTAACAGGACACACCATTTGTTTATACTCAAACACATACAAACTAACATGTGAAATATTAGTTTTGCATGGCAATTGAATTTAAAACAAAATACTGAAGATGTTTTGAAATTTTCAAAATCTGCAATGTCGAATTCTTACATGTTTAAAGTTGGAATATACCATACATCTGAAGACGGAATTTTTGATGCCAATCCAATTGCCTCCAAGTATAAAGTGCTCTCTTCCCAATATTTTTTACACATTTGCGTCAACATGTCTTGTAGAACCGAAGAGGTAATTTCTCCTGTCCTTATTTGACTTGACATAATCATTGAAACAACGTCCACAATGTACTGAATATCCAATACTGCGATATTGCAGTATTGCCCTTCAAAAAGAATTTTCCCAATATCACTGAACAGTCCTAAAACATCTTTCATTTCGTCTATAGATGTCAACTTTCTTTCTTTAGAGAATTTTCCATTTAGCATCCAAAGTTTATCAATTTTAATTACTTTATTTTCACGTTGGCAAGTTTCTACAAGTACATCAAACCACGAAATCCATCGCATTGGAACCGGTTTTCTAAGATGGTCATAACTGATTAATTGACTTTGGACACATGCTTTCAGTTTTTCTATATTCAATGAGCACTCTTCATTTTTTTGCCTTTTGCGAGGATATAGTAAATGTCATCTCCTTCGACAAACAAATCTTGTCAAAATTTTCATTGTCGGCTAGTTTTAAAATTTCATCCATATATGCGGTTGCATCCTACAAGTATAAAGAAGAATAAAAAAAAAAAGACACACGTAAATCGATATTGTACATGTAGTTTAAACAAGAGGGTCACAACGCTCACTCACTTATAAATTAACTTTATGACTTTTGACCAAAGTAGCTACATGTAACTAGTTTGACTAAAGATGTATTAATTAAATTCAATACAAACACATGTTTATTATAATTACTGCCCAAACTTGCATTAATTTTTTTCCATTAATTATTTGATACTTTTATGGGTAAAAGAATATTTTGAACCTTTTCCGGGGGAGGGATGATTTTCATCTAACAAAATTTGACTTCTTAAATACAGCAATATTTTTAATTTTTTCCTCAGTATCTTTTACAAGAGGGACTGGCCATTCATTTCACAATGCTTGAAATCCCTTCGCAATCAGAATCCTGCTTTTTAGCAAAGTTTGGTTGAAATTTCTCGATCAATTTCAAAGAAGAATATAAATCGTGATTCTGCATATGATTTCGATAAAAGCTGCAATCGCCACAACAATTTTTATCTGAAAAAAATCTTTGTTCGTTCAGTTCACGTGAGCTCATACATATTAATTTAAAATATGAACCTAGATATGAAATTTTAGATAACATGCACATGGTTCATAAAGCACGCCTTGGTCATTGATTTTAAATATTTCACAATTATATACCTTCTCCGAATATCCATCAGCGTGTGTTCCAACAATAATGATGTTCACCTTTGATGTACAAACATTTTGGAATAGGTAAAGCCAAGATACGATATAATCTGTTTAAAAATACAATATCCTCAATAATAATAATTAGATAACATTTATTAAAAATCTTTTTTTTTTAATTTGCCTCATACCTCTGTAAGTCAAATTTGAAAAGCCTGTCATGTTGCTGCCAGTATTCATTGTCTCATTTAGCTTCTTAGTCATATCAATAACCAAGATCCCAACGGTAGCAGGGGCAAAGAAGACTGGAAGAACGTTGCACAAAGGACTGTCTGATATCTCTATGAAGGAAACGCTGTTTTTCTTCCTCCTTTTTTGTTTTTGTTTTCCATTTACTGGAATAAGGATCAGCATTTGTAGCCAAACTTTTTTTTATATGAAAACTTAAATTCAAATCATGAAATTATAGGACACATGCAATAATGAAGAAATCGTACATCCAATATCTTTATCTTCAAAAACATCATCCCATCTTTCGGATTCAAGGAGTCGCATAACTGTTGTTTTTCCTGAGCCCTTCCAACCAGCGATGATACAAGATAGGTGATTGAATAAAACGGGTTCACTTGTATTGGTAGTTTCAGCCACTGCTTGGGCTAAAGAATAGACATCTTTTAAAATATTCAGTTTGTTTTTATAGACATTATGAAGAATTATAGCGCAGCATTTAATGTTTACCTGGCAATTCCTTATCAATTTCATTTGTGTTTTCTTTTAATATTTCCATAACCCGTGTTTTCCTGTACTCGCAGTTATCTCCGTTTTCAAGAAATTGTCCTGTTTCACGTATGTCTATCATTCCCTCATAATGCTCTAACTAAAAAAAAGTAAAAAGAAATCGATACGATTTTCTCTTCTTTTATCCCCCCCCCCTAAAAAATATAAAACAATAAAAAAGGTTTTTCATATACCAATGATGTCATTAAACATTTATTCTTTACTTATAAATTAACATGAACTATAAACCAGAATCAGGCTGTTTTCCTTAATTTTGAATTTTCATGAGTTAAAAAACAAGCGTTCTTTAATTTTAGGAAAAATATATGACATTAAGGAACTGTTTAAGGACGAAACAAACATCGAGAAATACGTCACAGATTGCATGATATATTTAAACAAACGGAAACCTTCGACTCGTCTTTAACTGCTAAAGCATCGCCACCATTGTGTTTCTCCGAGTCTGAGGCACTTGGATAATCAGATGTTTCAGATATATATTCACCATCTTGGTTATAAAAGTCGTCATCAGACTGAAATACAATAAAAATTATATCATTAATTTTGCATTCATGAATTTAGAATTGAACAAAGATATACATTATACATTACATCACGAGATTGGTTTGAGTGTAGTGCCAACAATTGTTGATAACTTCCAAAGGGCTTTCCGGTTCTGTCCCGGGCTGGTTCCTACACAATGACCAAAGAGATCATGGAACTTATTGTGTTAATTTCCAAATGAATCACCCAATTATTAATAAATATACTCGCACGTCAAAGATACTATGTATGATGCTTATTATTATACAAAATCAAATAATACTTTCAAAAGTTTTCTTTAACGATACTCAAGATTGATGCCTCAGTAAATCGAAAGTGTCTTTGGAATCAATTTGACAAATTTGCAAAAATTGTGATTTTGAAACATTTAAGCTGCTTATATATTTTTTGTATCTAAATTTAGTATACATTTAGGAAATCCCAACCTGTAACTCGCATTAACTTAGTTTTTTGTCTTGCAATTTTCTCAAAACTATATACATTTACTTATCATAGTAATTTACACATTGCGTTTACAAATTACTTCATAAGACTGATTCCATGGTAGTTGGTAATACTCCAGAGGATAACAACCTGGTTCATAATTTGTAGTTCCCTACAACACAAAAATATTAACTCTAACACAGATCCTTTGATTTAAGGTGGCTCGACACACCAAAGCATTATTTGATGGATCGATGAAGAATCATTTTTGAGAAATGATTTTACAAAAATGACACCTATATCGGCTTCTCATTATTTTATATGAATTTTTTTGTATTTTTTGATAGAAACCGGAAACATCGTTTTAGCTGCAAACAAAATATATTAGAGCTAATAATTTTGTTGTCAATTAATGCACAATACAATTATCTATAAATTCATATCAAAAACGGCCAGATAAACTTTAAAATATTTTTGTAAAAAAAATATTTATGAAAATGAAAAACAAGAATTGTAGATATTTTTTAAATCTATGGATAAAAACTGCAGATAAACTGTTACTCGCATTAAACAATTGCTGTACAATCATATTTCAACAAGAAATTGAAACGAAATAGTGAAATTTAAGAAAAAATTGAAAGTTTTAAAATCGAACCGATCCCGATTGTAATTAAACTGATCCCGAACGAAATCACATAAAGTTAGAATGAATCAGAATTTTGCAAAAATTTCAGGTTGTTTAGCTGTAAAATGGTTTCGTCATTTACTAACTTTATAATTTATATCAATTACTTAGAAAAAACTGCAGTTTATTTGTAAAATTTCAATTTTAAAATAACTCTGATCGGGATCAGGTTTTTTTTCACTCGGGATCGGTTCAAATTTGATAAATAGCAATTTTTCCAAAATTTCGCATTTTCATTTCAATTTCTTTGTAAAATATCATTGTTTAGTAAATAGTCTATGTGACTATATGTTATTCTTTAAATTTTATCCATAGATTAAAAAGATATTAAAGAATTACAATTTTGATTTTCAGAAATATTTTTTTAATTAAAAAATTAAACACTTGACCAAACGATCTTTGGCATGAATTTATTATTCATAATTATATTACACATTAATTGACACCACGTTTTAAGCTCTTATATATTCTGTTTGTCCGCAAAACAGTTTTTCCTATTTCACTGAAAAAATACAAAAAAATTCATATAAAATAACTGAAAGCCGATATTGATCTCTGTTTTGTGGAATCATGTTTCAAAAAAGATTCTCTATCGATCCATAAAATAAAATTTTGGTGTGTCGAGGAACCTTAAATAACCCTAACAATATATAAAAATCAAATTCATGCATGCATTTAATTTTTGAATCAAACAAATTTCGGTTGAAAATATCGAAGTCAAGTGTTAATGAACAAGAGGCCTATGTGCCACATTGCTAACCTGAGTAACAGTGTAGATGCGCCCTAGCCTTGAGGTATTACGGTCAAAATAATATAAATCTTAATCATAAAAGAAAACAACCCGTTCTACTAAAACGTTTCAAGAGAATGATATAATGAATAGTTAAAGAGACCTCAGAAGATACTTACAAATTTTAAAAAAGAATATCATAAATACCGCGTATTCTTGGCTAAATGCTGAAACATAACCACCAGTTTTCCCAAATGCATATACACTTGAATACGATGTGTCTGCATCTACCTCCTCACAATCTTGGAAGCTAGAGTCATTAAAACTCTGAAATATACAACACCAATAAAGATAAAATGTCTTTTTAAAACACTCTCTCTCTCTCTCTCTCTCTCTCTCTGGAACAACAAGTAGTTAAAATTTATACATTTGTTAAGAGAAAATCTATGTTTTCCAAAAAAAAAAAATGTTTCGATTAAGGAATTTATTTTCTGATTTTCTCTAATGTCACGGGGAAAACACACAAACACCGATACAATGTTTGAAACAGAGAACTTTTCAGCTAATATATGAGTACCTGTTCGAAATAAGTTTCTTCACATGGTTGAGACGGATCTGTTATGTATGTTTCTGTATCCTTTACAAAGTAAAATTCAACAGAAGATTAGTAAACAACTGATTTTTAAAGGAGTATGGTCACGACTTTACTTGATATGATTGTGCCCTGGATTTGTTCACGTTAGTCGTATACTAGGAAAAGCTTCGTTTAAATAAAACATTTGAATAGGAATTTTCGCTATATGCAAGTTGTATCATGCCATTTTTACAATTTTCCTAATGATCTCCCTTTGAAATTTTGTTTCGTGTCAAGTTTCATTAAATCTGGCCCAGTGGTTCCAGAGAATAATTGAATTCTTGAAAAGTTAACGTAGCGGACAACTACAACGACAACCTTAATTAAGAACTTTGTTTAGGCAATATTGTTTAAAACTCTATAAAAATCAATTTTAATTTTAAAAAGATGATTAAATTTACAAATTCATTTTACCTAATATCTTGAATGTCATTCCATATATACTTTTTATATCGACATACAATGATATACAAAAACCAATGTCATTGTTAAATCTAATGAACATATTGAAAACTCTCAATAAATTTTAATTGAATGTCAGACAAAGCAAAACTTTAGTATTGGTGAAGAGCACCCCTAGAAAATTACCTCTTCAAAACTACGACTGTTTGAGAGCCTCTGCCTAACTCCTTCTCTAAATTTGTTCCGTTTTCGTTTGTTTTCTAACTCCTGAAAAAATAATACAGATATTTGAATTAATACGTACATTTCCGATATAAAAATTTCAAGCATGGTAATAGTTCATGTATGAAGGCTAAAGACCTGTGCATTTTGCTTGATTTTTTCGTTCTTAAGTAATTCAATCCACTTGTCATTTCCTGTTGAAGGATCCACAATGCTTGCCCTTTGATGTACTTTTTCTTCACAGCTGTTTATATTATCAAACAAGACCTGGGGAAAAGAAAGAGAAAAATCTTTAAAAGACATCAAAACGTTCATCAACTATTGATTTCGAATTTACAGTCAACGAAAAACCTTTTGATTTTTGTTAATTTTGGAAGTCTTCTGAATATCAGACAATACATCCTTTCCCGTATTCGGATCGACTATACTTAAAGGTAAAACTTCTTTAGAATCTTGAACGTGTTTAATCTAAAAAATAAAAATAAAAAAAAAAAAATAATAAAAATTAATATATGTATGTGTATCAGACTATTGTACAAATTTAGATGGATATTGATAAAAAAAAAAATAAAAACAACAATAATCTCTATCAAGGAAAAATTTGGTAGTATTTTTTGTTCTTGTTATCACAATTGATATTAATATATGTTGTAGAAATTGGTTGTCAATCGTTGTAGAATAAAGTTAATGTCAATTGCATATTATGTATATTTTAACAAAATTTGAAAATTACAAATAAAATTTTCCGTTTGCGTTTAGTAATAAATTTACTTAATTTAACAGTGTGAAATTCTTACAATTTCTTTATCATTATAGGACAGATATTATGCGTCTTAGGATGAATAAAAACTTTTATTTGTTTCTGATATCATGTTATATGCAAAATCAAAAATGGGATCATGATTTACCTGATGTGTACTTTTAAAAAAGCTTTCTTCCGACAACCTTGCTAAGACTTGGTCCTTGAAAGCTGAACGGGTACGCCTAGCAAGTTGTTCCTAGTTTTACAGAAAGTAATGATTTAGGATCACACATCATCCTCAATATTATTTATTGTAAAAGGGTAAAAGTGAACACAATTTTACTGTACAAGATATATTAGCAAGAGGCATTTTAAAACAAACAGCTTTGGGAATTCAATATAATACATATACTAATATATTATCATACACAAATCTTTGTGCAGAATTGATAAAAATTGCATTTTTTCCTGATATAACATAAGAATATTTTTTTATTAAAAGTATTATCGTGCATATGGTTACGTGTCTTTAAAACCTTTAATTTTCTATTTATGAATATTCCTCTCAATTCAATCACATAAATCAAATAAAAATATCTGTAAAATCTTAAATAAAAACATTGCTCGCCAAAGATCAGTCAAAATAGATTAAAATTATTTTCAATGCATATAAAAGTGATTCAGTGTAAATATTCATTTGACCAATAAACGCAAGTGTCAATCATTGGCATTTTCATTTTAAAAACAATCAATTGCGTGGGTGGGTTGGTGTGTGTAAATGATTAAATTACCTTGTAGTTTTCAGCCGGAGCTTGTAAAATTTCATTCAAGACGTCTCTTCCAGTTACAGGATCCTTTATTGATATACTTGGGTTCACCGAATTTGATTTGTTTAAATCAAAAATAGGCCTCTTCTCTCTGTTGTCCATTTTAAACTTTTAAAAGTTTATAAATCTATGTACAAATATTCAAAGATTTCATTTCATTTCAAAGATTTCATTTCATTTCAAAAATACCAAAAATCACAATGTGATTGATTTTTCAAAAATAAAGTGTATTCAAATGGCCAAACTATTTTGATTCACAAATTCACACACTTGCTGACTAAACAAAAATTAGATAAGGAATATCATTTAAACGATTCATTTACGGATAAAGTAAACATCTTTTGAATCTGACTACATATTATAGTATTACATTGTCAGCATATCCAAGAGTTATAAAAGATAATCGCAGATAGATCAAAAAGGTAACATTGAGTGATTTATCGTAAAAAAAATCCAAAATAATTCAATGATTACTTAATCATAGAAAAACAACATTTTAAGTATATGATTAATTATATAAAACAAATTACTTTTGAATTAAGATGAAGGCCATATCGTGGGTTTCCGATGGTGACCTTGCATGGATATTTCAAACCTGTCAAGTTCAAAACAATAAATTTTACTTGCATACAATTTTATTGATTTAAAATCATGATATTTTTTTTAATTTTCTAAATGATTTTATATTCTATAATTACATACATTACCTAAAAATAGTTAGGCAAAATTTCCAAAATGGTGACCTTTTGACAAAAATAGATTATTAAAAATGCCTATAATTGTTAATAATGTTTATTTAAAATCTTTTTAACTCGCAGATCACATCATAATTACTATTCATCTATGCAAAGCCTTTAACTGGAACTCTTCAGAATGAAATGCTCTATTTTTAGGATGCCCCGTTGTTAGGTAACAATCACCCTAAATATTGATAAATGTGAATTCAATTGAACTAATACTGGATCATTACCTTTTTGTTACTAATAAATTTTAAGTATGTAGATTATCCATCACTTTGCACATAATGTTCAGAATTATTATATAATCCAAAACACAAAAACTAAAAAAAAAAAATCATGGAATAACCAGAAAGGCTGAGAACGAGGCTACCAAATTTGTGTATGAAACGCCGTGCTGGTATTCATTTGCACTTTTCAGATGTTACATAATCAATGAATCATAACGTTATGTAACATAATCAAAGAATGCGAGTGGTAAAACAAACTCTGCAATCAATAAAGAGAGTTCGCCGATTTTGGACATTTTATTTATTAAATCTAAATCTACAATATACATAACGTGCGAGTACCCATTATTGCCGAAATATACACAAGTTTTCTCAATTACTCAATTCATGTAAGATGTCATGTAAAAATTTCAATGCAGATCTCTGCACTGTTCATTAATTTTATTTGAGTGATTATTTTTATTTTACTCTCATCAATATCGACTTACTTCTTACTAAAAATAAACCCTGTCCATGACCTACAATTTACAGGAAGTCGAGTACCCATTATTGCCGCTCATATCTTTTCGTCATTTTTCAGTAATTAATAGGTAAAAAGGTCAAAATTTTTAAAGAATCTAACTAAATGAGATAAAATGTAAGAATATAACATAAAAAAACATATCATAAACGCAATTCAATCAAATTATTTGCAACATTGTTTTCGATGTCCATGCGGCCACAAACACACAAACGGAGGAACATGTGTTTCACATGTCTCGAGACAAATGATTAAAAAAAATAAAGAAATGCATTGTTTATTTATTAAAAGCTTTTTTAAAATAAGTTTTATTGTGTCCAGTAAAATAAATAATGTGTGTTGAAGTTAATGGCAACGCTTCTAAGTTACACCGCAGGTGCGTGGGGATAAATCTGTTTTCTTTCTTAAATATTGTGTAGTACTAATGGTATCTTGCTTATTTTTGTCAAATATTATAACACGGAGGTATATATTCTTCCGAATTTGGACCTAAACAAAAAATTCCCTGTCATCAAAGTGGATTACAAGTCAAACATTCAGTGGCATGTGTCATCGCACGGATACCAATAAGATACGTTTTCATAGGCTTACCTTTGTTAAGGTGAGTTCCGAGATGTTTAAAGTAAATTTTCTTCGTTTCCAACTCTTATAGTGTTTTAAAAGTTATTTTATTTATTCATGTTGGTTTGTAGCTAAAAACAACAAATAGATAGCGGAAATCTTGTTGTTTTTATAACAATCGGCAATAATGGGTACTCGGCAATAATGGGTACTCGCACGTTATACAGCATAATATTCAGTTTCCGACGATGGTCAATTGAAAAGGTAGCTCGTATGCAAAAAATATTGAACGGCTGTGAATAAAATTGAGAGAATATTCCTAGTTTGCAACTGAATAAATTGCGTTTGATTCAAAGATTCGGTGATGGTGTAGAAAATAACCAAAACAACGCGACTTTCAGGTTTCCGTCATAAACTTTCCATATACATATACAAGTCAATTACACTTTATTTTTTTATTTCTTTTACAATGAAAACTCTATATCTTCCTATGTAAAAATTTGACCCCCCCCCTCATTGTGGCTCCATCCTCCCCCCGGGGGATCATGATTTCAACAACATGATTTGTTCACTACCTGAGGATTCTTCCACACAAGTTTCAGCTTTTCTGGCTGAATGGTTTTTAAGAAGATTTTTAAAGATTCTTCTATATCTTCCTATGTAAGAATTTGACCCCCCCCCCCCCCCCTATTGTGGCCCTACCCTACCCCCGGGGATCATGATTGAACAAACTTGAAACTGAGGATGCTTCCACACAAGTTTCAGCTTTTCTGGTCAAATGGTTTTTGGGAAGAAGATTTTAAAGATTTTCTCCATATTTCCTAAAGATTTTCTCCATATTTCCTAGGTAAAAACCCCCCATTGTGGCCCCACCCTACTCCCGGGCCACGATTTGAACAAACTTGAATGTTCACTACCTGAGAATGCTTCCACACAAGTTTGAGCTTTTCTGGTCAAATGGTTTTTGGGAAGAAGATTTTTGAATATGCCAACAAATTTTCAATAATTCTAAATTATACCCTCTTTAAAGAGGGAGTGGCCATTCATTTGAACAAACTTGAATTCCCTTCACCCAACGATGCTTTGTGCCAAGTTTGGTTGAAATTGGCCCAGTGGTTCTGGAGAAGAAGATGAAAATGTGAAAAGTTTACGACAACGACGACGACAATGACGACCACAGACAACGGACCTTTGATCAGAAAAGCTCACTTGAGCCTTCGGCTCAGGTGAGCTAAAAAGTATATTAACATACGTGCAATGAATTTGCATAAGTTTAGATGACCGTATACCTGGGTTTATTGACTGTGAACTATAGTTAATCAATATTTCTAATCTTTAAACCATAATGAACGTGATATCACAAGTGTAAACTATAATTATCACTGAAAATAAACATCTACCATTGCAAAACATTTCATATGATAATGGCGGTTTTACGGATTGTATTCTACCACTTTTAACATTACACTATAATTAACGAATGCTAATTATAGTTTAAGATTTGCAGAGCTTTGTTTAGAATGTTTATTTCTCTCAAACCATATCAATGGTACATGAGGTACAAAAAACAAAAATATTTACAAATGTACAAATGCAGGGTCAAGTTAGGAAGAGTACAGGAAATAAATAAATCGAGCTAATATTTTTTTAACAAATATGGACAATTTTTTTAATCAATCAATATCTATGGTATAAATAAGATTCCCAAATTTATAAGTGTTAACATTTGATGAGTATTTTTCTTCAATTAATTTGTTGCGGAATATAGAAATTGTCTGACATTCCATAACATAGTGGTATTCATCACCCAAAGTGTGTTTATTACATAATGAACAAATTCTATGACATCTTTTTATGTTGCTCCATCTTCCAGTTTCAATTGGTAATTTATGATTACAGGTTCTAAATTTTGTAAATATGACTCTTAAATCGTTTGGAAGTTTCTTAAGATAAATTTCCTGTCCAAAGCTTTTCTTGAAGATTCTGTAATTCAAACATTTGGTTGAATTTTCTACATTTCTGAACCAATCTTGTAAAAACTTATTTATGAGCGTTTCTTTAACAATAGATTTTAGCCAGTTGATACTAGAAAAACTCTGATTAATCCAGACATAGGAAAGACCACATGAGTTAAGTATATCTCTCACATATTTCAACCATGGGTGCATAAACGAACCCTCAGAAATAGCGATACATTACATGCGTCAGTTTACAATCATGCGCCACTAAAAGTTTAGCCCAATAAGTAATTATTCGTACCTTGATAAAGATTATCAAAGGATATCGCCCAGTTTCCCCATAGACCATACAATTTGGGGTACTAGACTTAATATGCAGTACAAATTTCAAAAATTTTAAATGAACTTTCTCTAAAATATCTGTTTTCGTAGCCCAACACTTCACAGCCATAAAATAAGATTGGGCTAATAACACTATTAAACAGATCAAATTGACAGTCGATTGGTAAATCAAAAATGTCTTATTTTTCTAAATACTCCATACAAAGCTTTTGAGGCTTGCTCAGTTAAATGTTTTTTCGTACTTTTAAAAGATCCAATACGTACGAAAGACGAATAGGGCCACATAAAAAATATTTTTTATCTCGTAATTACGAGAAAAGACCTCGTTATTACGAGATAATTATCTTATATTAGGAGAAAAGATCTCGTTATTACGAGTTAATTATCTCGTTATTACGAGAAAAGATGTCGTTATTACGAGTTAATTATCTCGTTATTACGAGAAAAGATCTCGTAATTACGAGAAAAGATCTCGTTATTACGAGAAAAGATCTCGTTATTACGAGTTAATTATCTCGTTATTACGAGAATAGATCTCGTTATAACGAGTTAATTATCTCGTTATTACGAGTAAATTATCTCGTTATTACGAGAAAAGATCTCGTAATAACGAGAACAGATCTCGTAGTTACGAGTTAATTATCTCATCATTACGAGAAAATATCTTGTTATAATAACATACATAGTCATCGTAGTTATTATTTGATTTCATTGTGAAACAATACATTTATAATAAGTGTTCCTTGTTCATCAGATCTAAACCTCAAAGTCGATTGGTTCACCTTTTCAGTCTATTTTATTCTTTCCAGAAACGTTAAGTCAATTTTGATTATTTTTAAACAACAACGATCATTATTTATTAATTTCTACATAAAATGATCGAATTTGACATATTATCTTACATTGATAAGTGGAAAGAACTTCATGTAATTTTACTTTTCAACGTATATTACAATCCCACTCTGAAGTTAATACCAGGTAGTCCTAGTAATAAAAACACAATTATATTAGTTACAGATAACTATATAGTTTCAATCATGGATATACGGGGTTTACCTCGGATTATGTTTTATATATTTATACACAACCTACATGTATATTGAAAATAATTGTTTGTGTATAATAACATTTTGGAGTCTAAAATTTCTTTCACTAATTTAATTAATTTCTTATTATATGTTCATCCATTTTACATAAAGAGACTCAGAGAGTACATGTAGAACAATTAAACCCACCATTTAATATAGATCTTTTCTCGTAATTACGAGATCTTTTCTCGTAATTAACGTAAATATGAGACTTAATAACACCAAGATATCTGAACTCATTCACAATTTCAAGAGGTACATCTCTGTATAAAAAAAAATTCTTTATGTAATACGTCCTTTGGAAAAGATTAATACTTTAGTCTTTTCAATGTTAACATGAAGTTTCCACAGATCACAATATTCAGAAAAAAAGCTCAGTGATTTTTGTAAGTCGTCTGGGTTCTCAGAAAATATTACCGTGTCATCAGCGTAAAAAAGGATAAAAAGTTCTAACATGGTACATGCATGCATCTCAGTTTCCAATTTCTCGCTGAGGCTAGTAACTCCTTTTATACCATTTTGTACAAGGTAGTTTTCTAAATCGTTAATATATAAAGAAAAAAGAAATGGTGATAAATTCTCACCTTGTCTAACCCCCATATTACACATAAAAAATTCTGAAGTGTCTTGTCCAATACTAATCATTGATTTGATTCCTTTGTACATAGACTTTATAAATCTAAGACATTTACCGTCTACACCATTGTTTATTAATTTGGTCCATAAACCTGATCTCCATACCGTGTCAAAAGCTTGTTTGAAGTCTATGAATGCGCAGTAAAGTTTTTTCTTGCTAGAAATCATAAATTTGCACAAAAAATCTAAAAGTAATACATTGTCTACCGTACAGTATCCTTTCCTAAAGCCCGTTTGGGCCTCAGTAATTAACTCTACATTCTCAGAAAAAATATTCAAACGTTCACATAGTATACTTGTAAACAACTTGCCTAAACAGCTTATTAAAGTAATAGGCCTATAGTTTTCTGGGAGGGTCGGGTCACCTTTATTTTTGTATATTCGTTTAATAATACCAATAAGCCATTCCTCAGGCACTATACCTGCATCAAAAATCAAATTTAAAAAATCAACATACAATGGCAAAACACATGATACCGATGTACATATATATTCGTTATATAATTTGTCATACCCTTGGGCTTTTTTATTTTTCAGCTTACTGACAGCTTGTAAAATTTCATTCGCAGTGATCTGACCATTCAAAACAGAGTTATGTGTATCATCAAGAACAATTTCACAATCATTTTTATCATTTTTA
The DNA here is from genome assembly GCA_016163765.1 of Magallana hongkongensis. Lineage (NCBI taxonomy): Eukaryota > Metazoa > Mollusca > Bivalvia > Ostreida > Ostreidae > Magallana > Magallana hongkongensis. The sequence continues at coordinate 18,841,211 of WFKH01007768.1, forward strand.
TCACAGTTCCCTTCATTGACCTTTTTCATATAATCAAACATTGCTTTTATATCAACTTCAGTTTTACATTTATTATTCGAACTATTAAGGATTTTCCAGTATTCTTTAGGGTTACCTTTCTTTACATTTTTTAATTTAGATTTGACAGAGACAGTATGTTCCTTAATACATGCATTCATAGTAGCTTTATATTCTTTACTAAGGGATCTAAGTTTTTCACAGTTCTCTTGAGTCCTGAATTTGTTGTGGATACGCTTAGCCAGGTGGAATTTTCTTCTCGCCGTTCTGCATTGTGCGTTGAACCATGGCTTTGTATTAATGCGATTATTTGTCAGTCTTGGTTTTCGTTTAACATCTAAAGTCACATCTGCTGCGGATAAAAACAAGGTACACAATTTATTAGAAATGTTATTAATATGGCTCTTCTGTATAGTATCAGTTGTTTCTCTAAGCTGTAAAATTTCTGTCTGCAATTCTTTCAGTTTGTGCTTTTTTGGGGTCCCATTTATACTGCCGGGTATTGTTTTCATCACGTGGTTGTACGGTTGGACGAGTTTCAATATGATAATGACTTTTAAGCTCAAAGGTAATTGGACAATGAACATCAGAATATAAATTGCAAAAATCATGTATGTCAAAATTTTCAGATAGTTTGAACATGAACACACTACAAATAACATAGTCTACTGTACTACTATTTTTACATGTGAGTTTGTCCTCACCAATTCTACCATTAACAATAAAATTATTGTTGTTTTGACAAAATTCGGTAAATTTGTAACCATAATCATTACTAACAGTGTCTACCGGTGTGCGGTCAAGCTTAATATGTATATCACTATGGATACTACCACGTTCAACAGCTTCTTTGCAAATCATAGTTTATGGACATTTTGAACTCAGAATTCACAAAAATGTCAAAAAATAGAGAAACAATAATTCACGACTCTAAACTAAAGTTACCGGTGTAACGAAGAATTTTGGCCCGGGATGAAAATTGGCCCAGAGTCATTTTTTCAGCGTTGAATGTGTTGAATAAAGACCACAGCCCGTTGAAAATTGACCCGCATTGTGGAATTTTGAGCAAGAAACAGGTTCTAAATTTAACAACAAATAAACGAACATAATGACTTGATATTTAATATATCTTTGATTTATTCAATCAAAAATTTACATTTTTTTTCATATCTTTTCTTTAGATGATGTACATGTTTATATGAGCGTCTTCAATTTTAAATAAAAAGTCTGTCGAAAATATGAAACATTTTTATGATTAGGTCTACAATTATCTTATTAACCCCAAAAATATGTAACTATTTTGGTCATAGTGAACTTTTCGCGTATAATCGTGCTGTTTTGTGTGATATTTAAGGGTGTAAATACAAAATTTATAATACGTCATATTGTTTAATTTTGTATTTACACGCACCCTGTCAATTGAAATTGTCGTTTTGTAAATTGTAAATGTTCTTCGTGGGTGTAAATACAAAATTTACAATACGACATATCATGAATTTTGTTCTTACATTAAAAATGTAATGTTTTTATATTAACTCCCACCCAGTAAATTCACAAAGAAATTAACAATATGTCATATTGTAATTCTGTTATATATACACCCACACAGTAAATTCACAATAGGACAATAGTATGGGCAGCGGAAAGGGCAACAAGAGGCCCATGGGCCACATCGCTCACCTGAGCAGCAATACCTATAATTAAGTCAGTTTAATGAGAGTCCTATACAAAATATATGGACAATATAGAAGAATAGATCCTGTATAAAAAGTTTTCTCAATTTTTTTCCAGATATTCTTATGTTAAGCTTTGAGCCCCTTTTGTAATTGCATGTAAAAATTCAACCCCCCTTACCTACGTACCCTACCCCCAGGGATCATGATCAGTCTCTCACCAGAGGTCGTGCTACACAAGCTACGCTTACACCTCTGTCAACGCCGGAAAAATAGTCTGTCACATGATCAAAACAAGGATGGCGAGCACATGGTATTGTTGATTTGTTACTTCTGTACAATCAGCTTGATGTGAGGATATTAACGGGCGAATACTTTGTGGGCAAGTTTTAAAACATCATAGGAGATGACATTGTTGCTGATTTGTATGAAATCAACGATGAATCTGGAGCGTGCAGAAACTGCTTTTTTAAAACATTTCAAACATCTTTCAAACTAGATCATGTGATCAGATTTTAATTTTTACCTCCGCAAAATAGTTCTCACAGTAACTTTGAAATAAAAATGAATAAAAGTATTTAAGATTTAAATTGAATTACTTATACTCATATTTATAGATAAAAGAAGTAAATACATCAATTTTAAATACAATTTGCCTATCGTTTCAGTTTGTACAAGAATCTTGTACATCGGGCGTTGACAGAGGTGTAAGCGAAGCTTGTGTAGCACGACCTCTGGTGAGAGAATGGGATCATGATTTGAACAAACTTGAATCTACACTACCTGGAAATGCTTCCACACAAGTAACAGCATTCCTTGCCTATTGGTTTTTGAGAAGAAGATTTTTAAAGATTTTTCTTTATATATTCCTATGTAAAAATTCGACCCCCCACTGTGGCCCCACCCTACCCCAAGGATCATGATCGGAAAAAAAATTGAATCTACACTATCTGGGGATGCCTCCACACAAGTAACAACATTCCTGGCCAATTGGTTTTTAAGAAGAAGATTTTAAAAGATTTTCTCTATATATTCCTATGTAAAAATTTGAGCTCAATGGTGACCCCACCCTACCCCCGGGGATCATGATTTGAACAAACTTAAATCTACACTACCTGGAAATGCTTCCACACAAGTAACAGCATTCCTGGCCAAATGGTTATTTAGAAGAAGATTTTTAAAGATTTTTCTCTATATATTCTTAATAAATGTAAAAGTTCGACCCCCCACTGTGGCCCCACCCTGCCCCAGGGATCAGGATTTGTACAATCTTGAGCCCCTTTTGTAACTGCATGTAAAAATTCAACCCCACCCCCCCCCCCCCCCCCACGTACCCTACCCCCAGGGATCATGATTTGAACAAACTTTAATCTACACTAGATAGGGATGCTTCCACACAAGTAACAGCATTCCTGACCTATCGGTTTTTGAGAAGAAGGTTTTTAAAGATTTTCTCCATATATTCCTATGTAAAAATTCTACCCCCACTGTGGCCCCATCCTACCTCCAGGGATCATGATTTGAACAAACTTGAATCTACACTACCTGGGGATGCCTCCACACAAGTAGCAGCATTCCTTGCCTATTGGTTTTGAAGAAGATTTTTAAAGATTTTTCTCTATATATTCCTATGTAAAAATTCGAGCTCCCATTGTCGCCCCACCCTACCCCAGGGATCATGATTTGAACAAACTTGAAACTATACTACCTGGGGACGCTTCCACACAAGTTTCAGCTTTTCTATCCAAATGGTTTTTGAGAAGAAGAGTTTTGAAAGATACCAACAAATTTTCAATAATGCCTAATTATCTCCCCTTGAAAGAGGGTGTGTCCCTTCATTGAAACAAACCTGAATCCCCCTCACCTAATGATGTTTTGTACCAAGTTTGGTAGAAATTGGCCCAGTGGTTCCGGAGAAGAAGTCGAAAATGTAAAAAGTTTACAGACAGACAGACGGACAAAAAGTTATCATAAAAGCTCACTTGAGCTTTCAGCCCTGGTGAGCTAAAACTACATTTTAACATAATCAATGGTAATTTAAATTCAACAATCCGAAATGATATCATAAATGACCATAAATGCAAAACCTAGTCTTCTTTGCAATATAAAATCAACCAAAGTCGTGTAATTATATACAAATCCAAAAAAAAAAAAAAAAAAAAAAAAGAAAAGTAAAACCAACAGGCATCACGCATATTGCTTCCCAAACACGCCACCTGGCGTTTGTTTTTGTGCGTCCGCTTGTTTTATGTTGATGTTCGTTTTGCATTTATGTCTGTTGGTTTTAATTTTTTTTTTATTTGTTTGAAAACCGGTACTTTCAGTATTCTATATATTTTTCTGTAAAAAGTGTGCCATTATATATTAATAATTCTGCTTGTAATTGAATATCTATAATTAACAAAAATGAAACCAATCGTAAATTTTTCTAGGAATAAAACATTTTGCATATATATATATATATATATATATATATATATATATATATATATATATATATATCAACCTGACTTTTGTACAGGATGACGACAATGTAAATTGGACTCAATTCAAGTCTTTAAATGGCTTGTCTCACAAAATTTTCAACAGAAATTTATCAACCATAACTGACTTTGTCACAGAAGTGGTAAATTACAATTTTAATAGAAAATTTGTAGGTGAAAAATGCAGCTCATATTGCATTAAGTAGAGGATTGTGCGTAGAGGTAAGGGTAGGTGGCGATTTTTCGGAGTTTAAATCTCGTTCATGTTGTTAACTCAAAAGTAACAAGGACTCATTGTAATCTTTTAAGACTATGCATATGCAGAAAGCTGGCTAACGCGTCAAAATGTCCAATACCCCCTAAACACACCCACGAAAAAGTGTCTGTTTATTTTTAGCTCACCGAGACGAAGTCGGGGGGAGCTTATGCTATACCCCCGGCGTCGGCGTCGGCGTCGGCGTCCGGACCTGGTTAAAGTTTTTGTTGCAGGTCCTGTATCTAAGTTATTACTAGTCCTATCTTCACCAAACTTGCATGGATGATGCATCTGGACCTACTGATGGACTTGAAAGACTTGGATGCTGAATCTGGGTCATGAGTTTCAGATGCTGGAGGAGGTTAAGGTTTTTGGAGCAGGTTAAAGTTTTTGGTGCAGGTGCCCTTTGATAGCAATTTCTAAGTTATTACTGGTCCTAAGTTCACCAAACTTGCATGGATGGTGCATCTTATGATACTGATGCACCAGACAGGCTTGAATGCTGAATCTGAGCCATAGGTTTCGGATGCTGGAGGAGGTTAAGGTTTTTAGAGCTGGTTAAAGTTTTTGGAGCAGGTGCCCTTTGATGAT
>WFKH01007768.1:18889450-18954813 GCA_016163765.1 Magallana hongkongensis
TACTAGAGTGGTTACGCTTAACAAATGAATATAAAAGTCAAGGGAGGAAAGTATATTTATGACTATGAAACAATTAGGGACCCATAAAACTGTAAATACCCTTGTTTGCATTTAATTCCATACCCTCCTCTTGTAGCAATTTAAAAGTGACATCGTTTTCAATATGCTGCAAGACACTTCGAAATAAACATGGCTTCAATTGTGTTACTACATTTCCCGAGAATTTGTGCCAACAATCGAAATACATGTCACTACATTTCATTGAAACAGCATTTTGGACAATAATTAATTATTTTCAGGACTGTATGAAAAATTACTGTTTAGTTGTTGTTCAGTAGAATAACATTTTTTGATGTTGTTTTACACAATACTACATGTATTCGTTTTAAGGATTTTATAAATTAAATTGCAACGATTTGTATAAACAAGTTATCGGTCAATTTAAAATACATTTATGTTGAATTGCTGTTATTTAATTTTAATTTTGAATGTATTGTTATTTTATTGGTGGTCAAAATATCTTGAAATATTTAATCATATAGCAGAAAATATGAATTCTGCAATTCACTAAAACTTCCGTATTATGTAAATCAACTTCAACTATATATATATATATATATATATATATATAAGCATTCCTTGTTCTGTATTTTGATCTATTTATTCAAATATATGGTATATAAAGGCTATGTCTATTTATCAATTCCTATTGACTTTATTCAATAAAAATATTTTAAATTAAAAGTCTAAGTTTCATTTTTATTTTCCCCCGTAATTATGGAAGTAATTAAGACATTCAACGAAAATGTATACTTTGCACATATCATGCATTTATTATTATAATTTATATTTCATTTGTAGATGTATGGGACTTTTTGCTATTTTCTGATTTAAACGGGCATGGTCACGATTTTAGTCAAATTTTATTTTTCTATTTTTATTGATTACAATGCTTTAGTCATGCAGTTCTTATAATCAACAAAATTTGAGTGCAAGTCGTTGAGTTATAAGCAAGATACAGAGCTCACAATTCAAGGCTCGTGTCATGTTTTTGTTTACATTAGTTCAATATACCGATAAAAGTTCTTTTTAAGCTGATTTTTCTATCTTCTACAGGCACGTAGCATCAGGGGGGCAAGAGGGGGCCTGCCCCCCCCCCCCATTTTCTTAAATTTACATATAAGAAAGTGAATTATAATGAAGTTGACCCCCCTTTTTTGGACCATGTAAAAAATAGAAGTGAAAATGAGGAAATGAACAGTGAAATCGAAGTAATAGGTATACATGTACTAGGCTACCCCCACCCCTAAAACGATGCTACGTGCCTGTGCTAATTCGTTTTGAACATAAATAAACAGTTCCTAGCGTTTGCCACATTCATTTTAGGTCTAAACCTGGAATTTTTAATGTTCAAAAAGGTTTGTTTAAATAATCTTTGTTTACATAACCAATAATTGTGAGCTCTGTATCTCGCTTACAACTCGACTACTGACTCTCAAATTTTGGATTACTATTAGAAATGCTTTACTAAAGCATTTTACACATTAAAAACAGAGAAATAAAATTTGACCAATATCGTGACCATGCCTCTTTAATTAACATAAGACACCAATATAAAAAACATCTACAGAGTATTTATTTATCATAAATGTAAATCTTTTCAATAAATAAATAAAAATATCAATATTCTCTTGCTAAGTTCATTTTCCTCTAGAATGTGTTTAACAGGACTGGATGGTCGGGACCAGTTTAACAGGACTGGATGGTCGGGACCAGTTTTTGGCTATATTTACCTCCTTTGTATTAAGACATTGAAAAATGTTTAATTTTAAAGCTAAAATTTTTGGATTTTTTCTTTACTAAATAACAATGAATGGCCAAAAATATCATATTTAAAAGTTCCAAGGCAGATCTGATGGTTTAATTTGTTGACCACCCAGCCTCCTTAAAGTTTTCAATTTCATATGTACAGAATTTACATATATTTATATCAATCTTTTTTAATTTATGCATTTTTTTTAAATTTTATGTTCAAAATATGTTCCTAAAAGGGGATAAGATTTGTATGATTTAGTGAAGAGTTTTAATAAGCTTAAACGGGAAAATAAAAACCGATCTTCCATTCAGCATCGATTATTTCACGTTTAGATTTTTTTAGGGGAATTTATTAGAAAAATAAACAGCTTTTTGGTATTGTATTGGCTACATAATTTTGAATGGTTATAGTTTTTTTTAAACAACTTTTCATTGGTCCAAAATTTTTTTAAACGTAAAAGGAAATGTCATTTCGTCCCATTTATTTAGATAAAGATTCGTTTTAGAATTTTTAGTCATAGCTTTGATATTATCAGTAATTTTGAGATTTTCACGGTTTGGTAATTCGTTACTATTGTGAACGAATTTTATCTTAGCAAACCACAATTGTGACTGAGATATTCAATACTATCAATGAATCACAAAGTTCACGGAAAATTTACATGATTCTGATATCAATCTTAAAATGCCAATTTAGCTCCATTTTATTTATCCATATATTTATCTTCGTCTTGTTGTCTTTGAATATGAACTAAAACAAATATGCGTAGTGATTCATTTAATTTTGTGTGTATATTATAATATAATTTTTGCTTACCCCCTACCCCTAAAAAAACCCCAAACAAACACCCCCCCCCCCAAAAAAAACCCCAAAAAACAACACACACAACTAAATCAATGAATGCGATAATGATATATTGTCATAATAGTTTAACAGTAAATAGACATTTTATTATAAAAACAATTCGTACAATACTTTATATAATTTTGCCTCAATACACGAATAAACGCACTCCCGTTTACACATAAAACCGTAGCTTTGATTTTGTTCTCGCTCGTATAATATTTTAAACATATAATGACCACACGTAGAGTTGCAAACTAACCATACACATAAATTTGGTTGGCCTACCTTATATTTACAAATATTTTCTTTTCGTTAAAAAGGCAGTGTCTATTCTCCAATTTTGTAAAAAAAAAAAAAAATCTATTCTTAGGAATAGAAGGCTTGCTTAGATTTGATAAAATTGCTCAAAACATATAACAGTCATCTGAAAGCTATCGTAATTTTGAATACTGTTTTAATCTGTCAACAACACCTTGTTGTCAAATCAATTTTGAAGTCACATGTTGAGAAAAGTCCCCCTGAAGAAAACTATATTATAATGTGAACATTACATTTGATGGAAAATCATTAAAAATAAATCGAGAGCTAAAAAAAATCAAATATTGAAACAACAGTTGAATGTGACATTTTATCAATCAAGCGAGGTAGCGCTCTGGTTATCAAACGTATTAATTTGTCACTGGATTGGTTTCAACTTTTTTTGTTTGTGCATTGTCAAAAACTTTATTTCCCAGGGACAAATAGTACGCAAAGTAAAAAAAAATCACAGTGTCCAATTTGTTTTAAAGGTTTCAATACTAATTTTTTATCTTTCGCCGCTTTAAATAATATTGGGGAAAACTGTTTTGGTTGTGAAAATAAATTTTAGGTTTGAATAAATAGTTTAATTTATTGTAATGATTCCTAAATGTCATGTAAATGTTCCTTCATTCTTATTTAAACATACAGTATAATTACTGAAATATTCGTTGAGTAGATTTGGATTTTTATAAAACTCATTTTATTGTTTAATTTTAAAGTAAATATTTAAAGAGGAATTATTGTTAATTGTTTTCGTCATTTCATCTTACATAACATATCTACAAAATATTTGACTTGTATTCTAAGCTAATATATTTGCCAAAGCAATATGATTGGTTAAGGTAAAACTGAATTCAATTCACTTATTTTTTTTTTCAAATGTATTTGAAATGTAAAAAAAAAAAAAAAGAGAAGAAAACTTTAGCAAATACGATTTTGTTAATTTTTTCTGATGGCTAAACTATGCAAAATTTATTACAAAAACAACAATTTACATTTTTTGTATAAAATTTTATTTCAAATCAGGAATAAAATAAAATAAAATGATGTATTATCACTATCTAAACAGTACTATCGTACAAGGAATGCCGACAATATCCAGTAATCACTAATAAAAGTGTATTCCTATAAAGTTTACATGTTGCAAATAAAACAAATACAGCGTGAATCATATACATATTATCTTTTAGCTTCGTTTAGCATAAATGTGGGAAAGTGGGCATGATAAAAATCGCAGGATTGTGTGTAGCTCTATTGGTTCTTAAAAACTGGGAGTTATATCACATCGCCCGAGACAATGACATAGACAAGAGTCATTAGATGATTAGATTCTAGAGTGGATACAGAGAGGTAACTATCTCAGGTGGGTCCTACACACAGCGTACGGCCGACAAACCAGGACCCATAAATCCTTATCAAACCTCTACCCTAAGGAGCACTGTCACAATATCATTGTAGTGATGATCGTCGGGAACATTTGGATGATTGTTTTAGTCATTTCAGGGACCAGATTCCAGTGGCCCGGGGGTCTGTAAAGGTGTGTAGGTACACTCATGTGGTTGATGGAGAAGTCTTCACTGATAGGGGTCCTCGGGCTAGGTGTGGTATATTTCTACCTATATATCTGGTCCAAGTAGCGGTGAAATGATATACAGCAGACATAATGGCGAAACGGCGGAAACATGTGTTGAACATGTTAAACGTTTTATCGTCAAAAATTATTTGAAGTTTAAAATTCATGGAAAAACTGTGGAATTGACAAATTGTTATTATATTTTAGTACGTATAGCTAGTGGATGCGATCTGAATAAAAACTACAGCAATAAATTTAGCAAAATATACAAACTACGTACATAATAAAAAAAAACAAGTTCACAAATATTTATGTATGCTAACCAAACTAAAATGAACTTATTAAATTTGTACTTATCTACAGTGATTTGGGAAAAAGTAACTTTCGATATATACCTACCTTGTACTGTTATAAATTTAAAAACTTGGGAAAATACATTTTTAACAAAAACGATCTGCAATTTTTATGAAGAGAACTGATATTTTCATTTCGTTTAAAAACATAATTATGTAAAATATATTTATTTATATATTATTGGATATATTCATGCAAATCACATGACATATAACATTATTATTATCATAACCATAGTTATTTGACATATTAATGCAATTTATATTTAAAAGATATGTATAAAACAACATATTGATTTTTTCCTACTGACTATTTCGTTGACATGTTAAACAGAAAACATCGATTTAAATCTTTGTCACAGATTGTTCTGCGCAAAATGTATTTTGTTATCAAAACAAGGATAACAGACATTCATAAATCTTGCATGGTTCAAAATTATGCAGCATGTTCATTTTGTAGTTTCACAGAATTCAAATCAAAAATGGATATAGTAAAAAAAACATTGTTTATTATCCATAAAAATATAGCACTTTTTAAAAAATAAACACAGTTTAGTAAAAACCTTATTTTAGTGGATTAAAAACTACTTACCTATGTAGTGAATTATAAGAAATAATATCCGTTGCAAATACAACGCAAATAAATTACAAAGCTTACTAACCTTAATACATATTGTTATCATTGAAAGAACTGTCATCTGTGCAAGTCGAGTTTTATGTTTGGATATTAAAATACCTTGTGCAAGGTATTTAATGGTTTTCCTGATAACTGGAAGCAAAACTAATATATATAGAAAGTCACATACTTGTATCATATTGCAAATTAAAATCAAACATGGGTACCTTCGAGGACGTTTTTCACATTACTTTGTACTCCAATAACAGTGATATATTGGAGATTTCTGCAGGAACTGTTTTGACTTTGTGCTTCTACAAGTACAAGCAGATACTTCAAAGATAGAGCTTAAAGCTTTCTATTTTTATTTCTATAGTTTTACCAGTTTTTTTTTTTAGTCTTTTTACCAATTGCATACAATAAATTGCATGGCTTTTACTACAGGTTAAGGTAGCTGTTGAAACAATATTGTTGCCACATAAATGTTTTGTTCAAAACATATTAAGTAGCAGAGCTTTGTGTTACAAAACCTACGCATTTGCATTTTACGTCTACTTTTCGTCAAAATAGACGTCAGCGTTCAAATAATCCAAATAAAAAAGAGGTCTTAAATGTCAATATTTCATATGAAAATAATAAATTCTTTCTGGAAAATTTTTAGAATTCAAAATTCATTTCCTTTCTGTCCCCACCATTCTCCCACTTCCTGCAATCAACCTAAGACTTAATATCTTTTAAACGACTTATTTTTTGCAGAGTTACGCACTGCTATAAACCTTGGACCCACCGTCTTCTGTTGGTTCTTGCAAGCCGAATGGAAGCTGTGAAAAATAGTTCCGGAAGAAGCCAGTGAAAGCCTGCCCTGCAGTCTATGATATCTTGGTACAATGTTCTTTTAATTTCTGTTTTGCAGTACTATGATTTATAGTTGAACATACAGGGTATAATCTGGAGTTGTCAAATTAAGTATTAAAATTCTGATATATTGCATATAAAAAAGTAATCAATGACAGCATTTATCGTCTAAGATAGGTTCTCTTAGTTTTTGAAAGTACACCGTTTTATGAATCTCAATTGTATGATTGAATCAAATCACGTTCAAAAATAATTTTCTAATAACATTTTGCACTAAAGGGAGATATGCGGACAAGAATGCTATTCTGTATATTGCATTTCTCCCACTGGGGCTTTATTAGTGTTTGCATATGATGTTGAAATTTTTAAAAAGGAAAATTTGTTCTTGAAATCTTTAAAGATAACAAATCAAAAAGTATAACATTTTAACTATCTTTTTAAAAAATCTCTCTTAGAAAATCTATAACAAAAATGTCTCAATTAAATATTTTTTTAAAGTGTCTTCAGGGAAATTTGAAGTAGCGCATGGTTTGGCATCGTTGTTTAGAACAGAAAAAGCATCCGTTTCTGTGCTTTTACGGCGTCCAAACAAGAGGTCTCGGCGATTCCTCCAATTATATAGCTTTTTAGGTTTTGGTTTAATTAAGAATGGGATTGATTTCGGAACCCAACCTTCCCTCTTCCTTCTATTGTGGAACCTCCATGTCTGCGCAATTATATTCAGAGCTTCCGGGCATTTATGGAAAAAAAAACTATAGCTTTTCATGTTTAAGAATCTGTTGTGAGAACGTTGAGCTTTTGGTGAGTGTGGGTGATTTTCTTGTAAGTGTTCTTGTGCTGAAAAAGACCTGGCATAATTATTTCTGGAGAGATATTTGATATTAAAGACTAACTTGCTCCTGAAATCAGAATTTGGCATAAAATAGGGATGCATACATGTAACATATACAAGAATGAAGAGAATTGATATAAAATTATTTTGCAAGATCCGAATATCCGTGTATGCCTGTTACTCAAAGTAATCTTTATTTAATTGGTATTTAACATTCCAAGACTTTATTTACCTTTTAAAATAAGAAATCCTATTAAGTATAATTGGTTGCAAATTCTTAACTTTTATTAAGTCGTCTCATTCTTATTCCTAGATAAATCAAAGTTATAAATGTGTACGCAATGTATGTTACTGATACTAAATTTGCTATAATCGGCTTAAACACTGGAAAAGTAAGCAAAATTGAAATGCAGAAATCAATGCAAAGTTTAACTGTAATTGGCCCATTATATCCAAAATACAATTTATAATCTCCACCTTATCCAGTTGATTTAAGATCGGTTGAACAGGAGCTAGATTTGCTTCGGGGTCAGTTTTTGTAAAAATTATTTCACAAATCCGAGTCGAGTGGGGTTGAAGACTAATACCTAGTCTGAAAGTCATTAGAGACACCTAAAGTTTTTAAATTTTGGAAGGTCGTTAGCACAGAATTTGAATGTTTCACACCACAACGACTTAAGGATTTCCATGCGATTTGTCAATGTGAAAAGTTTTCAAACTTTGATCATTCGCCCATAATAAAGGTATTTAAAGCAAAACATACATTTTTTCATACTAAAAATACCAGTATCGAATATGTACCTTAATATTTCCCTGAAATAGATAAATAATTTTAGAGGGGCAGAAAATGTGTGAAGGTAAAAAAAAAAAGGCTTCAAGAAAAGAGATACGATAAAGTATTTTCATTCAATTTGTATTATAAAATCTTTGGAAACTGTACTCGGTCGGAGTACCAGTATATTAACACAACCACCTAGCATCAATTGCTGGCCTCTCTTGCACAAGATTCTATTTTAATTCTCGAGTTGTCAAGGACAATTTTTTATCTTTGTTTTGAATGATATATTAAGTTCTTGTGAGATTTGGTAAATCCGTATAACAGAATTATCTCTGTAATTTACATATTATTTTTTAGCGTGAGTTTCATCTCCAAAAGGGAGCAGACAGGATAAAAGTCAATCAGACAAGCCCTTTCTACAAATAAAGTTCATAAGATGTTTATCAAAGGTTATGCGTTTTTTAAGTTTGTTTGCGGATTGGATCGATAATTTCATATGTCTGCAATGCAGATTTTTATTTAATCAAGTAAATAATAGACCACATTCATTTGTCTGGGGAGTCTGTTCCAAATTCTCCAAGTTTTTAATTCATATTTATCAGACTATTACGCAATAATAAGATGTCTCATGTGATTTCCAAAAAAGAATTACTATAAATAATTTACGATAGAATACGAAATGATGAGGCCCATACATTTTGTGTTTGATATCTAAGTCCGAAAGCTCTTTGAAATGATTCAATGCAATGCCATATTAAATTTCAATTACGGTACACCATTTTAATACTTTGTAAAATCTGAGGAGAGGGAGAAGGTCGGCGAGATTGTTGTGTTTATTGGGTGGATTATGTATGTCTTGGTTACTGTTCGCTGTGTTTCCCTCCTGAGAGTATGCTACCCAACGTTTGTTTCAAATTGTGGAGTGTGCTTTTTGTCTTTTTGACCCAGGGCAAATATGAATCTCCTGTCAGATGCATTAGCAAGGCATGAAAGAGATCGTGTAAAAAGCAACACCAATTAAGTTGACATTATTAATAAGGTTATTTTTACTGACAAGTAAACCGTTTGGCCTGACAGTTTGGGTGAGAAACGCAATGGCTCTACAGTTTTATGATCAAAAGCCATCTTAGATATCTTCATTAATATCAATTATTGTCAATTTAGAGAGAGCTTAACAATATAACGTTTTAACTCATGTGAAGATCGTAGATTAAAAAAAAAACATCGGTAATACCGAGACATTAAACATAGCTACAATAGGAACCAAAGCCTTATGATTCATCTCGTCGGAGACCATTCAAAAAACCTTGGTGGAAAAGGTTCAGCGAATATTAGTTTATAATAGGTAAAATAATTCTCATGATATTAACATATTCACCTTATTCTTTCACTGTTATTTTGTCTTCTCTGATGAAAAACATGTGTTATTACGACACAATTAACGGCAATTTATAGAGTTTCAAATTTACCTTCCGGAAAAAGCAACACCGTTGTTACTGTTCTCCAGTCATTCCGTTTCAGATTTTTTTTTAAGGATACCCGATAATCACGATAAGGCAACATGCAGCAGCAATCGTCGGGAAACTCGTTAAAAGAGAGATGTCCAGGGGCCACTTTGCTACAAGAGTAATTGGTACGATAGAAACAATTAAACGATCAAAAATATATAATCCTTCTTTGATGTTGCTGTTCATGTAATGTAATTAAGTGGCAGCACTGTCGTTGATTTTTGGTACTTGAGATTTAGACGATTCGTTTGCAAATTTATCTTTATAAATGTCAACGGTCGCCTTTCCCTTTGAATAAAATAGTATTATTCGTTATTAAATAGATGTCAAATAAGTCAACTACGCGGTCATTTATAACACTTTTTTCGACAAAACCCGCATTAAATTGTTTTCATATACTCAATTCACCTAGTTTGGTAGCTATGAAATTTATGCGGTAAATAAGGTAATTATAAATTGACCTTTGAATTTTGAAGCCGACACCTGAACTTGTGCAGGTATTAAGGTATTAAGAACTTACATTATAGTAAGCTATTGGGACAAGTATAATGAATGCACCCAGTCTCCATGGGTAATTGACAGAACACTACTAGTGCATGTTGCACATACAATACCATTATAAATAATGAGTAAAACCCATTGATTCGAATTCATTCAAAGGACTTACTATGGTTATGATTATATTTTGATTTTCTTTTTCAGTAAAATTAACAATTGAAATAAAGCTTTATTTCATATGCTTTGAATTAATTTAATTTAATTTTTAATCAGAAACTGATTACAAGTGAATAATAAAAATCACAAAGTGATTGAATTGTTGTTGTTGTTGTTGTTGTTGTTGTTGTTGTTTTGAGAAACTTTTTTTTTTAGAAACATTCGTATATTTCTTAATGTGATAATATACATCTTTCAAAAACTTTTAAAATATAGCTTTAATCTTTAAACGGGCTAATTCTTTTTTATTCGATTCAAAAACATAAGAGTGCTAAAATTTTGTTTGTTACTATGGCAAAACCAAATCTATGTGCAGTTTAGGAATAAGATTAATCCACTTGACTTCTTGCTGTCTTGCGCAGTAGGCATCAGCGTCACAATGCGGGATTTATCTCCCCTGAGGGCGGGAGATTGCCACTTGACGTCTCTCGGTATAGCACATCTAGTTATACAAATCGCCCTGTAATTTGTATCAGGGAGATCTCACAGAGAGAGATTTCGCTGACCACTCACGCTGTTGTTTGATATATTGTTGTTCATTATCACTGTGAGGATAAAAGATGATAACATCGACACCAACTTAGCCATAATAAGATAAAACAGATTTACAGGGTTATTCGTCTGATTACTCAGGCTCTGTAATTTTTCGACTAAAACATTTTCTTTCTTAAAAAAAAAAATAAAAATAACATGAAATATGCTGTTTATTTTTCAAGACTTGAAAGGAGAGAAAATCTCCTTTGATGTTTGATTTCTTTGCTTCAAATGCTTTCAAATCAAAGTATAACTAGAAGGTTTACAAAGGCTGTTTACAAAGACAAACTAAGAAAAAATAGAGTGTTTAGTAACAAAAAAGAGATAATATGTTTGTGAAAACATGAAAAATTTAAGCTGTACAATGAAATTTATAAATAACTAATTTAAAACATTTCTTAAAAAAAAAAACAACCCCAAAACACGACAATTTTACTTATTGACTTTTAATTCCATAGTTCAACTAAATTAGAGCGTAGAAAGAAAAGCGGAAAGAAAACTAGCAACGCTAAAATCCAATTTACTTTACACTGATTTTATAACACAGCATTTCATAAGGAAACAAAAATCCAGTCATCATCACAGAATCCTGATGAAACGATATCTGATAACTCTTTGTATAATCTGCAATATCCAAGAAAAGATACGAGGAAACATCATAGTATCGGCCACGTGGCCTTCTACAACAGCTATAGATTGGTCTACCTATTCCAATACGCAGCCCGATTCATTAACTTTGGCATGAAACTATAGTTATTAGATCCTACAATAATATTAAAAGTTCTGGACAGGTTTCCTCTGATAACTACTTCATAATAAAATGCCTTCCAGAAATATTCATCGTCAAGGAGACTTCAAAAGCTTCAATCTATTTGTACGGTGTATTACCGATCGAGTTCTTCCTTTTATGGGTTTGTTTTTGTTCGCAAATTAACAGTTAAAACAAAACGTTTTCATTTATTTACAAAGTATTTATCAAACAAGAAAAAATGACTGCAGGGGATTTTTTTTACCGATGTGTAGCATAGATGCAGTCACCGTGGTGATGAAAGAAGAATTCATACCTTCCGATTCAGTGTAAAAATGACAGAATTTTTCCATTCGGAACAAAGATAACAAACGGTCGACGAAATGAAGTCTTTTTCAAAACTATGAATTAGCGTTGAAAGTACAAATTTGACTCAAGGGTATCCTACATGTCGAATTTGAAAGTGTGGTTTTAATACATGCTGTAATGAAGCTAGTGACCTTTTAATTGCTGTAATAGGGTGTAATATGCTTTTACAAAAGGGTGAAAATTTTATGCGTTGTTGATGTCTCTTTGTTGTGCGATCCGAATCAAAATAACCGTAATATTCAACGATATAACAGGTTTAACTACATCAGTTATGCCTTATTTAACTCCAATAACATTTAAGGATTTTAATTTTTAAATGCATGATACCCGTACAATATTTTTTCGACGTTAAGACATTATTAAAGAAATAACATTCAATGTCTAACATTTAAATAATTCTTGAGAACTTCCTCGCTTTAATTTTTATGTACATAACTTTCTTTGCTTTAGATGTCTTTAATATCGTGTATAAAAATGTGACCAATCGTAAGACCATACTCTTCTTCATTTTGTAAATATTTTCTTATAATATTTTGATTATTCAGCTGACTAATATCTCTTTTCTTTATCTATGATATGGTCCAGTTTTTACATAAATTTGAAAATCAAAACTTGAAACAACACTCTGTTTATATCCTAATGCAATATTTTTCAAAGGATCAATGAGATGAAAAGGTATTTTGTATTTTGCAAAATCTCATAATTTTCGGGAAAAATCAATAGAAGAAAGAAAAATAAAGCTGTTAACAGTGATGAACAATTCTTTATGATTAAAAAAATAAATACAAAATTAATATTATCACATTTCAAACAATAATATTATTATTAACACTCTTACATATTTTCAAACACAATTTTCAATTAAGGTGGTATGGGACACCTGTCAATATTAATGTGGATAAAAGTACATTATAATTAAAATACTTTCACCGGTTTAGAATTTTCAAGTTTTGCAATATTTGACCAAAAAATATGTTTTAAAAATTTTTGGAATGATAAAAATTATAAAAACCCGAGCAAGATTCGAACTCTTGGCTTACAGATTCGTAGATAACGCTCCAAACCATTGCGCTACGCCGTTAGGTAACAAATTTGAGAAAGAAAAGAATTACATGTATAACATTATACTTGATTTTATCGTTTATTTCGATAGGATGTACGTCACAATATGGAGCTGTCCCATTCCACCTTAGTCAATATTAACCTATTGTATTACTCCTCAATTATAATAAGAACATCAACAATCTTTTATGAAACAATGTAAATTTTAAAAATTCGTGATCAAGTATTTAACAGACAATTATGAAATACCCAATCTAAAAGCAAAGTGAAAAATATTCATTAAAAATTGTACCAATTTATAAAAAGAAAATAAAAAAGTCAGTATTGCTTAAAGTATCATGAGTTATGAAGTGTTTGATTTTTTGTAGCATTTTCCGTTAGAAGGAAAAGATCCAGGAAGGCCAGAAAATCAGGTGATGTCGTCCTTTCTTTTTATTGTTGTTGCTTCCGATGAGGAGTCTGTTTACAGGAAAAATATATTTGCTTCTACAGCGAGAGTGAAACTTCGTACCAGTCACTTCACTATATAAAACCTTGTCTAAAAATACCCAACATATCCCGCAGTAAAGGGAATGTGTATGCACGGATCATTATTTTAAATCTCGTCGCCCTTTGAAGTTTTGTTTTAAGTAAATAGACAGAGAAAGACAAATGCACTGAAAGTAGCCTTCCATTAGGTGAGCATTTGGAAGAGAAGAAGTCAAACGGGGACCCACCACAACACGTGTTAAATAAATAGATTTGTCTAAACAGAATGTCAGAGACCATCACTGTAGTATAACGACTGAAAAAAAGAAAGAAATCTTATGATAAATTCGGTGTTCAAGGTAAACAAGTCAAAACTGTAAATCTAGATTAATTACACAAGGGTAGTTTTATATCTCTTGTTCGCATTTTCTTAATTTTTTCTTGTCTTTTGTGTATAGATGCAATTTTTCACTTCAATAAGACTAACACATTTTTGATTTTTTTAAACTTGCTCTTTCCCCTGAATTGTAGTTAATTTCTAAAATAAGATTTTTAAAGATAATCTGTTATGCTTGCAATATTAATTCTATCAAAATATAAATTAAGAATTTAAAAATTAATAAATGAAAAATGATTGAATAAATAAATAAATAATGAATACAAGGTAATTTAAAATAATTATTGTGAAATATGTATTACTGTAGATTCTGAATTTTAAGTCTAAAAAAAAAGAGTTTATCTTGTAATTAAAATTATTATGCAGCAATATACAGTAATGTGAGTAGTAATAAATGTTTTATTGCTTAAAGTACATACATCATTTATAAACAATCTAGCTTACAGGGCACGTTGTTTTTAGTTCAAGTGTATATTAAATGGTTCTTATACCAGCTATCGATCAAATCGATTTTGTATTGAAAAAAAATTATGATGAAAATAGCTCTTTGATATTTTATACAGCACATTAACTTTATTGTTCAAATGTATTATATAGTTTTAGCTGCTTATTTACCAAATTGAAAAAGAATTTGAAAAATCATATGTAGCGTATACTTTTACATTTTTATAACCGATGAAAAATATATTTAAAAAATGATGAAAAAAAAATAATTGGCATTGAAAACATTCACGGTTTATGAAGGGTGGTTTAACTTAAATTTGTAAAATATTTTGACGTAGACTCCTTCAAGATTTTGTGTTAATACGGTGGTTTTGTGTAATGTGTTTATAAAGATGACTGGTACTTCTAAACAATGTAAGAATTAGATTTAAATACTTGACGGTGTCTAACCCTAGCATAGAACACATGAATTCCAAACTTACTGGACAACGTCCTGTCACCGATGCAGGGCCACGTGCTTGGCTTTCAAATGCCCAGATCCCAGCCTCAGGACAGAGAGTGTCTTGCAGAGACAATCTTCTTTCTACCTCATATCCATAACCCAGCGCTTCAGATTTGCCGATCTCTTTGTGTAATCTGTTTTATTCTTTTGCATATTTCTTTAAAAGCTTTGCGGCGAACGACTCCAAGATTGTCTAATTAACACAGACTGTGAAAGAAGTACTGCATGGCGCTTCGGGATCAGCCCTTAAACAGCGACCTGAGGGGGTCTGCGGAGAGTATCAACTTTCTTATCGCCCCTTTGTATCGTCCAGAATTTACCCTGTAGGACCTGAAAGTTTATAAAAAAATAAAGATTAGAATTCAAATCTTCAGATTTAGCTTTACAACTTTAAATGTTAAAGGGTTAAAAATGAAATAAAATGATGAGACAGTACTTCCCATCCCTGTGGAGGAATTGTTTCCTTTGTACTAAGACTTTTCCATAAACCACCTGATTTCGAATTTCTTTTCTTCTATATCCGTATAAAAATGTACATTTTTGCTTTTGATAAAACGGCATAAAAGTTATAAGAAATGCTATGAAATGAAATATAATTCATCAATTTGAAAGTGATAACCTGATACTTTCATTTTTTTTTCTAGTCTATTTTATAGTTTCTGTTGTGTTTAAATTTACTAAAATACAGGTACACGTGTTTATGATTAATACGTTGCAACAAGTTGCATTTGTTAACACTATTAATCAGAGCAATGTTTTTGTTAGAAACACAATCGGATGTCACTTTCGTTGTTGTTGCAAGAAGCAGTGTCTTGTTTCGTGAAAAAGCCCGTCATTCAAAAGTGACACCCTGCCGTTTGAAATGTATTCGCCTTCTTCCTTCAATTACCGATCTCTTTGTTCACTTATCATTGCAAAATTCAATATTAGCTTTGCAAAAAATACCAACCCCCTTCTATTCTTGCTTTGAAAGCTAAAATTTTAATTTTTAAGAAAATTTTGTATTACAAAAGAGTTTTCAAACATATAAGTTTCATGGGTAACATCGTGTGAAAGGCGAGTTAATTATTGTTTCTTCCACTGAAGCGACATCTGAGGCCGATTGGTAAGGCATCGGTAATTTGATCCCTGTTTTTTGTACCCAGAAATCAAAAAATTCGTCACCGGGTGCCGTAACTCTTTAACTATGTGTAAATAAACATACTTCTAGCGTCTTTTATATATGTAATAGAAATTCATGTAACCTTATCATTTTCTTTTTCGTTTAATGGAAAACTTTGTATGGTGCAACAGGGAAGATTGATGATCATTTTAAATAAATTTAGAGACGTAACACAAATTTATTTGTTCTGCAAATTGCAAAATGTACTGAATACGTGTTTCATGTCATACTTTTTATACTTTCAAAAAGTGGGGATTTTTAATTCTCATATCTTTTATATATATATTTTCTCCAAGGAATCGCTAAAAAATCAGACTCTTGGACAAAAAAGTTATTTAAAATTTGACTTAATAAGAGTTTAATTTGTAGCAAAATTAATTGGAAACAAACAAATTAACTACAGCATTTATTATTTACTAATTCCTATAAATTTTCCAAGCACCTGCCCTTTTTTGTTTCTCGTTGTTTCAATTATTTTCTTGTCACTTTCGTTCTCTTAGAGACAATTTGTCTCGTTTTTCTTTCATATAATCAAAGGACTTGGCCATACAATTTCCAATTTCTCGAGTCAACTGATGTCTTCTCATCGCTCTGTTTTCAGATTAGGTTATTGTTCTCCATTACTTGGTTCGTAGGCTGATACTTTATTTTTGATCAGCCATTTCCTATCTCATTGTTGTCAGCTCTCCATTCAAGTGGAAGCTGTGACACCTTGCTTTTGCTTTTAGTATGCACAAGATGTTTTTTTTTTTTTCATTTTCATGAAAAATGTTTAAAGAAAAAAAATGTCGACTTTACTGCTTCAATTCGAGATACAATGCACAATTTACAAAGCTAAGTGAAAATTTAATATGTATTTAACAAGTTTTGATTGGAATTTAATTTTATATGTAAAATCTTTTATATCTAAAACTACTTCCGTGTTGAAAACCAATGTCATTTCAAATTATAATACTTTTATGGAAATTTTTTATCATTAAATTGTAAATGATTGTTCGTGATTTTAAGCGATGTGTATGAATTAAACATTTCATATTTTTTTCCCTAAGATTTCTCGAGAAAATTACTGTAAAAATAATAATTGGTAAGTATAAATCAATGTCATATTCGATAATTTTCTAGTTGTATATGACAGTAATAGCATATAAACTAAGAAATAGAATAAATCTTACCTTGTCGATGTTTTAACCCATAAATATATGCAACAAGGTTACCCAAACTAATTTCCATGATATAACTGTAAAACATATTTGAATATGTTACTAATATTACAATATGATGCGCAATGGCAGATATGTACACAACGGTTAACTACCATTGAGAATCATAGCCATCCATTGTACTTAAGCAAATGTTGATGAAAGATCATACATAAGCTCGCTATCATTGCCACAGTCTGCTGATAGCTAGGGATTACAAGTGACGCCCAGCCCAAAAATATACAAACAATTTTCTCTCCCTACGGCTCCCAGTATTTGCAAAAGCAGACGAGAAGCTAGCACGTGTCCCCGGGCCTGAACAGACAAAGGTGTGATTCCGCAAAGTTTTTCCCCATAAGGTAAAATCGTTTTCTAATCGTTTTTCTTTTGAAACAATTTATTATCAGTCTAAAGCTGTCAGAAGAAAAGCCGACATCATTGCGTTCTTTGCGCTCAAAAACGACTGCGACGCCGTTTCTTTAACATTGGCTCTGAATTTTTTGATTCAATTCTTAAAATTCTAGAATTTTTGTCAGATGGCAACATTGACGAGTTTGGGTTTTACAAACATTTGTATTTCGATCATGTTTCAAAGAATTTTGGATGTACATTTCATAGTGGACGTATTCATGAAATTCCAAATTACCATTTTCGTTTCCAATTACATTTCTGGAATTATTAACTGTCAGGGGCGCGATGAAAGGTGAGAGTTTTGCTTTCATTACCGATGTGACAAAAGTCCAGAGTTTGTGCAGAGAGGCAGAAGTATCTGCCATAGTGGAGTATCGGTTGAATTGACCATACCTATAATCATCCCTCGCTCTGTTCTGGACAACGGGAGGCAGGAAATTTCTACTGTTATCCTTTGGTAATTTGAGGGGAAAACAAACTTACAGCGTTTTAAAAGACAGCTCGACTATTAAAGCAATAGAAATGGATTGAAAGGGGGAATTCGGCCGTTAAATAGTTCTTTTTGTAATATTCGGAATTCTTTCTTCAGTGTTTGATAGATTCTGTTTTATTTAATTTTCAAATTTTGAGGGCGAGACACACTGATGAAGAGTAGTAAAAGGCAAATTAGCACAATTACTGTGGTATGTAACCATTATACCTTTGGTTGGTCAAACGCATTAATACGTGTGTATTAATGTATAGACCACGTTAGTTAAAACTAATCGTGTAGCAAATTGCGACGGCTGAGTGAACCCTTTGGTTTTTACGGGAGAGAGATTTATTATACATTACGATGATATTTATACATGGAGTCGAACGAATTGGTGACACCCACATTATGCGAGAAATACCCGTTCAACCAATCAGCGCGCAGCACAGAGAGGCAGCAAAAAATAAAATTTGAATTATAATCACATTCAATTAATGGTGATAACAAAGTTTAGATATATGCTTTAGGTTAGTTTAAACAATACAGCTTTTTTGGTTTTAGGAGCATTTTCTGGAGGCTGTCTTGTTCAGTTTCAAGCTCGACACAAGAATCGTTGTCAGACATCGAGAGAGACAAGTTTTGCTTCTAGCGTCTGCACATAACCGCATCTAGATGAACGTTCCTGCGCCCAAACTTCAACTGTATCCTAAGGTTTAACTATATCCGTTGATTGGCCATTTTGAGTACACCTCGAGGATCGGTTTGTGAGACTTGTGAAAAGTAACTTCAGGGATACAGAAAAAGATGTCATTTTTGGCTATCGAGTCCAATTCCCCTTGGCAGGTAGGTCGTGTTTTCAGTTTTTTCACCTTTAGCATGTAATGTTGTACAGATATATGTGAGGTTAACACCCTGAGATGAGATGGAAATATTTAGAAATGATTGTGTTTTTTGTGTGTCTCCAAATGTTCTTTTAGGAGACATGGAAGCGTAATTTTCTATTTCTTAATATACGGGCTGGAAATCTAAACTTCTGATGCATATGCATACATTTTTTCTGCGAAATCAATAAATGTTATCGAAAGATTAATATGTATGGGCAGTCATAACACAAATATCGGTGCACTAAGCAAAAGTGGTTTTATTTAGGATTTTATTTTCTCCTTGCCCATAGGTCACCTTTTAATGCGATCAAAAGATCTCGAGTAATATTCTAGATTAAATAACCAATGAAAAATTAAATCACGGCTCATATTCTCTATTATGTGACCTTAAGCAATTTTATTGTAATACAAGATGAAGCTGTATATTTTTAACCCTTGACATGAAAATAAATGCTTCTCTTTGTGATGCATGAATGTAAAAACTTTGATAAATCAAGGACCGATTAAATAGATCGGAACCCGACCAAAAAACCAAATACACGATTTTGTGGCTTTTCAATGTCTGGTATAGTGTGAAAATCCGAACACATTACGAATTTCAATCATCTTAGGCCGGCCGGAATATGGACAATTTTTTATTTAAGGAATTAACTTTGCTATTTTAAACGATCTCCTACTCATTGCCTGTGGTGAAATTTCGCGCCGTTCTTCTGTTTATGTTTTTCTAAATTGTCGACGAAGAGATTAGGAGCCCTTCAATGAGACAAAATTCCTTATTCAAACAGTTATAAAGAATGATATTGAAAAGATAATGTTTAACCAGATTCATATTGGACTATTCCGAATTATTCAAAAGCTTCGTACTTCAGCAGAACAAAAAACAAATTCGGCATGGCATGACCAGTGTTCAATTTCAAAAATCTAGCGACCTGTGATTTTCAACAATTTCTTATCCTTTGGATAAATATTTGAATTAGAGAATTTTTCTGGACAAGATACACTAGGTGTTTTCTTTGCCCCTGGAATAAAAGCACGTTAATCTCCATCTTCTCATTTAGAAATTTATATCTAAATAAGACGAGGGGTTCTTCTTTAGAAAATCTTTTCTTATATTGTACATACATATGTTAAATTATCTTCTAAATTATTTCCATTTTCTATCAAATTTTCTGTCTAGTGAATAATATGAGCAATGATTTTACACACTGTCTTCAATAAGTACTCAAAAAAATTGTATTATGATATAATTTTTGGTGAAAAAAAAAAATTGTGAAGACCCTTTCAATTAAATATTTAACCATTTTAGAGTCTGAATAATAAAATACTATCCTTTTTGCAGTAGAAAAGTCTATAAAAAGAATTGAAATAAAGAAAAAACAAAAAAAGGGCCAATATCGTAAATGCTTGAAAACTGAAGTTGATTGATTACAAGTGTTTAACAAGCAGCAGCACAAAGGAACATCGACCTTTGTCTTAACTCTGTCTTGTCATTTCATTAATTAGGTGACTCTGTTCATTTACAAAACATCAAATTCTAAACAATTAACAAGAGGCTGTTGCAATTAAACCGAATATTGAATTCTTCAATTGCCAGCTGTTTGAATGTTTGCATAAATATTAAAATTTCCTTCCCGAAAATTTTATATAAATTCTGAGTGGGAGTTAATACAATGGCAATAAAATACGCGTGTGACAAGACCTCTTATACTTGTCATAAATATCATTATCATCATTGCTATCATAGTTTTTCCCTTTAGAATAATAAAATAAAGTTAATTTAGATATTTTAAAGAAGCCGGAGTAAGAAAACGCATGTCTTCGTGGTCCATCTTTGAGTCTGTGCTCCAAGCTCAAAGTTGCTGTAGGTCTTTGTTTAAATTTGAAGAGATCATATGTTTTGGCTCGTCTTATCTCCTCGCTGTGTATTTGAAGCTGGCAAAACAGTTAACTTTGTCACCATTACTGATCGTTCTGTCTGCGTGATGAGGACACACTGTATAATTCTGTCAGCTTACAACCAATTATGACACGTGTAACGATGACCCTGTCACTCCATACCCTGCAGTAACAAGCCTTTTGAATGGACATCCCAAAACTCCCGAAATTCAACAGATGGTTGTCTTTCGCGTTTTGGACTTTTTTGATGACTATCTCGACCCGTGTAGTACATGTGTTTTCTCTCTTTGTTGCGATGATACGCAGCTTTCGACTGATTAATCATGATTTGATAAATCTCTGTAATATTGTACAAGACAAACGTCACTGTATATAGATGTAGATACGACATGAAAAAAGCCGCCTAATTTTAGACATTTTCTGTACACGTTTTTATAACCCGTATGGAAAAACCTCTTCTAAATTTCAGAAATTCGTGTATTTTGAACTCGCCTTAATATCTTTTTCACAATCGAAAATAATATGAATTTGCTGTTTACCCTTTTTCAATAATCATCATTATTAGCATTTACTTTATTCTGTGGAAACGGTATTTATTTTCTGTCGAAATATCCTAACAATTATTTTATTTCAAGATTATGTAATTGTTACGATAAAGATGCGACATGAAAAGAAATTCCCGTCAATTGTAGAATGATAAATTCAGCGATTGGACGAACAAGCACAGTGCGGAACAGCATCCAAGAAAAGACTTAGAGGCCTATCTGTAACACTTAACCCGTTCATTAATTAACACCTAGAGCTAAACAAGTCCGCGAATTATAAAAACTAACGGTTACCCGCGCTTTGTCTTATCTTAATGCCATCTTTTTCATCCTATCACGTATTTTGTAGTTTATTAATGTAATTTCTCCACGATCCAGCGTTTCATTTCTCTGACAATTAAATAAAAGAGCTACTAGTTGACTAAAAAGCCTGGGTAATGGCTGGATAAATCAATATGGTGTATAAACTGTTGACAAGAGGGCCCAATCCTCCCCAGGCCATCGGCACCAAGCTTTCTATCAGTGTTATATTGATGGCTTAATTTTCATTGTAAATAAACCTGATCAAATTTCACTTTGGTTGTCTATTTGTTAAGATTTGTTGACAAATCTTGTTCGGGATGCCCAAAGATATTTTGGTTTCCGAATTTAGGTTTTAAATATGTTTCCGAAATGATGCTCCAATATCGTTAAAATTATTTATGCTCTGTATTAATCCCGGCCAGTTGCCACATCTTTATTATTGTAAGTAAAAGAGGGACTTAGCAGTAATGATGTTGGTTTAGTGAGCAAAAATTAAAAAGTAATTTTGTTATCATTAATGATAGAATATTTGAATTATTCTGGCAAACACATTAGAAACAGACCAATATAATCAAAATAAAACAAGAAATGTAATTTTTTAAATCATTTATATTTTGAGCTAAAGGAAATATCTGGTTGAAATAGGAATTCTTCGGAGAAAAAAATAATTTTGTTCAATGCATTTGATTTTTTATAATCGTTATGGCAGAAAAGACAATGCTTTTACCTGGGCTAATTTTGAAGGTAACAGATTTTTATTATGCGACGATCGGTTTTGATGACTGATTGTGGAAGCGTCTAATCCCGAGACAACCGGTGCGCGACTTGCCTAATGTATGGATACACCAGCTCCGGAACGTGCCGGACCGACCGTCAGTTTATCTTTGTGAAATCAAATTGTAATAAACAGAAGGAAAAATATTTGAGATATTACATATTAAACGCTACTCTTTCTGTAAATTATAGGATATAAAAGATTAGAGACAAATGAACGACAATAAAATCTCCATCCAACCTCTCAGTACTTAGGGTTACGTGTTCCTCGCTTCAAATTGGTCCATTTAATGGCGCATGTCACGCCATTTCTACGGAGTAATGAAAGTCGGTGAAAATTTCCTCAAAGTACGGACACATGGCACACATATAGAACGATAATTATAAAAACCATGATCCTAATTAGATTTTAAAAAGAATAACAATTTCAGGTTATACCTTTTAGATATGGAATTTTATGAAATTTCAATTGCAGAACCATCCGTTTTCAAAATGTTCAAATGCAGTTTAACTCGACAATTTCACTGGAAAATTAAAAACTCTCAAAGTTTTAATCTTGACCATGGATTTTTACTAAATGAATATGCATATAATAATATACTTGTCTTGTAAAATCACATATCGGTTTGTGATAATGCATAATATTCAAGTTATGAACGATTATTAATTGATCGTTCCTTTGTCTCAATGAAAAATTATGTTAACGAATATTGACCGGGAAAATGGTTAAAAATTTCGCTAAAACAAAAACATATCTCATAAAAATGAAGGTTTGTTCGCTGATTGCAAAAGACCGCGTTTATCATTTAGCAAAATTATTGGCATATACGTCAAGAAGGGAATGAATGATCGATGCAAACAGTATAAAGCCACCCAGCTGTTTCCTCCATAGTCTCGAGTCAGACCGGTGCAAAGATGATACAGATACTTCCGGTAAATAAAATTATGATCAAGCGATGTATTCCCGAATTACCAAACAATAAGTATTTTAGAAAGAATTCTATAGCATTCCTGTCCATAGAAATCTTTATTTATATGAAAAATGCAACAAATTGCCGATTATTGATATGGAATATTTTGCGTACTTACTTATCATGAAATATAAACTGGATAAAGCTTACCCGTTTAGGAAGGAATTTTTTGCGAAGTACACTTTTATTGTCTTATTTATCAAATGCATATGCATTGTAAGTTCAGTGAAATAAAATTTCTAACACCAAGATCTTAACATTGTTTTGGACCAAACCTGTATTTCAAGGAAATATTGAGAAATGGTACTAGGTTGGTACAGCATCGTGTCATATTGACAATTAATGAACGTATGATACTTTTTGCTTGTCTGGGTATTAATTATTACCCCTCACACGTCCTGGCGGTGTAACTAACACGTCTCCGGCCCACAAACCCTCCCTGTATATTTATAACGATGGTCAAGCTACCTGACAGCGGAGACTGTGAGGGATTACCTGTCCTCACCTTGTTCCCAAGTTTGGTCAGAATTTGTCCACATCCCTTCGGTGATGGACGACGTTTAACGGGAGGCCTTGATGTCATCTTTCATGGTTATTTGTCATCTGGTTACGATGTGGTCATTTTAGATGCTGTTTTACCAGCACGGCTGATTCACGCTGGTCGACCACTCAAAGGTTACGATAATAGTCCATATTTTGTGAAGAGAATATGGCATAACCTCTTAATCTTGCCAAGTGCTGTTCATTTATCTTAAATTATGAAGTTGTATACCGTACAACTTTATTGCTTTTTCTAAACAGATGTTTTATTAGGGTTCGTTTCTCACCGAAGAAAGTTTTTTGTGCTTTTAAAACGTTCGCCCTTACTTGAAAAAGAGAAGGCAAATTACAGACGATATTAGGTAATTGAGATTTAAAGGTAGACGTATGTTTATTTGGGGTCCAAAGAATGGTCCGCTACTTATAGTATACTATTGTAACATAAGTCATTTCAGTGAAGTTTAAGCAATTGCTTTTATTTAATACACAACCACTGGCTAGAAGACGTCTTTGTCGGCCAAGTGTTTTTTAAGGTCACTTAATGCTGTCCTCAGGGGTGTGTGTCCACAAAGGCCTTCGAATTTATGTCTTTAGTCCCTTATACCTAAGGCTTTGTTTATGAAGTATATTTTGTAAACAATTATTACTAATTAGGATTATCAGTGTCCCATGGCTATCAGATTATATATGTGTTTGGTGTATTGGCGTACAGGATGTCTCTTTAGTAGATTGTAGCAAGGTTAACATGAGAGAAGGATAACATTTTAACAAATAAAATACACATGTCGTTGACTTGTGATTATTTTTCTCACTCGAGACGTCTTATATTAATATATGAATAATCTACATAAAGCAGAAAATATGATACATCATTATTATATAATAACTTGGTATTCTTTCGGAGGATAGTCTGGGTGACTGCATAGCAATGACTAAATATCTCTATCGCATGAACAGTACATTTTTAGAGAGCGGAAGCTGAATGCCTGCGGCAGGAATTGTGGGTGATGTCAATTTCCTTTGCTGACATCTGCCAATCATTCTTCTCTTTATCCACCCAATATCAGCTGCTAAATAATCAAGTAATCTGTATATGAATTAAGCGTAAAGGCTAGAAACATAACTTTCAACTACTCGTCCAAATATCAGTACTGATCAAAAGTATTGTGTACGTATTCAGTTATCCAGTAGTTTATTTCTAATATTTTCGTATATATACAACAATATTAACCAGTTTTGATGTTTCTTTGAATGCGGCAAGTGTACCCAGAGAATGCGTGATGAAGTCTTTCACGTTAACATTAAAATTACACTTTCAGTTTGTTTTTTGTAGGGAACGTCTTGTCGAATCGAATAAAAATGTTAGATAGAATCTGTCTACGTGCTTCTCAATACTGAAATCTGAATCGGACCCTCGTTCTTGTTTCTATCTGAACTATCGCGAACAGAAACTACAAATTACACATGACAGTGTCTCAATGTGAGTTCCTGTCAACGAGGGAAACGCGTTGAATTTCATCAACCTTGTGTTTTTCATATTCAAATCAAGGTTGCGGAGACTTTAAAGACGTTAAGAATACCAAATGAGATAGAACGTGTTAGACATCGTTGTAGATAGAATGAAGTGTTAAATTAGAAAAAGTGCCAAATTATACGGCCGCTCGATCATCTCGGCTTTCACAGCTCCCGTCTCCGTGATTTTAGGGGTTTAATTCGATCGCAATGACGGATCCTCTCCGCACTCCTCACAACCCAACCTGAATTGGTGTTGTGTTTTCGTGCTCTTCAAAAGGTTTTTCTCGCCCTAAACTTACCCTGTGAAAATTTAACCTTTTGAAATAAGATAGTATGTTTTAATGATCAGGAATCTCGGAAACAGTTTTTGTCGCATGCATTACATTCACCCGTAAAGTGGCTTTTTTGGATGTACTCTAGAATTATTTTTTTAACAACACATGCACCTATTACCACTTATAAAAAGATTGGGTTATGAAAATAGAACTTGTTCATCACTTTTGAAATAAGAGAAAGTCGCGCAATCAAAATTTATTTTTGAATCTTTTGAAGCTTGAGAAGTTGTTATGTATCTTTTTATGTTTTTATTTGTCATACAATTTAGTGCGAGTTGACAGACTATCTTTCACTTACTGGCGAGAACTACACCTCATTGACAAGACTTTCAAAGTGTCCGGGATGAATACGGCTATTCTCTCACTCAGATATGTCATTTGTTATCTACCGAGCAGCACTGGGCGTTGTAAGGTTTCATGTCATCATCTTCACCTTGCTGAACGCCGGAATCTTTTCATCTTACCCACCTGCATTCTGTTATCTATAGTTTCAATGCTTCATCCGTAAATAATATGGCAGATGTCAGGACCGACGACTCATAGAGTCTAATTAATCTGACGTCATCTGATTTATTACAATGATGAGATTAGTAAACTAACCGAATCATTTGTCAAGATATATTTTTGTAAGAATCTTCAAACAAAACCAACATAAACAATATTAATAATTTCGTAGACAAATTAATTAAAATGGACAGGGATTAGTCAGAGTTGGTATTTTAAGCAAATAACAACTTTGTATGGGCGATAAAGAATGTGCTGGGTTTGTTTTTTTTTTCAAAAATGAAAAATTGGTTATAATATCATAAAGACAAAATACGCTTCTGATTTTTTTTTATACCCAATCTGTTTCTGTGTATTTCAATCTCTATTTACCTCTTACTTTTTCGCTCCCCTTCTCTCTATCTTTTTCTTTCTATCTCCAGTCTACTGTTATGTGGTCAGACGGATCCCCGCTGGGATTTCTACTGATCCCTGACCTTGTCGAGGCCCGGACTTGTTACCACTATCTGTCTACCAGTAATCCCATATCCCAATTTGCCATATCCCGAAATACTTGAATGCAACTTTTTCTTACCATTTAGTGGATTTTTTCTTAATACTTTATTTAATAGTCTGATCCTGATTTTGTGTGAAGAAATTATAAGAATAGTTGTTTTTTAATCCAATACATGATACACAGAAATGTACTAAAAAGTCCAGTGGAACCGCGCTATGTTTTCAATGGCTAGCGCCGCTCTGTCTGGGTCGGTGTAAGGCCTTATTGTTTAGATCGCTGTTGATCCCCTACTTCAACACCGCTACAACTGCAAAAGCTAGTAAAAACCATTTTATAAATGAAGAGACTTTGTTCAACCTTGATACCTACTTCAAAAGAGAATGTCTAAAGAAATAAAATGAGTATAAATCTTCTTACTTTGGCCTTTATTGATTTTAATCTCAACTTCAAATATCGTAATCCTAAAAGACTAAACAATGATGTTTCTCTATTTCAAGTTACATAAATTTCTTGGACCTAGGTGTAAGAAATAGCGAAAGAGTCAAGCCTTTAAAGATTTTAACGATTTTCAATTGCGTTTTTGAACACTGATTTCTGCGAGTAATATTTTAAGTATCATTTAAACTGCAATCTACTTCTATACGTGCCGCTGGGAGGAAGCCATAGCTCTGGATGACTCTCAGACAATCAGATCATTATTTTGATACTCGAAGTACCTTTCGCATTAAATGGTCAACAAGTGGATTTCCAATTTGTAGGTGAAAAATAAATACATACTTTACATAAAAGGGACATTTCAACAAAATAACGTTAAGAGATATCATTTAAACGCGTTTTCTTTGGAACTTCGTTTATTGTAAGCAATGGCACAGTGTCAATTTCCTCCAGTAGATTTCTACGAAATTTTGGACAATGTACCTTTGCCTTTGTTATTTTATACCTATGTGTGACATTAAAATACCAACAAATTAACCTTTTTCCCTTCTCATGGCTAATGTTAACCGGAAAAATTATCATGCATTCAAAGATATATACATATAACTCCGGAGTATTACTAACCTTTTGAAATGTTTCTTGCAAAACAGTTGCATATTTCAAATTAACGGATGGTATAATTTTTTCCTGTAAAATGACATCGATATTTTAACATATATTTAAGGAGGCATGGTGGCCAATTATTTATTCTTTCTTATCATTTTCAAACCTAAATTTTCTAAACGAATGACAGTTACATGTAACGTTTTTTATGCCGTAAATACCGGGTATCACTTGCATTTTGTAAAAATTATGTTTTATTTGAAATAATAATTAATCAAACGTTTCTTTGTCCAAAAGTAGAAAAATACTCTTAAAATTCTGTTAGAAAATATAAAATAAAGTATCCACTCGTAATTGGAAGAGTTGGGATTTTGAATTATATATGTTAACCATTTTTTAACTTTGTCATTAGCCATTCAAGTAATTTTGACATTTGTGTCTGAATTCGTATTTTTAAACAAGTATAAAATCAAAGTCTTTAAACAAAAATAAATATTTTGTCCTATAAAAAAATGTGTAGAAGTTTATTTGAAAGAAAACAAAGCGATATTTGTCGTGTTTTTGTTCTTATTTTATGCTTATAGTTAATACTATAGAAAGGTCACTTCAATTAATGGAATAACATTTAATGGTTTCTTGAATGCCGCGTTCGTTTTTCTTTAAAAGGGAGTGAATCAAGGAATATTGCAATAAACTACTTAAGACAAAATCTCAACGTGCTCTCGGCAATGAAAAGCATTTTATCGAAGAGAGATATAAGTGTTATGTGTTTGTGCTTCTCCCACGGGCAAGCGATGGCGGTCGAAGATAGAGGGTGGAAATTGTTTCAAAGTTATCAAGTCATGATCTGTGATTTACCAGGTCTTTTGTTTATGTATGCTTCACATATTTTATCATCATTTGGCCTTTGTCTAGGGGCTATTGTTTCCATTCTGGATTTAGGAAAAAAAAGCACTTCTGTTTCTTTGTAATATGTATCTGTACCAAAGAATCCGTAATGTCGGTATTAATCAAGATAGAGTTAAAGATGTAATGAAATTTACACAATCAGGAATTGAACGATTTTTCCAAAAATATTCATAAAGTTTTGCATCAACATTTGTAAATGGTTGTCTTTTGGAAAGTGCAAGTTTTCTCACGGTGTTTGACTCAAATTTTAGAGAGACAGTGTGAAAGATATTCGGTTTTTCAAAATAAAGTATCCTCTGTTTCTTTAGCAATCAAGAGAATTTCCCGATATGAAGTAAGGGTCAATTAGTCGTACCGTGCGGCGTGTCCTGTATTGTATTGTTTAGCGGCGTTGTACCATTACTTTGGAGCATTACTTGTCAGTGTGATGTGACGTAACAAAAACAGGGGCGATAATCCTATATCTAAGAAATACTTCACAGTCAGATTATAATAGAATAAGCTCTTCTGTTTATCCAGTGCCGTGTGATTTGCTCATGTCTATTCAATTGATTAATTAATTCATTATACTGATAATTCGATTTGTAAATAGACGGTGAAAAAACGTAATGTGATTATCAAAGGAGACCTTCGAAATTGACCATTGCTCCGTATAAAGACATTTCCTTTAGTTACATCTTCCCACGTAAATCTTTCAATTTAAGCTTATTACAAAACAAAAAAAAGGAATTAAATGTTTTCTTAGAATAAAGATTTTAAACTTATAATCATATACCGTAATGTTTAAATAACAGAACACTAATTTTCCTAACGATTTTTAAGGTTTTGTTTCAAAATTAATTACACTAGTTAACATTGAACATTAGTTGTTTTAAAACCCTTTTTATTATGTAATTTCGTTAATATCTTCTGTCTGACTTGTGCAAGCAAAGATACAAATCTTAACTATCATATTTTTATTGTATTTGAATAAAAAAAATAACACTTAACAAAAGATTTCGGAAAGAAATGTCAAAAAATTAAAGGAGATTAAATTGTAATAAAAGAAGAAATTTTCTATGAGTATTTCCCCTTTGAACTTGTAGTCTCATTTATCTTAGCTGGGAGTAGCTGAACACTCGATGAATAAAACGGTGAATAAACATTATACTAAATGCATAACATATTATTTAAATTAGCACCGTAAGCTCCGCCTTCCTGGCACGCCCACTGGTTTACTCACTGAAGCGTGTTCAACACTGACAAGCCCCAAATATTCCGTACGTAGCCTGTTGGACTTATTTTGGTTAAATGCCTCTGGGCTAGATGTGCTGTGGCGAATCTTTGTGAATCTTAGTGAATCTATTCATGCTGACTATCATTTTGAAAAAAATAATCAACTTACAATTATTTCCCGGAAAATAATAATTTGTTAGATAATAATATTTACCCATGTGTTTGGACATTTAAACTTCTTGAGCACTAATCGGTGAAATCGTGAAGTCAATGAAATGGAACACTGAAAAGTATTTACAAGTTACCGGATCGAACTTCACCCCTGGGGTTAGGAAGAAGTAGCGTGTCGTACCAATATGGCACAAGTGAGCCCCACGGGGCACGTAGCTACTGCGGAGGAAACTGGACAGGCAAAGGTGAATGGGAGCGGATCTATAACCGATCTAGATCAGTCCCAATCTTACTATCGCAAGGAGGAAATGCCAGAGGCGTTTAACGGACTATTATCAGAATCAGAGGTGCATTTATATATACATATCTTAAAAAAATATTACCGGTATCTTTCACATGTATTTGCATGTTAAACGAGCACTGTCTTCTAGGTATGTTTGTATTGAAAATTAACCGCGGGGGGCTTTGTAATTTCTTTAGGCTAAAAAAGATTTTAGCTTTTCTCTTTGTAACGTTTAAAAAAATATTTTACTAATCGATTTAAAATGATGTCTGTGAAACGGCGTTTCTCAGTAATCCTTTCCCTATATTCTGTATCAGAAAAACAAAAATACCCCATTACCACACCCCAAGTTCTTGATATTGTATAAAGAGGAGAGGCTATATAAATATTAATCCGAAATTCGTAATTTTTTGTTTATCTTTGCTTTTTGTTTTATTTTTTCTGGGTTTAATTCGTTCCCGCAATTATGCGCGTGGATACATTGTGGCTAATTGAATTCAATAGAAAAAAGATGGGAGTGACTAAAAATCCAATACTCCCCTCCTTCCTCTTCACACTTCGGTCTTACTCATTCCAGCCTTGGCGATGAAGTGGACGGTGCCCCTGGACGCTTAATTGTTCTATAACCTTTCTTTAATCAGATTTGAATTCAAAATGCCTGAATCATATGGGTACACGGTATGATGATAGAACTTATGTGATTTTTATATATATATAATGTATTTCATTTACTGTTTTTTTTAATTTAGGTAAGTGTGCCTTCTTCTTTTTCATTTTATTTTTATGATTGTTAATAAGCTTTTTGTTTTATTGCAGGATCGTCGAGATGTCAGTAGCCATGGCGGCTTGGGACAGTTGGTCAGCAGCGTGTCATCCGCCGGTTCCTTTCCACCCGCCCCTCGGCTCTCTCACACCCCGACCTCAGATTTCCAGCCACCATATTTCCCCCCTCCCTACAACCTCCCATCCCAACAAACAATGGACTTTCATCATCCTCACTTCAATGCGGACTCTTATTCACATTTGAGTAACTTTCACCAGCAATCCCAGCAGCATTATCATCAGCTTCATCCCCCGGAACGAAATGTGCTGCGCTACAAAGAGGAACCCCTCCATAATATGCACCCCGGACTTACTCCACCCCACTCGGAATACGGTGGGATCCGCCGACCAGATATTCTTATGTCAGGGGGACATCCATTAGGTTTTGGTGATCAGAATACAAATTTGTTAAATATTCACTCATCAGCAGGACTGCCGGGCATTGAAGATGGAATCCATCAGGTAAGAACAAGTTTTATTTTTATTTGGTTTTCCCTCGCTGAGCAATCTCACTGTGGTCGGAATTAGTGTTTGGGACGGGCATTTGTCTTGAAGAAGATGCGCCCATAAATTGTTCAGAAATTATACGTTTGTGGGGTAGTACATCCGTAGGTCCTATCATTAACTCACCGACGGCGCGGATTCGGTTACATTCGATATTTCAAATCATCTTTATTCTACAAATTGTTATGAAATGCTCTCTATCTGCCTCGCATTTAATTGGTTATTTATTGGAAAGAGGCGATATAAAATGAAGCATCAAATTTGTGAGGTTTCTTTAATGAGAATAGGATCCGATAGAAAATTGTCCGAATCAACGCTCATCTGTTTAGTTTGTAGCAAAAATTAGTCATTTTTTATACTTTAAGTTAATTATTGTGCTTTTAAAAAAAATATAGCATTTTTTTTTTAATTTTATGAGCTCAAAAGATGATAGGTTACATATTGTTTTTATTTTCTGTCACCCAGTTATTTATAAGATGGAAAATATTTTGTTTTTATTTATGCCTGTTATTCATATAACAGTTAATTAGTTTTACCCCGAGGGCAAATAGTAACAGAAATAGCCCATGCATGGATCGTTCTAACAGTACATTTTTTAAATTTCCTGGGGCAAAAAAGATGGCCACACATGTTCAGTTTAATTACACATGAATGTGAAGATAGAAAATTATTTTATAAAAAATATCATAAATGTCATTTTATTTTCATTAATACTATTTCAAGAAATATGTTTCCTATGTAGTAATTATATATAGTTTAATAATTTTTTAAACGGTTATAATTTATTTTAAAGGAAAACACAATCCTAGTATTTAATAATCATCCAAATTTTTTCTACTCCAATTTTGTTTGTTTGTGTTTTTGTTTTTTCCTTTAACAATTGCAATTTAAAATCCATTCTCAGAAAATTGTTAAAATCGCTGAGACATAACACTGAGAGGAAAGACTGGCGCCATTCGTTGACTGAACTCTGTAATCATATGTCCTCTTTTAAATGAGGCACAGAAACAAAATAATTCTTCTTTAAATACGATGTTCTGCATCATTTTATTCAATATTTCTTAAATAATTTTCACTTGGTCAGAATTTAATTACAGTTAAATGATGCATAAAAAGCGTATTTTAAGATTTAAAAAAAAGTTGATTAATTTTTTTTATTTATTTATTTATTTATTTTTTTTTTGAATTTTAAATAATGGAACGAGCTCTCTCTAAAAGTTCTTTGTTTCGCAATTCGGTTTGTTAATTGAGCTAGTTGACAGCCCTGTGTCACTGTGCTTCCAACACACATTTTGTGGCCCTTTGAAATTTGTATTGCACTATTGTAACTCTCTCTTTCACACTGTTATCATTTTACGCGATCTAAATATTTTTCTTTAATTCTGTCACTGTTCCCGAATTCCTACCGGAATAAATGATGCTGCTCGTTAGAGCGATTTCACGTGATGTAACAACTAGCATAATAAACCGGAGACAGGTATCCCTCGACACTGTTTCCGGATTGACAAATCAGACGTACAATCCTCCACAATGGTCGCTATTTAAATTCTATTTGTAATGTTGATCTTTAATTAAAATTCCCACCCATGCAAAATGGTAGAGAGTAATTCCAAAGCCATTTGGTTTGATCGAGGCTGTCCTATCTCCATTGAAAAACGTGTAAATGGACATTTCCTTTAAATATTCGACATACTTAATCGAGTACCTCTAAGTATAAACCAAACGGACTGGAACCCCCGTTTTGCCATGTAGTTCTCACTCTTAATAAATTCAGACGACCGTAACCTTAGCAACACGAACCACATCCGATCTATATAATACGTATGTTTTGGAGAATGTTGTGACAGTCATGTGGCAGTGAGCATACCTGGCAAGAACTATCAACAACATCGTTTTGTAACTTAATATATTGTTGTTGACCAGTCCCCTCCCGTTCACGACTCGGGGTTTACAGATCAAGCGGGCGCGTTCAGTTTTATGTCGTTTTCTTGTCATGAAGGAGAACGGTATTTTCCTCTCTCTCATTAACGTCCGTTTACCAGTCCTCTTTACACTGTTGTGCCCTTTTTTCTTTACATCGCTGTGTTTTTCGTGTTTTGCACTTTATACATGTACCATTAAAACTAGCACATAAAAAAGAAAAAGTATAGACATTTTTTTATTCTAACGACAAGAATAGGATGAAAATGGAAAGACATTTCTGCCAACACGTGACATTATCTACATTGCATGGCGTTATACTTACCGTTTTGATACATAAATAAGGCATTTATATTTTGACACCTGAATGCATCTTTATTAAGTTGTTGCTAAGTCACTCGAGGAAAACCATTTACATGAATATGTTAAAAGGAAATTTTAATGGATTCCCATAAAATGCTAGTTTGCACCTTAAATCACACTCGTGTGGAACGTTGTGCATTTTTAAACTTCTTTTTATCGAAAGTTTTGTATTATTTTAACAAAAACTTTCTTAAATATGTGCATATATATATAATAAATTGGACTTTGGTCATTTCTGTATAATTTTACATATTTAACTTATTTGGAAAAGAGAAAAGTTTCATAGATTTAGAGAATTTTAAGAATATTCATAATTTAATACATTTTTTTTTCATTTCAAATATAAACAATAATTTTGGCAGTTAACATGAATTATATTAATTTCAATTTCTGTCTAGTGAAAGGAAAAGTAAACACTTCATAGGTGTTTGTCTTCACTTGAAATGGCGCTCTCTCACCGCACACTATGTACCCTAGTTTAACGACAATTCACCTTGAAGTGATAAAAAGAATTTTAATCCATAAAATTTGTTTAAATTGCTTCTTTTTTAACATTCATTCCCTAGTGGTTGTGGCGATAAAAAATTTGTTAAGGACTCGTGAAAACACACGCTACAAGTTGGTTGTGTCTGCCGATTCGAGTGAGTGATGCATGATGAACCGATCAAAATGTTCAACATATAGCAAACGTTTCTTAAAAGAAATAACGCATTCCACGAAAATGTTAATTAGCCTTTCCAATAGATTTGTTCCTCTGACAGAAAGACTATCCCGATTTTATTAATGAAACCAAAGGTAAAGATTCATTTATTTTTATTTTTGCCAACAACGAGTGTCCTTGGTTGCATCACAATACATTCAGTCAATCTCTGCTAGCTCATATTTCCCGACAGAAAAAAATATATCTTCGTCGAACCCTTTGACCACCGTATTTGCCAAGAAAGGCCTGGGGGTCTAATTTTCAGGCAGGGTCCATATCGATTGGTTAGAACTTTTTCGACTTCCATTGGCAACCAAAAAGCCTTACTAAAGCATAATGAAAAAATTGGCATCCAGTATTTAATGTTCTTTCTGTTTTGTCAGCATACTTCGTAGCTCTTTGTAGCTTTTGCTAGAATAGTTTCGGGTCGTTTTCAATTTTAAAGACCGTTCATATTTTTGTTTTTCTTTACCCAAAAACTGAAATGAAATTAAAGATGATATCTGCGCATTAAAGCACGGGGAAAAGGTCTTGCTTTTAAAATTCTTTTTTCATCAATATGTACTAGGAACATCCTGACCACCATCTCCTATTTCAAACCTCAAACGAACAATGGGTGCCATTACCGTCTTGTGATTCAGTGATATTTAATGGACATTTGACCTATCATTCCCCAACCTTCTTGCATAACTCCAAAGTGACCATAGCTGGTTACGACCTAGTTTAATCCCTCATCGCTGCCCTTTCATCCATGTCTGAAATTCGTGGCTATAAAATGTTATGACTTTTTAATTTCTTTGTCGTTTTAATAAATGCTTCGAAAATTGTAAATTAGAGAAGAGCCCATGTTTTAGTTGGA
The DNA here is from genome assembly GCA_016163765.1 of Magallana hongkongensis. Taxonomy (NCBI): domain Eukaryota; kingdom Metazoa; phylum Mollusca; class Bivalvia; order Ostreida; family Ostreidae; genus Magallana; species Magallana hongkongensis. Next base: position 18,924,957 of record WFKH01007768.1, read on the forward strand.
AAAGGTCCGCCGTGGTTGTTGAAAACTGTTGCTTTAAGAAAGGTTTTGTGATATTTCGATTTGTAAGGTCTAAATGAAGCTTTGCTGAAATGAAATGCAGAATGACACAAAATAATTTGTTTGACTGCTCATCCATTGCTTAAATCACAAATTTAAATGGCAAAATGTGATAACACACGTTATTGTACGATTTATGCGTGTAGAATATCTGAAGCAAAATCAAGTACATGTATAGAAAAACCCGCACACTTTCTCCAAGCACTGACACATGTTTATGTATGTTGAAACAACTTGATGGATAGGGTACTCGCACAAATCGACCCGAGTGACAGATCAGCACGAATACGTCTATCATTTTCACTGACATTAATCCCGATGTTTCCATGACAACGGAAGATACGGACTTTTTTGGCCCGGCTTTCGTTGTTTCTTCTTTTAATTAATTGACTATTGGCGACATCCTAATTAACAAGGAATTAAGAACTGCACGGTCTTTACCACTTAAAATTTTACTCGGGGGACAGAATTTGTATTATTTCGAACACAATCAATCTCTAAAAACAAAGGCGATTAAGGCTTTCCGTTTTGTTTATTTTGTTTAATTGTATTGTGCATGATTTTCTGTTCAATATTTTAATATTTCCTTTGACAGGGAGCCATCGACGAGTCTGGTAACTACATCTCTAGTGATCACAATGGAGTCATAAGAAAGGGTGAGTACTTTTGAAATCACGCACTCAGAGATTTCTTATTTATTTATTTATTTATTTATTTATTTATTTATTTATTTATTTATTTTGCATTTGCGGCAGAAATTGATAGTTGTTAGCATGTTGTTCATTATAACTGGTTTTGAATACTCGAGAAAACCAGACTTGGTTAACTACAGGTAAAGGACAAAGAACAAAGAAAAACTATAAATGTCAAATAATAGGCAGTGCTATAAACCCAAGCAAGCGAATGTCCTTACAAGACATCAGTCAAAATATGAAAAATGAGTAGTAAAAAAATTTCATCACTACTCGAATATGGTCTTACAAACACATGTATTTAAGTTATCTGTTTGGTAGAAATGGATATTCTGTTTTAGCTGCTTGATATTTCCAACGCAAAATATATTGCACTAATCCAGAACAGCCAGTACGGGTTTTTTTTTAACAGTCTCTGCTTTCAATTGTTTGTTTTGTACCTTATGGGGGAAGTGTGTTTACCCTTTCCCATGATTCCATGGTGCAATGCGGAAGTTATAGAGGCATTGGCCCTTAGGGTCTCCTTAAAGTACGCCGTCACACTAACATTGTTTGACTTACTCCAGAAGTAGATATATTCAGACAGAGAAATTGTTCCTTTAGGCAACATTGTCACTCTCTCATTGTGCATTCATTCACAGCTTTTTTAACAATACACACACAAATACTACTATGACCTCAATTGAAAAAAAAAGTTCCCTATTTCATTCATAGAATCAAACGAAATGGGCGTTTCTTTGCAAAAGGGAACTATAGAAACAAAAATGACAATAATTGTTGAACGTTGGTAAATCTACGAGATGCAGTATTCGATTTACCGAAACATAAAATGCCAACCATAAGTTGTTTTTTTTCATGTTGGTGTAAACCTGATTTTTTTTTGTTTTGCTTTCCTAATTTTTCGGGTATAGGTCTGTCTCCACCCACTTTCAAAAATTAAAATTATTTTATCTTCATTTTTTTTATTCATGCCAAAATTATTTTTTTGAGTGTGAAGTGTTGATTTTATTAAAATAATAATTATCAATTTTAAAAAATGCTTCAATATTATATTACATGCAACAATCAAAATATAGAATTTCCTGCAAGTAAAAAACTGTCTTGCTATAAAGAACGAATATTGGTTTCACTGTGATAGAAAAATTGTTGGTTTGCCGGCGTTCGCCAATAGACAGCTTTAAGCCAGTGACACAGGGTATTCAGGCACTTCAGGAGCTTCGGCACTTTAAAAACATTGTCACATAAATTAGGTGCCAGTTTATTTATGTCGCGATGGATGTAACTGATGATACGATCTAGAAAATAAGAAAAAGTGCTGAAAGGTTGCAAATAAACGAGGCCAAAAATTATAATGTAGGGTACATCTCAATTGTAACAACGCGCCGACTCATGCATAATAGAATGCAAATATTATAACTGAATTGAGTTGTCATCGACATTGTTAGCGACGGGAATCTTCTAAAAACACAGTGTACATGAGAAAGAACAGATGGTGCATTTTATATATGTATTTTGTTACTTTTCCTCTTTCTCTACACATACACGATAAACATTGTTACACCACTTTTAACAAACCCATGGAGTAATCTTTAAACCTTTATATGAATCAAAGAAGCATTTCGTGATCTATTTAAAGGTGAATAAAGATCTCTGAATCTCTCCAACTAGTACGAAATGGGATCGGATATGGAATTAAATGTCTAAGATGCCATTTACCCAGATCTTAACACTTAAAAGCGAATCTCCCTTTCACATTGTCCTTCCGTTTTTAATCGTAATAAAAGAAAGTGTTTTTGATTCTTTGCTCTAACCGTAACATAGCGCTCCTCTGCTTTTATTATCAAGAGACTAACAAACCCACCCAGCTATTTACTTCAGGCTCAAGTGGTCTTCAACCCTCTTTCGATTAGGACGATAGGTGTGGAATTGTATGAATTCAATTCTAATAGTTAATTTGTATACAATGTATGCAATCAAGACGTAGCTAGTTTTGGTTTTGGGTGGATTGTTTTTACTCTCTCTCTCTCTCTCTCTCTCCTCTCTCTCTCTCTCTCTCTCTCTCTCAATACTAAAATGCTCTTTTGGGTATTTTTCATAGACCAAGACTTGCAGCCTTGCTGGGTCGATTTGTAATGGCGTGACGAATTGTAATGTTCCAATGTGTTCCTTTTAACCAAATACGGACAAACATTCGTGGTTTTCTTAATGAAATTTTCTCCAATTACGTTTACATTACAAAGAACTGCTTGGGAAAGGGTAGAACCTAATTTCATCAGTTTCTCGGGACTTTGATGAAATCTGTCTCTTCTCTACACACAGATAATGAGCTAAGAAGAGTTATTTAATAAACCGAGATTACACACCAGAGTGCGTTCCGTAATGTTCATGCAAAATGATTTGATGGAACAGAAGTCGACAAATCTAGCTCTGTAACTTATAGGTTTCAGTCACATATCAAGACAACCAAAGCCTGTTCACAGCTTAAAAATCCTCCACACTGGTGATCCCATCACAGTATATTGTTGGGGGATATTGTATAACCAGAAATGCAAAAGACACACAAATTGCATGTACCAACCATTCACTGGATTTCTATGCTTTTCTTCAGGTATCAGACCTAAAAATGACAACAGCAAGGATCTGGTCATTTCCGGGATCACTTCTCCGGGGGACGTATTCTGCTCTGTGCCTGGGCGACTGTCCCTCCTCAGTAGTACCTCAAAATACAAGGTCACTGTCGCCGAGGTCCAGAGACGGTTGTCGCCACCGGAATGCCTCAACGCTTCACTACTGGGAGGAGTGCTCCGAAGGTAAGCGATTTGTGAAGTGGGTATAATAACAGATGCAGGTTTCCGTTCCATTTTCTTTGACAAGTGTCCTCCTACTGTTTTTCCGTGAAGACGGAGGGTTCACAAATAGCATCAAAGACGGGGAGACGCTACCAATTAAGAGTCCTCAGTGTGTTTATCACAGCGGAGGTCTGCAGCCTAATGTATCATCATTTCAAGCATCTTTTAGAATCTCAGCAATGGGTTATTCATATGGAACAATGAAATTTTCAACAGGGAGAGAATTTACAAACAATTATCCAAAGAACACGTCTTAATCTTTAAATAACCCACGGATTTCCATATTGTCACCTGTTCAATGAATTCAATGCAAAACTTTTTGTTCAAAGTTTTTTTTTGTGGTTTATGTTTTCGGCTAAATGGGTTTATTTTATTTGACGTCTATTTAAATGATTGTATTGATATTTCCTCATTATATAATGTATTTTATCATATGAAGCAGTTTTTATGGTAACGTTTACCAATATATCTTAAAAGAAAAGATAAACATTTAGCCTGAATAAACCTTTAAATCATGTTAAGAGCCCTTGACAACTTGAGTTGAGTTATTAATGATCTTACTTTGCATTAATACACAAGAGAGATTAAAATCGATCAGTAGAAATCCTTCAATATAATGTATATTGACTCGTTTGATACTTTTTTTAATCCAGAAAAAATAATACATTTATCTAGCCTGTTGTCCAAATGACTTTATTGCAGTGTATATTGAAACTGAAATCTACATACATATATGTTTCTATCTGATTGTGTCCTCGTAGTATTAAAAGGTCTTATTTTGAAGAATTTCACAAAACCTCTTAGGTTGTTTCCCTGTTTGAAAAGCCCTCAAGGGTATTAAATCTAAACCATACCGAGGGATTACCTTTTAATGAGTACAAAGTATTAAAACGTTTTGCATTTTCTATAATTGGTTTTTCATTCCTGGGCGAAAATAAAAATGCAAAAATAACGAAAGAGCATATAGAAATACAATGCATTATTTCATAAATAATTGTATAATTATTTTTATCAACATTTATTAATGAATGTATGCATCGTACATTTGCAAGGAAAGAAAAAATTAAAAACAATATTTTTTATCAAGACACAGACACTAGTCAGATGTAAATTAATACGACAGATTTCAAGTTTGTTGTGTCCGTCTCGACTCTAGTGCTTATAATCACCTAATAAACACACTATCACCTGTTTCTAAACGTGCAAAATGCATACAGCTTTAGAAGATATAAAGAACGAGAACTGTAAATAATGCCAAGTATTTGGATTTTGGGGATAACCAAAATATGCTTTTAAATTTTTTTTATTTAGTTGAGCTTTATTTATAAAACTTTTTATTTACAGAGCAAAGTCTAAGAATGGTGGACGGTCGTTACGAGACAAATTAGACAAGATAGGACTTAGTCTTCCGGCTGGCCGCAGAAAGGCCGCTAACGTCACACTTCTGACGTCATTAGTAGAAGGTGAGTAATGCCCCTTGTTTTCCTTTCTAACCATAATTGAATACATAATATTAGTACAACACTTACAGGATGGGTTTAACATACCAGTACTTCCATATTCATTACAAGTCTGCAAATGCCTAAAAGTTGCAAATTTTCAATGCGTAAACCCGTGAATACGCTAAATACAGTGCTTTGATTCAAATTCCCGTTTGAATACTGCCAAAGGTGAAGCTGAAACCGTCTTTGATTGTCCTTATCAATTCCTTGAATTATTGAAAGAATTTTTCTTTCCATATATCTATTTATTACCTAATTGGTTATCATATTATTACTAATTCTTTCAATTCCTATATGGTTAAAGAGAAGATGTATGTAATGATATTCTTTTGATTTATTTTAAACAAGTTAATTATTCATCCAAATCAACTTTGATAGGAAGCCGAAATCAAAACATTTTTATCATCTGTATACCTTGATGTATATAAATAGAAATTCAACCTAATTAGGATCTTTTCCCTATTTTGGCCCCCAAATATCTCGATAATACAATGAAGTCATAAAATTGTCCCAGTGATATATGGTGATGATCTAATGAAATTGATGGCAGCTATTTGGCCACAGCGGTCTTTCATCTGTTCCAGCCCTGTGTGTAACAGATGATACACTTAGTGTGTCAAAACAACTACCATCGTCAAGTAAGACTTGTGCGCCAGTACCTATGGCGATACTTTCATACATATGTACATGTACGCAGTTTGTGTAGCAAATTTACTTCTAAATGAAGATTAATTGGTTGTAAAGGTGTGAACAGCTTCCTATGCTTAACATTACATTATTTACAACTTATATGTTATATGTAAAGGTGAACATATTTAATAGAAATTTGATCTTTACGTGCATATAATACACAAAATAAGAAAATCATCTGCTCGGATAGATTTCCATGATACTGAATGTAGTGAGAGTAGGTTTTTTATAATGATGTATACAAAACTACAAACTCCATTCAAAGACAAACAGGCCGTCATTACACACAAGAAGACAGACTTGGTGACCCTTTTGGTTGTGAGATTGTACATGGGACGGCCATGCAGTATTTCCGTTTGTGGATACGCATGATGAATTAACAGAGCATTTCGTTCAAGCAGATCACCTGTTTTATATGCAGATTGTGTGTGTGCGTCCCTTTTCTATCCGCTACAAATAGAAAATTTATAATATCGATATTATCTCTCTCTATTTCTTTTTCCCTTTATGAAACATTCATATTGCGGGTTTTTTTATTTTATTAAATCAATATCAAAGTAGATGACTATATCAATTGAATTTGGTATGAGTTTTGTATAAAGTGTACAACGATAGGGAAATATTATTTTTTGGTTTATTGCATTAGAGTAAAAATTGATGGAGTGGAAGAAATACCGAGAAAAAAATCTTTATTTTACGAGAGAGACAGAGAGAGAGAGAGAGAGAAAGAGAGAGAGAGAGAGAATTTCAATGCCAGAATTCCTAGCGGTACAACAGTCACAGTCAAACATCCATCAATCACAACCTACATCTTGGTCTGTTGGGCCGAAAGGACCGAGGTTTCTACCTACATATAAAAACTATTGCACGATTTCTAGGTCATCTGTTCAGCCATTGCTCCTAGTTTTGTGTTGTTCTTAGTTTTGTCTGTAAGGAGGAACAGGATTTCCGGAGACGGACCTCATTGTCAGATAAGATTTGACACGGTCTCCTGATTAGAGAGACGTTTTAAAAGAATAAAATCACATTTGGAAAAAAAGGTTTTCTTTACAAACCGAGAGAGAGAAAATTTATTCGTTATCAAAATATGGTAACATGTTTGTTGGATAAAGATCCCCAACCACACGTGTTATTTTGCTTGAAAAACGACGGAGAATTCAAATAAAACTCAAAACGTTAAATGACAACTGTAGCAAAAACTATGACTTGCAACATATGCTTTTAACACCGAGATGAGATATAACATATATGTACAGGTTATGATGGATGAACCTAAATTGGCGGTTTTGTTTCAGGTGAAGCCGTTCGTCTTGCCAGAGATTACGGATACCTGTGTGAGACCGAGTTTCCAGCTCGCCAATGCGCTGAGTACAACACAAGGCAATACAGTAATGATCCGACAGACCAAATGGCCCGCAAAAACATGATCTTAGCCACAAAGTAAGAATTTGGCCTCGCCAGGACATAACATCAATAAAATAGTTCCTACAACAATAAATGTTTAAGTGTCACATATTTTAAGGACATGAATTAAAGAAAAAGATAAGAAATTCATTATAACATTAAAGGGTTTTTTTTTTAGGCAAATTTTGAAGGAGTTCATGGACTTGTTGAACCAAGACCGCTCCCCGCTCGGAAACACAAGACCCCAACCCATCCTGGAGCCAGGCATCCAGAGACATTTAACTCATTTTAGTTTAATTACTCATGGTTTTGGGTCACCAGCCGTTGTGGCCTCTTTGACGGCCGTACAGGCCTATCTTAATGAAATGTTAAAAATATTGGACAAATCTTACTCGACGGGAAACACCCAGGTGCAAGGTCAACAGATGGACAGTGGGGTCAAATCCAAACTCCCTGATAAAGACGAAAACCGCAGAGAGTGATCTTAGTGTGCTGCATGTGTGCGCGCGCGCGTGAGCGGTATTGCACAGTGGACAACGGACGCAGTCGATATCAAAAGTGCTGACTGATTCGGACTGAGAGATCAGTTTTACATGACTATAGAGCCAGTCCCATTGGTTCACAACAGTTTAGTGAATAACCGATGAGACTCTACATTTCGTTCAATTTTTGTCAGGGTCATTATTTTATACACGTATCAACAGATTTAGATTGTTTCAATGAATTTCATGTGAAATCCATCTGTCTTTCTCTCAAACAAAGAAAATAGTTCTTCGGGCAATAAAATTTGTAATCGAGAATAGTGACACAAATAAAAAAAGGAAACAAAAGATTTGATTAATTATTCTCGATTGTTAAAAACAAAAACATTTCAATTGAAGACATACATTAAGGAATAACATTTTCCTTTTTGGGTTTCCTTGAATTCGAGGAAAGGTAATTTTGTATGTTTCTCTATGTAATAAATCTGTAAAGATGTGCGTGTAACTTTGGGCCACAGTTGCTGCAATATGGTTCTTTGTTTCTGTTTATTAAGAATTAGCATTATCACAATGTAAGTGAGCATTACATTTTATTTGTTCTAGTCTTTATTTTTTCCTTTTGTTCAAATGTATTTCGTAAAGAAATATGTTTATATGTATGATACGTTATTGATGCTAGATTTTTTGTGTGTACAGTTTATAAGGAAATACTCATTATTTGAAAGAGAGTTTTTATATATTAATTCCAGACGACAAATACGTCACTTTTGCATTCCTTACCGCCATTGTCTCGTGATCAAAATTCTGTGCAAGCAAGAAACATGTTTATGTGTAACCATGTGTGAATGTGAGTGAATGGTGAAATTTTCCACTTCTGAGAACATATAAAGAGTATACCATTGTACACGCGGTCAAGGAAACCATGAAAATAAATTAAAATACACAAAAATACATCGACTGTGTTTTGTTGTAAATATCAAGATTGTGTGCTAGAATACTTTGCGATAAATCACGACTCAGTAGACTTACTAAGTATTGTACTGTGTCCGTATGTTGTCAGATAGAACGAATTAAGGTTACTCTGACTGATAGGTGCAAAATACGGTGATGAATATTCATAAGTACATACGTGTTTCCTCCATTATTAAGCGAGAGACAGTCACTAACTATGAATATGATGGTATATACGTAGGTATTTTTGGGGAAATATTTGGTATATTAAAAACCTTCTGCTGCCGAACACAATGTGATATTTTCTCGTCACACCTAATTATTTCCTTTTTAAGTTTACATACTTTGAAGACAGAACAGTAACGTGTAACTGTAACAGTAAAGTTTTGCCAAAAAGGAAATTTATACATACAAGTGTATTCGTTGGAATGTAGACGTTGGAGCGAGATGGATATCGAGCAAAAAAAAAAGTATAATTGATAGATCCAAATAAATAGAAGCAATTTAAAAACCAATTTTTCATTTTTCACAAACATTTCTTATATCTGATAGCTTTAATATCCAAAATCCGTAAATAACATCAGCAAATAAAATAAGAATAAGCTCTAAAATATTTCATATTTTATTTTATTTTTTTTAATTGCTACAGATGCAATTGATGATAAGAATAATAGTCTTTTAGTTTTAAACAACAATACCTATTCCCGACAGGTACCAAAAACATAATGATCATTTTATGATTACAATAGACAACTAAAACAACAACAAAAATAAAAAATTGTTAATAGGAAGAAACAATATATATATATATATATATTTATCTACTAACAAGTTACCGAAATTTAATCATGGAATAAAATTACGTCGTTTTTTTTTCTTTATTTTATTAAATAAACATAAATAAATATGTCGAAACAATAAGAACCAGCTTTTTTTATACATATGACAGAATATTTATTATAGAAGTTTTAATACACGTATTTTTTTTAAATGTACAATTTTTTGAAGTAGCACATTTTAATACTTTTTAAATAAAATACTAGTATAGAAGTCAATATTAGATGCTTCAAATTGCGAGAAAAAAGAAAATGCCTCCTGCTCTTTACAAGTGAATAAAAATAAAATACTTACATTGTCTACATATTTCATTTCCATCGTAAATAAATCTTTATATATCCTTTTCGTTAGAAAGAAGTTTTCAAATGTAAATTGATACAACATTCTGTATGAAGATGCAGGTGTATTCCATATGAACAATAAATAATAACACGGTCACTCTCGATCCTTGTTTTAAAGAAAAACATATGGTAAGAAAAAAAGCTGAAAAAACAAAGACCTTCTCCTTCATAATCAGACATGAAGTAAAATATAACGATATCTTAGGGCCATTGTTATTGGCGCAAAATAACCAGGGGCAAAAAGCACGCGTATATTAGCAAGAACGTTTAAATGGTTGCTTGTATTTGCCTTGGAGGAGTTTTACGAATTTGCCTTCCAGCTCTAGGCTAAAACTGCATTTAAAATATAGTTTGTTTTAAGGTTGATAAAGTTCATTTAATGTAACGTATTGTTTTGATCGAAGTGTCTCGGTTATTTTTTTTTCTTTGTATAATTTTAGATAGAAACAAATCAATCAACTTTTCTGTTTTGCCGAAATATATTTGCAAGTGTGGACAAGTGGATGCGTAAAATTACCAAAAAATGTCTTTGTTAACATTGTTTTTATTTTTCAACATCATAATCTTTATCAAACATATATCAGGATTTATTTGCAACATATTTGAGGAACAGCTTGATTTGATTGTATGTTTCTTTTAATTGTATCATTTTAAATTATCAGAAAAATATATTAAAATACACATTAACCCAAATACAAATCTGTATCAAATGATGTGAAATGGATTTTTCTTTTAAAAAAAAAGATTAAGTAGAAAAATAACGATCTATTATTTAAATTCTTCCTATTTTGCGAAATGAAAATATGCAAATATCAATAAAAATCTGTCCCTAATTTAAATTTGTCTACAAACCTCATTAGCAATTGAAGTTTTATGTCCTGGGAATTTTTGTAGGCCAGATTAATAGTAAATACAAAATTTACCCAAAGGCAAAACAATGTATGAATGAGACCAGAACAACGGAGAAGAATTTGCCTGCAAGGAACGAAACCCAAATATGCCTTCAAGGTCTGTAGATATATATACTGTATTTGGGACTTGGTTAATATTTTTTTTCTAAAGGTGAGGGTCAAATTTAGAAGAAAAAATGAAAATAATAATTTCGATTGAATTTTCATACAAATGTTTACAAAAAAATGTTTGTATTCATCGATCATATGCTTATGATTGGAAAATAAAGATTTATCAAAGTTGATCAATTCGAACTGTGACTATGCTTTATAATACAAGATGGGACATCGTTTCATAGTAGTGCAAGCAGCAATTTGTTTCAAATGAAAACTAATTAATATTGTTAAGCATGTTCCTATTTTCCTGTTGTTAAATGCAATATAACACGCGAAAATGCCTCCAATTTCAATGCATAACCATAAAACCCAGAGAAATTTTCTTTTTGAAGAATTAGCTTGAAAAATGTTTCACACATTCAAGACGTAGTACTGCAAACTTCAAGAAAAGAATGTTGCAACGAACCAACTCTCTTACTGCGTAAAAACAATTCGTTGGTCATTTAGAGTAATTTGAAATTCATAGACACTGATTTGCCCTAATAAAGTTATCGCGTGTCGTGTGAAATATGAAACACGATCTAATTCAAATAAATGGCGAATAAAGGAAAAATCAATAGGTACCACGTCAGAGTCCAAGCTAGGCGCCTTAACGAGATTCCTCGGCATGGAATGGGAGGTGGCATGGGAAGTAATGAGGACGCCAATAAGAGCTCAATACGGCCATTTTTCCTGTAGTTTGCTGCTTTGCAGCGAGTCTTAATAGAATATAGAAGAGGCTAAATTCGCAATTCAAGTGGGCTTATTATTGTTTTAATACGTGTAATCGGGCAGTGATAGGGATTTTAATCCAATACGGTCCTGTGATGAAACACCTTTTTTTGTAGATCGGATTGCTGTGTTTTCTTTGGTACTGTAATGAATGATTTAACATTTAACATTTACAATAACTACAAAAACCTAACTACATCATATAAACCTTTAAAATAAGTTGCTTTTTTTTTGCTGATCTTATTTTGACCCCAAAAAATAATTTAGTTAACTGTTTCAATACCCATTATAAACAATAAAAATAAAACATATCAAACAATTAAAAATAAAATAAAAAAGCAAAGAAATATATGAGGATAACTATATCCAGTCTAGCATTTTAAGGCATTTTGTTACGTAGTTGATGTCATCATCTTCATAAATATTTTTCTTCATCAACGTCAGCAGTAGCTGCAAAAACAAGAAGAGAAGTTTTTGCAAAAAAAAACCCTCCCAAACAAACGAACTTTCTACTGCATACTATAGATTGTAAAGTACGTATATAAGACAACATCTTGCTTGGCGCTTTGAGGGCAACGGTTTGCATACTGTACTGTAACACTCAAAATGTTCATACAGCTAATATTTATTGGGTCTTAATACAACCCACGTATTTTATCACTTCATTTTATCATAATTTTTATTTTGTTCTATATACCCTTGGAATTTGGTCTGAATTTAGTTATTATTCCATGCAGTCTTGCATAAAAGCGGGCTTGGTCATCTTTGGTTTACACTTTATAAGTACTAGTATTTGAAAATATGAACTAATCCATCTTATGGTTATCGACACACTGTACCTTTGTTGATTCAATATTTAACGTATGAACTGCACAGCATAATACAAATTGTCGAATTAGACTTGCAAATCATATCCTTTACAAAGAAAGAAGAACACGATTGCAATAGAACAACAGCAGATGTCTTCTAACCAAATGGGAAACGTGTGACCTATAAAATAGAGCATTTAGTGTAGATTGAAATTTCAAGTTCGTATATCATAAATACAGCTCGGGGATTTTCCTTACATGTATAATATTCTTAACTGTACATTGCAGATATGAATACTTGAATTGCAGACAGATAAAAAGTGAAGAAAAGTAAGAAGTCATTGTTAAAATTAAATGATGAATTTTAAAAAAAAACCACCAAAGATCATTACATTCCAGAAAAAAAAAACATTCAATAAAAAACATAAGAGATGCCACGCAGAAACTGTCACTTTAATGAATTAGAGAAAAGAAATTTAAGTGAGTCACTTTGACGTGAGTAACTGAACCGAGTTTTCTTTCATGTAACTTCAAAAGTAGATGTTTTACGGTTTTTCACACAGGAAGTGACTTTTATTGTGAATTGTATGAAGACGTTTTGTGCAACATGATATACCCACCGAAATAATAGAGATATGTTGTGGAGCAATATCATTAGTTATCACATCTTTAAGGCAAGAGAGACACATTTGAAATGTTAGCTGAAATGTTTTTACATTAGATCACATATCTTAGTGAACAATTTACATGTACAGTCTCTCTCTCTCTCTCTCTCTCTCTCTCTCTCTCTCTCTCTCTCTCCACATGGCCAATTTTCAAACAATGTTCTATTGTTTATTAGATCTGATAATGTATTCATGATCAAAACTGTAATGTGCAAATAAGGTTATTATAATGTTACAGGAGTTGTTCCCTTTTATTCTTTGGATAAACGAATAAATTATAACGATTAAAATGCAAATAGAAATTCATCGGTTAACGAGATTTTAAGCTTTGCTAATTTGAATTTAGTATTGTTATATTCTAAGCCACCCATGTCCTGCATGCAAATGAATTCGTTACAGTAACAAAAAGATAAAAAAAGGAGAGAAATTATTTTTAAATTGAGCAAAGTTAAGAGAGATAAGAATTTCCTCCCAATGACTTCCTCCCCTGCCGTACGAACTAACGGGGGCCACGCGCAACATTACATGCAGGGACGTTTCAGATTCAATTTTCATTATTTGATATTCATCACCAGCCATGTTTGGATCAAAAATATTTCCATACGATAGATCACGTCCCTATGCTATCGGTCGCATCAATGTCTTGAGCTCAGTCTCATCGAGGTCGTAAAAAGGCGCGCGATATTTTTACAGTTCACCGTACACGCGGTGGATAAACAATTAGGCCTGCAAAAAAGGAAAGCAAGATCTGATAGGGGAGACCGGCATAGAGCCTTATGAAGTAATATTCAGCAAGATATGGAGTGAGCGATTTGGCATCCTTTTGTGTTCTAGACAGTCACTTGTCAATTAGGGCAATCGAAAATACGTTAAAATGATTGGCCGCTTATCTTCTGGCGCGGATCTGCTTTAATCAAGTGATCTCCATATTGATGACTGTTCATCCGTTAGGACCGAGCTGCGCATACCGTCGTTTGGGCCGATATTGGCCTTTAGATGCAGCCCCGTAACAAGTTTGTCAAGGGTCGATCACAAGAGGTTAAAATCCAAAGATAATCAGTGCAAATGTCGCAACATTAGCGATCGTAATTCATCTCTCTGATATTTTTTGGAGTGGCAAAGAGCCATTGTCTTTCAATTAGAGGCTATCAGTGTACAAGCGATGACACTTGTTTAATGAAAATGGACATATCACTTTAAATGCTGTCCAATTAATCTGATTGCTTCCTTTGAAAGGAAAGGTTTTGCAATAGAGCTGTACAAAATGAGATAATGCTCAATTCAATCAATAAGCCGTATTTGCGAAAGACAAAACACTGTCTTGTTACTCCCAAGGAGTTGTGTTAAACAACCAAATACCATACTAGTAATAGTAGTACATACTTGTAAGATGTATAAATAAACAATCACCAAACATAGAAAACATCAATGTCCTACTGCTCATTTGGTAATTATTTGGTAATTATTACCATCAGTATTTGATAAGCAAATACATTTGATTTAAATTTCATGGCTGTGATAAAAGGCCAACAGATGGGCTAACAGATTCCAAGAAAGAGCGCCACCATCACTTGGGGTTTAACTTGATGACCTCTTTCCTCATTGGTCAAATGCTACATCAAATGACTTAAGGTCAATGTCAGACGCTGATATATCAAGACATCACACCATCAAAATTTTTTTACCCTGTGATTTAGGTACATGACTTTTATTATGTTTGTTTTGTAGTTTGTCCTTTCGACAAAGGTCTGGCGAGCAAAATGTTACCTTTAATACCAGCTAATTTTATGTACAAACAACATTAAAAATCTAAGATTTGTTATCCATTATTGAAAAGTTATGTTCAAAATCATGTTATAAGCATTTGAAAACTTGTGTTCCATATCATCGGTCATTAATGTATTTTTACAAAAAATATCATACAAAGGACACAACAATAAAAAATGAAATTCATCTTCCACACAATTATTATTATAATATATACATTTTCTCTGCTTCATATCACCATTCATTACATTTGAATTATATTAGCCGTTCATCATCTATATTCAACAATCGTCTAATTCACATTAAATAATTTTGTGATTCATGTGTGACAATCTTGTATTTTATATACGCAAAGTCTGTTTTTTGAAGATCATTTAACTACATTACCTATAGAAAATTAAGAAATGTTCTGTGAATTTTAGAATGAGCAACCATACCGTAGAGACGGGTCGATGGAATAGTTTACATCGACATGAAAGAGTTTGTTATTTTTCAACTTATAATCAAATTTCAAAACTTTCTAGAATGTTGTGTACGTATGTACCATATTCTGTTCGGAAAAAAATGATAGCAAGAGAATATTTTGTTTAACCAAATGCTTTAAGCTTTTTTAATTTGTTAAACTAATAACAATGCTGTATTTAAAAAAAAACACTTTATGTAATGTCACTGAAGATAAACAATTACTTACGTACTTACAAACTATATTCATAACCAAACATTAAAAAATTGTTCCCTACAAACATTATAATCAAGTAACTTCTGTTATTACAGACTATTTGTAAATATGTACATAGTATAGAATGTAACGTGTTCCTCCAGTATCATTTATATAATCTGTAAAAGAGTAAATGAATTGAATTAAAAATCTTTTTGTTCATTCGTCATTTTTATAAATATAAATTCAATATAATTTGCCTGCTGGGTAATATGACACAATGTAAAGGATAAATAAAACAAAGCGAAAGCACTATGCTACTGTGTTTTCTTTTCTTTTTTTAATCAAAACACAGGGGCATCGTGGTGTAAATATCAAGGGTGTCTGCCTATATCGAGCAAAATACATTTGTCGAGTTCGTAAGCCTCAGTACTAAATGCAAATTAGCAGTCACCTAGTTCTTACTAGAGTAAAACTAGGTTATAACTAAGAATACCAAATAATTCCACAATGAAGAGATTTTGTTTGCTTGTTTTTCAAACTGCTGTTAAATTCAAATATTGTATTTCTTATTTGCCAAAATCCATCTGACTTATAAACGTTACTACGTGTGGGCGATATTTAAGATGTTTCGAGATTTTTTATAATTCTTATTTGATTGCAATTTTCTTGCATGTCAACATAGTTATGTTGCATGTTGACATAACTATCTTGCATGTCAACATATTTATCTTGCATGTCGACATATTTGATAGAAAAATAACTTGCACTCAAGGGGCAGAGATATGCCACCATACGTTACAGCCATACAACATATATAAAATATATTTTTGACAAAACACATGCATTCAGACACATTGCACTAGTAGAAAAGACTAGAAAATTCAGTAAAAATTATGGCATACTTATACGAGGGTCAATAAAAAATGCGAAGACAATGTCACTTTTTGTCATAGAGTTTTCATAAAAGTCATAACTAAAACATTAATTTCTGCACGAACATTTATTTCATTGATATGTGAAATTTCACTACATTGAAATTCTTCGTTCACAATAGAGGGAAACTTTGAACGCAAGATGACGTTATCAACTGTTCGACAAAATATTTACTGTTAATCTAACAAAAAATTTCGGGCTCCTGTGACCAAATCACAGTTTCAACCACCTAAAAAAATTGTATATCATTAAAACACAAATGCGCAAATAACTGTTGATATATTGTTTGCTTCAAATATCATTCTCACAGCTTGCATAGGTGTTTTTCAGAGTTGAACACATACTTTTATCACTTTTCGCTGCTCCGTCACGTCCGGCGACTTCATCTTTTTATGTCAATTTTAATGAGGACTACCTGTCTTAAATAAACTAATCCTAATAAAAACAGTTATACTGCATGTAAAGCAACAACTTCTTTCCCTACTTTTTCTTTCGCTCATAACTAAAAATATACATGTGAAATATGTTCATGCTGTTGTTGGTCTATAGTAGAATCACATATTGAAAAAGTTTTATACCTTGAGTTATCAATAATAAATCAGTGTGCATGTTATTTCTTATTCTTTTTCCATTTTGTCGTTTTTGTTTGCAGTATTTTTTTTTCTTTTATCCTTTCGTATATACATATTATTTCACTCCATGTTCCTGCCCTTTCTCACTCTCTCTAAAAAAAACAAAACTCTCCACTTTCACAACATACTGAATTATCATATAGCTATACTTGCAAGTATATTATACACTGTACCTAAGAAAATAGTAGAGATTCCAAAAGAAATGTTACACTGAGATATAAATGAACTGTGCATACAATAAAATACATTTACTTAAAAAAAGTTTGTGAAAGTCATGAACAAAATTATAACATTGGTCTTTATTTCCTCGAGATAAAATTTACAATGTGTGTACGTCTTTGCAATATTTCGAATATACTATCATTACTATTTCAGAAAACCATGTTTTATACAAATGATAGCAAGCTAAAAATATTGTTTTGTTGTATAATGCTACGCTATGGTGTTATATGCCGTTCTGGAGCAAACCATTATGTGAGAAAGGATTTAAAGTTTTCAACCTCAACATTCCGTTGTTTAAAATATGTCATGGTTTTCTATCACATTAAAAAAATAATCACAAACGAGGGTGTGTGTGTGGTGGGTTGTTCCTTTGTCTTTTAATTATTACTTACACGCACCTGGCATCAATAAACAAATCCTTTTATTTTGGTAGATAAATCCTTTTAACATAATAATAACTTACTATTATAGCACATTGAATTACTAGTATTTAGAAACGTTTTAACGTCAGGTGCTTGTGATTTTATATCAGTCATCCTGTAAACTGGTCATTTTGAATTTTTCTTGTAAGTGAGGAGAACGCTGCTTAACCTCTGTATATTGTGAATTCCTTTAGAAGACCTTCAGGAATGAATAAATGGTAATCACAAAAAGCTGTAATTTAGTAGTACATATGCCATACAGTCGTCAATAATTAGATTCGTGTATTTACAAAACTACGTACCAATTCCAACATAAATTTATTTCTTTAATACTATGAAAAAAATCTTGTTGAAGCGCATACCTATTACATTGTGGAGATGTGGATGTGTGTTTTATGTAATGTTTAATGGTACAGAAAATCACAAGAGTAGTGTGCTACACCAGGGACGTATATAATATATCCTAGTATACTTACTTATTACAGTGTACTTGGTTTATATATAGGCCTATTTTTTAAATTCCTCCACTCACATATATATCTCAATACAATTGGGCGACACTGGAGCAAAAGCGAGATAACTCGTAAATGTATATTTATATGATAAAACACTCATCTCAAACTCTTACGGTAGATATTGATCCGATACAATATCAACAACAAATATACAATATCACCACAATACAAAATACCACTTTTAATACTTGTTTACTTCAAATTAATATCGGGGACTCCATATTTACTAATTTTTCTTCATTTTGTAATGATATATTAAAATGTTATAAAAAGCAAGATCAAAAAGAAAAAAAATATCCCTATAAATCCTAATGATATTCCATTATTATATCGGAGCGTGTGTCCTGGTGACACCTCTGAACATTGATCGCTGGAAATTCGGCTGATCTGTCCAGTTTCGTGTCCCTTATATGCACACATTCTGACACGTGGAGATCCCGCTGCCTTGTCGCACGGTTGAGCTCCTTTCTAAATTGGTCCTTTGCAGGGCCTTGGGTATAAAAGTACGACCTGGCTTCTGAAATTTGTAAAATTAGGGAAGTTGGGGGAACTCAGCCTTGTTTCTGACGCTCTAGTACGGCCCTGCCAAGTGGGCAGGCTGCCATCGTTTTGTTTGGCTTTGTAACAATATTACAAATATTTTTTTTGTTTTGCAAAAATGCTTCATACTGACGCGTTTGTAGTTAAGCTTGATTTATAGATAAATATTTATACATATTACATATACCTGGCCATGTTGCATAACTGAATGGTAAAGCGTCTGTGGAACCAAGATCAGGAAATATTCAAGAAAGGGAGTTTCCCACCATACACTGACACAGAATAAGTTTGGCTAACAGAGCATGAACCTGTCGTTGTAAGGTATGGTTCTATTTTGTATACTGCACATGTAAGTCTAATGCACACGTTAGCCTTGTTTACATGCTAATATTAAATAAAAACTCTAGATAACGTTAAACGCCACTAAACGGTGAAAAGTAAAAGTGAAAGTAGACAAAAATGATTTCTATGCAGGAATATAACCGTGTTGTTCCTTTCGCAACGATTACCAACTCAAAGGTGACGATATCCCTTTTTGTGTGTATGCCCTATATTTTGTTTTTTGTTGTTGTTGGTATTTTCTGGTGGGGGGTGGGGTGAAGTGATGATTAATATCTATTTAACGTTATAGAGTGTTTTACCATGATTACAAGCTTGGCCCATTTGTTGGGGCTAAGATCTCAGGAATGTATTAATTAATGTCTATAGCATTTTTCTGACAATACAAATCAAACTCAATAACACAGTATTTGCATGAAATTGGTCAAATGTAGATATTGTTCAATATTTTGTTGATCAGAGGTATATGGTACTTGCTTATTTGGTGCCTGCATTTGTTTTATTTAGTAATGGATTGAACTGCATGCTTGAATTTTTACCAGGTTTTTATGTTGTAATAGCAAAGATGACCCCTCAGAATCATTTCGCAAGTCATGCTATATTTGATTCAAAATAGGATATTAGGAAAAGGATCTGTTCTTCATTTTCAGCTCACCTTAGTTAAAGGCTCAATTGAGATTTTTGATAAAAATTTGTCAGTTGTCTGTCATGTCATTGTTCTTATAGTTGCTGTTGTTTTAAACTTTCGTCTTCTCCAGAATCATTGGGCCAATTTCAACCAAACTTGGCACAAAGCATCCCTGGCCAACAGAGCTCTTGAAATTTTCTTTAAGGGTCTGACATAGTGAAAGGCTCTGTCAGACTGGACAAGGTTCTGTCGGACCAGAAACATGTATTATTGTAAATTAAAAAAAAGAATGCACCATCAAAATGATTTTTATTGTTATTAGCGTAATTCCTTTTCATATTCATGATCACTGGGGATAGGATGGGGCCATAATGGGGGGGGGGGGTTACATAGATAATACAGGAAAATCTTTAAAGCTTTCCCATAAAACATTTTGCCAGATAATTTGAAACATATGTGGACGCATTTTCAGATAGTGTAGTATCAGTTTGTTGAAATCTTTACCCCTGGAGATAAGTTGAGGGCACAGTGCTACAATTTTTACTTATTCTTCATTCTTTATAATGTTACAAATTGTGTTAATTTTTTTTTTCAAATCTGCAAAATTGTAATGATATTTTCATCTTAGCTGTTTGGATCAAGACAAAATGATAATAAACCATGGTTCAATAAAACTTACCGCACAGCCAGAAGAAAATTCCACATTGCAAAACGTTTACATAATAAAGAAAAATCAAATGAAACTTTTAATAATCTTAAAATTTGTGGCAAAGAATACAAGAAAACATTGGATAAAAGCATCAAGGACTACAATAGTATTTCAGAAAAGCTTAAGGAACTTCATAAGGGAAACCTAAAGAATACTGGGATATTTTGAATAGCACCAATATAAAGAAAGACAGAACTAGTGTAAATATTGATTTAATGTATGAGTTTATGAAAAAAAACAAATGAAGGCACAGTCGAAGACCAAGAGATGGATTTAAACATAAACTTAGATAATGATACACTTCATAATCAGTCTATAACTTGTGAAGAAATTAGGAATGCTGTTAAAAAATTAAAAAACAATAAAGTGCCTGGTGGTGATCATGTTATCAACGAATATATTAAGACAACTATCGAGGTCTTCTTACCCTTATATGTAAACTTTTTCAATTTGGTTTTTGATAGTGGCCTAGTCCCAGACGATTGGCTATTAGGAATAATTAAGCCAATTTACAAAGGCAAGTTTGATAGGAGTCAACCTGAAAATTATAGACCTATTACACTACTCAGTTGTTTAGGAAAACTTTTTACTAGTATAATATGTGACCGTTTAAACACCTTTGCTAATGAAATACACTTAATCAATGAAGCGCAAACAGGTTTTAGAAAGGGTTATTGTACAACTGATAATATATTTGTTCTTGATTTCCTTTGTAAATATGCACTGAACAATAAGAGGAAATTATTCTGTGCTTTCATTGATTTTAAGCAAGCTTTTGATACAGTTTGGCGAGGTGGACTATGGACGAAAGTTCTTAAAAGCGGGATAGATGGAAAATGTTTGAGATTTATTATTAATATGTACAAGGGTATTAAATCAAAGGTACAAATTGGTCAACATTCAGATTTTTTTATGTGTAACATAGGTGTAAGACAAGGAGAAAATTGTTCGCCATTTTTATTTTCTTTTTTTATTAACGACCTGGAAGATTATTTATTAAGAAACCAGATAGAGGGTTTTACTTGTCCTCACCTTCAAATTCAGGATGACTTATTTGCTATGTTAAAACTCTGTTTACTTTTCTATGCAGATGACACTGTCTTGATATCTGAATCTGCGTCTGATTTACAAAAGTCATTAGATGTGTTTGCAAATTACTGTGATTCATGGACTCAATGTCAATATAGCCAAAACAAAGGTCCTCATATTTTCAAAAGGTCCAATGTCCAAACGTAAATATTTGTATAGAGGGGTAACAATTGAAAACGTAAAATCATTTTGCTATTTGGGTATTGTTTTATCAAGAAGTGGAAAATTTAATAATGCTAAAAAGCATTTAGTAGAACAAGCGTCAAAGGCATTATATGGTGTTTTACGAAAAATACATTATTTTAACCTACCAATTAATTGTCAATTAGATCTATTTGACAAAGTCATTAACCCAATTTTACTTTACTCATGTGAAGTGTGGGGTTACGAAAACTTAGATATTATCGAAAAAGTACATTTAAAATTTTTGAAATTTATTCTTAATCTTAAATCCATGCAGTACTCCAAATTGTATGGTGTATGAAGAAACTGGAAGGTACCCATTGTCACTCTTTGTTAATATTAAAATGATAATGTACTGGGCGAAAGTTTTGACAGCCCACAATGGTAAACTCACTAATGTAATCTATTGTTATTTTTATAGATGTTACAAAAATGGATCTTTTATACACTCATGGATAAAATGTGTACATGACATACTCAACTCATGCGGGTTGTCTTATATATGGGAAAATCAAACAATATGTAGTTATAACTGGCTTAAGTCAATAGTTAACGAAATATTACAAAATCAATTTGTACAAGATTGGAGAAGTATAGAAGATAACTCACCAAAATGTATTAAATATAGAATTTTTAAAACAAATTTCAATTTCGAAAAGTACCTGTTGATTTTACCTACAGATCTTCGGATCACGTTTACAAAGTTACGAACATGTAACCATCGATTCCCAACAGAAACGGGTAGATGGCACACTATTGATAAAAATTTAAGAAAATGTACAATGTGTGATTCAAATAGCATTGGGGACGAATTTCATTATATTTTAGAATGTACCCATTTTGTAAAAGATAGAAAAATATTTTTGTCCAAGAGATACTTTGAAAATCCAAATATTATAAAATTTAACGAACTAATGAATACTTATAATGAAGAAAAACTAAAAAAATTGTCAAGATTTATTAAAAATATTTTCAAAGTCTGCTCTTCCAAAAAACAAACTTAAACAACATACTGTATTGTAAACTTAACTCTTTTTTTTTTTATCTTTATTACTTCTACTGTACATATGTGATCCTTGACTGTTATTTTGTGTACATTTGTATATACTTATTGTGAACCTCAAATACCAGTGAACTGGTCTTGAGTGAATAAAGAATTGAAATTGGATCAGAGTTATGTTAGTTACCAGTAGTTTGGTATTGTTGCTCAGGTGAGCAATGTGGCCCCTTGGGCTTTGGGCTTTTGTTATTTTAGTAATTAATGCTTCAAGTGGTTTCATCTCATTTCTTATGAAAAGAATATACAGGCCTACATTTTGCACCTTTGTTCAACTAAGCCATATATAATTGTGCCCAAAATGTATAATTGTAATCAAACTTATCTATATCCAAAGTATTATGTTAAACATTCCTACAAATTCTGGTACAGATGTTTATTTTTTGAAAATCTTCTCCTAATTTACATTCAAGGTATCAGCTATGGAATGTCAACTTATTGTGACCTGTTTAATGTTATAATTGATGATCTCACTTCATTTACATTGTGTTCTATAGTCTGTCCCAGGTTACTGCTTCCCTCACTTTTTGATCAATTTTAGCAAAAATGAATATACCTTTCAACATGTTCAAAGAAGCACAACTGAAATCGATAAGAGAGATTTCTTCATTGACACTTCATTTATTTGTACCCAGAGAAATTAACAAAGAAAACAAACTTCTTACAGGGATTTTACTTCGCACAATTTTTCAACGTTATCATTCGGGTACTTTCATGTCTGCTGCAATGTGAAATCCCTGGACACTTTCTTTTTTGGTTGTGTATTGAAAAATGAAGCAGACGTAGAGGGGGCGTTTCAAAAAATAGATAATCTGGACTTTAAACATTCTAGTGGATACATGTTGTTTGGTCACAAAGGTATATATGATTATCGAAATGTTAAGCAAAAAGTGGTGGAAGCAGAAACTTGTGACAGAGTATAGTAATTGTTAAATTTGAAGTCTATATAGATAAGTATGTATTACAAATGAAATAATACTTATTCACTTTTTCTTATCAGTTTTAGGCTTTTTAATTAAGAAAGACTATGTCTGAAAGACAAGGCACCATGTTTAATAGTGTTAAAAGGTAAGTTTTATCTACTGAATATGATGTTGTTTATCAGATTCCATTGAAATGGCAAATGTGAAAATGCCACAAATTTTAATTTATCTAAATTCTCTGCACTAATTAAGTGTGTTTTATTGATCTTTCATTTTGTAATTTTTTTATACTTGTAAAATGCACAAATTACTATGTGCATATAACATAGCATTATATTTTCTGAAAAACATTATTTATTACTATGTACTTTTATTAAAACTGTGTAAACAATTTCACATTACAATAACAAAATAAAGTGTACAAGCTCAGAAAGAAAGTAGCAGCTAGTATTTAAAATGTACACATTGGATAGTATCCGGTAAAATCCAGAACTGAAGATGCACCGGTAGATTAAAAACTTGATATTGCTGTCTTGAATTATAGGGCAGTGTTTGACTTTCTTGGACTACCAACAGAAGATCAAGCCCCTTTACTTAACCAAGAAGAGGAGAAACATCGATGGCAGTCTCGTAGAAAAAATATATCTCTCATCTCTCCCAAACCAAAGGGTGATGGGGTTGATCCATCAAGGCGCCCGGTCAGGAGGTTGCCACGTAAACCTCCCAAAAAGCCTGTGGTCCAAATAATATGGGATTCCTCAGCTTCTGCTCTGGTCAGTTCCAGTATGGAACAAACATAGATAATTTTTTCTAACACTGCTTACTGCTAACATATTTTTATGTTTCAACCTCTTGCTACTTTAAGCTGGATTTTTGTGTTAAAAGTTCTGAACATTGAACTTTTTTTTAAAACTCCTCTTTTTCACCAAGTATCTTGCTCATTATACATGCCTCAATTTGAACTGTAAAAGTTAGCAGTGACAAACATTCTTTTCGTAATTTCATCTAAAGTATTCCGGTACCTGTTGTCATTTATCTACTGTATAGAGGGTTATTTTTGCCCTTCTACACTTGCGAATGATTTTGCTGCCTCTTGAATTTGCCCAGACACAGTTAGAAATAGATACTCTTTCTAATTAACACAGTTATTTTTTTTTTAAATTTGAATTCGCCCAGTCTCAAGTTTGTCTGCTGACAATGAGAGCAAAATGGACAAAAATAAAAGAGGGGTGAATATTTTCCTGTCAATGATTTTCATGTCAATGAATTAAGCAATTTTTACATCCTTTTTATAAAAACGTTGTATAAAAAATTATGGCTTTATCTTTGAGTTTGATATTTGGATTACTGTTTAAATTTTCATATTTCATTTTTATAATGATAGGCAGAGTAACTCTACTTAGATATAAACCATATTATGTAAATTAGCAATATTTTGCTGACTGGGTTGGGTTGGGGTTCAAGTATAAAATCCTTGCTTAGCGCTATTTGATTTTATGAGTGACATTTAAGATGTTTCATCTACTGGTACATATTCCTTTTTAGCTTGAAATTTCTTTCCTCTTTTCATAAACTGTTATTCTGTAACTTATGATGATCTTCAACAGGGGTTATCTAAACAGTGGCCCAGGAGAATCACAGGAGATGCTCAGAAACAGAGGAGTTTTGCTCCGGCTGCTCTTGAGAGATTTAAAGGAACGAAACCCAACATTGAGGTCAGTGCTTGAAGAATCAAGCTGCCAGTACCTAAGAATCAAAATACATGGTATACTGTATCTAAAATAGCACATGATACGGTAATAGATTGTCAAATTTGTAAGAGTTGCTCTGTGCTGTAGTATTTGTTTCAACATCTAACCTTTATTGAGAGTGAACAATTTGCTTTTTAATCTGATTTTTCATGTTTAATTCTTTTAAATATGCAGATGTGTTTTTTAGTTTCTTTTGCTTTTGTTTAATATTAAGTTACCAGAAATTCAGGAAAAGCTTTTTTTAATTTTCCATGTTGTTATTTATAGGATTGGAAAAATGAGTGGTTTTTTGATGACAAGGACACAGGGTAGGTCTAATTTAACTAGCATGTACAGAAAACTAAGAGCTTTATAAACTTGATATCTATCTGATAGGTGAAGTTAGATGATGATGATGATGATGATGATGATGTGATAAGGATGATGATAAGGATGATGATGATGTAGAAATTTTTATTAGAACAGAATTAATGTTTGCATTTATTTGATCTACCGGTAATCTCACTTGATACAGATATTATTGAAAAATAAATTTATCAGGCAGGGTGTTTTATTTTTTGGATTCATATTTTATGATCATGATGATGGCAAAATCTTACTGGTTTATTGAACTCATTAAACTGTAGATATTTAAAAGTAAGAAAACGTCTTTAAGTAATATTTTTTAAAAAATTATTCAATTCTCATCAGTATCAAAAAAGTTATTGAAATAAAATTCCTACAACAAGAGAAATACCATTTTCTTTTAATAAAAATTTAAAAATTTTATTTTCAGTTTACTTTCTATAATACGATACATGTTCTTTATATGCTTTTATTTACAACCAGGGACATATTAGCAACTATCTAAAGTCTCGCGTGATGCGATTTCAAAGGTCACAAACCCTTTGACTCTTTGCTACAAATAATGCACGTCGCCATAGTTTTTTCAACAGAAATAACAGGAAGAATGATGTTTGTAGACGTAGAAGGATTTTTACGTGGCGTTCGAACACTATCATCATTCACCATACATTCAACTGAACTCTTTTCTGTATTAACAGCTGCATCCTTTGTATAAATTAAGGGACTTACCTGATGCCGGGATGAAAGGGGATGGATTTCAAACTCTAACTGACCCAACCCCATTTTATTTTAATCTATAAACCTTCCTCCTGCATTTTTGGCATAAAATGTCACCAATGCACACATTCTTTGCAAAGAACGAACTGCATCTACTTTGCAGTACTTCACTCACAATTGTACAATTTCCTATATTGTAACACTATGTTACAGATACTATGTAACACTGCAATCTGAAATACCATTTTTCACAGAATTTGTGCAGCTATAACATTTACCAGTACTACATACATGTATATGTTCACTGCTATGTGCACAAATTATTTTCGCAAGTTAAAATGAAACAGTGATATTTTCTTATTATAAAAAGACTAAGAGGATTTATAAAGGATCTATTGCGAATAACAATTGAATTGACCTATAGGGGAGATGGATTTCCCGAAAAAATCACTTATGAAAATCAAAGTTTTTTTGCTATTTTCAAAAAACCGACAAAAATTTCGGAAACTGATTTCTATCATAATAGTCTATATTTAAGCTCTGGATAGCTCAGTAGATTAAACCGCTATGTAACACGAGATGCTTTTTGTGCCCTGGTTCGATTCCATCAGTGGGCATACTTTTTTTTTTTAAATTAACTGCATTTATAAACACCTTTTCTTTTTTATGCAGAATTGTGCATTTTGTATATTTAGTTTTGATATTCTTCCTTAAATGCACATTTGCTTTTTGAATTAAAGATATCGATGGAAAAAGTATATACTTAAGGTCAGACGACACGTTCCTCGAAAAATGATAATTATTTTTTAAATTTTCAACGGCCTGATAACATACCAAATAAACGTGTCGTCTGACCTTAACTACATGTAAAAGCAATCAACCGGAACTATACCTAGTAGTGTAAGCACGCTTTGTTAGAGGACAACAATCATTCACTCTGTGTTACTCAAAACACGCGGGGGTGTTAAGGAAGCATATGGAATCTGAGTTACATGTAATTTCATGAAATCACAAATCTTAGTTATTATGTACATATTCAAATATTTAAGCAACAAAACGTAGACCAAAAACAAATAAAAAATACTTGAGACAATTTTTATCACAAACTAGATTGTATTACGTAGATTTACACATTGATGACGTCATGACTGAAAGTTGAATGTCGTGTAAATTTGATCAGAAAGCATTGTAAACAGATTCAAAATACAAGTATTCTAAGAACTTTAATAAAGTATTTGGGTGTGATTTATTGAGAATGGAACAAAAGAATACTGGGAGAGATGTTAGTTTTATCAGTTTTATTTATTTATTAGTTTTTTCGCTAAAAGGTATGTAAATTTGCTTTTATTTCTCGACCAGGCTTTCCTCTATCATTTTTTATGATATAAAAATCAGACTAGAACAACACTACCCCGTATATATTGAACTTCAAATTTTACATGTATCGATAGTTTGATCAATGCTTTAATTAAAAAGTGCTGCTAGAATCCTGTGTTATGTGTTGTTTTGATGCAGCATACCGTTTTCTGTGCAAACCGAATAAAAGTTGGGAAGGTTTTTTGAGAACCGGATGAATAACTATTTAATCAATGAGAATATAGGATTCTAGCAGCGGTTTTTATAAAATTGAGATGTTTCGCCTTCAATTGATATGTTTATTGTTTTGTGGAATTCGCAGGGTAGTGCTGTTCTATCTCATTTTATGTTAAGGAATATACGTAAGCTATTTATAGCTGTCACGTGATAATGCACCGATGTGGCAGTGATCTACTACCCGATTTTATTGCATTGACATGTATTTCAAAGGATAATACTACGTTTTTGATCTGATTCAAAACAGTTTTTTAATCTCACGATTTTGAATATAACAGTCTAAATAAGACGCTAAATTGCCCATATGCTTCCTTAACACCCCCGCGCAGGTGCCACGTAAAAAAAACCATGCTGAGCAAAATCTGTTGCAATTGCTTTTCCAGAACTGATGTAGCAGACCCTGGGATAAGAAGAAGACCACCATTGTAAGAACTGATATCTTTGATTTAAAAATAATGAGACAGCTCAAGTGAGCTTTTCTGATCACATTTTGTCTGTCATCCGTCTGTCTGTCTGTCCGTTAACTTTTCACATTTTCGACATCTTCTCCAGAACCACTGGGCCAATTTCAACCAAACTTGGCACATAGTACCCTTAGCCAAAGGGGATTCAAAGTTGTGAAAATTAGGGACCATGCTCTTTTACAAGGGGAGAAAATTAGGAATTATTGAAAAAAATTGAGAAATTTTCAAAATTTCCTCTATCAGTTTTCAAATCCCTACCCATATTTGATTCAATTTAACAAAAAATTGAATGATGATAATACTAAAATATTTATACTATTTATAGTATTAAACTAATTATATTGACCTTATTCTGCTGGCATAGAATTTATATGAGGTCAATGATCAAAATTTTGAGATATGGTATCTTTAATCGTTTTTATAAGCATTAATTTTTTAATATTTTTGTAGCGTGTGCCATTCGATTATCTAAACGAATAAGTGAGATAAAACCAACAGAAAATATGCAAAAGATGTTGACAAACAAATCAAATCTTAACTTTTGATATTATAGTACTAACAAAAATATCTCAGTGAAAAGTAAAATTTTAAAAAATTAATCCGAATTTCCCCTGTTCTGCTAAAAGTCAAATTTTGTTTGAGCTTTATTCCATAATATAGTAAAAATATTGAAAGTTATGTCAATAAATATTCATTTCGATAATAATTTATATGTTTAGAACAAATTTTACTCATGACATTCAACTTATTAACAATCAGAATTTGAGAACTTATGAGCAAACCCTGAGTAAACAACATCCTTAAGTTATATTTCAAAAAATTTATTCAATTCTCATCAGTATCAATAAAGTAATTGAAATTATATTCCTACAACAAAAGAAATACCATTTTTTTAAAATAAAAACTTTTATGACTTTTAAGACTTTTATGAAGAACGCATATGATAATTAAGGGGAATAGTTGAAAATTATCTAAATATTAGAAAATAGATCTATTTCCATTAAAATATAGGATAAAAATTAATCAAGGTAGTAGTGTTGGGCCTAGTGTGGTGGTACCTGTGAAATGAAAATGGTTGTAACTGTGATAAAACAAACGAAACAGCTTACCAGTATGACTCAAACTTTTCAATATTATCAGGACGTCTTCTGTTTTAGTGTGGCTGTGTCTGGTAAAAATAATGATGCAGCAGACCCTGGGATGAGGAGACACCCGCAGTGTTATAAATATGTACTCTACAATATATAATACAATTTCTGTATTATTTTTAAATAGATTTTTTTAAAACACATACTCATTATGAAAATTTT
>WFKH01007768.1:18983319-18993751 GCA_016163765.1 Magallana hongkongensis
AGTAAATTAATTCTGCTTTAAAAATATAGCTAAGTACATTGTGTGTAGCACTTGTTAACTTTAACAAATAACTGTTTAAGAAAACCATATGAGATCTAGTATGGTTTTACAAATGGATGCAAAAAAAACGTAAATGGATTTGAATAAAATTAAATACAATATATCTTCTTTTCATTATTCATAATTTTTACGCTACAGTATATAAGCAATACTTCGAGTTTTTATTGATTTATGATTTTATGAGTACTGTAAAACTAGCTTAATCTAGGATACAATGTCGTTGAATAATAAAGATTTTAACATGATGTTCAATGCAGAGTTGTTGTTTTTTTTTTTTTCATTTTAAAAGTGATTGTAACGTCAGTTCACTTTGGCATTTTAGGATTTATAGTCTTGTCTTGTAGGCTTGATTTATAAAAACTCCCCCGAGAATCAAGGTCACGAATACCCGAAATTTGCGGGAATCACCTGAATCCTCTCAAAATCTATTAAACGTGAGCATTCAAATGAGTGCAAGTTACCGGGTACAATTGTTTTATATCTCTGAAGAAATGCCCTCATTCGTTAGCTTTTGCGAGATTTTGAGAGGATTTCAGATTTCGGTTATTCATTTTACAATATTTACATACCGAATATGATTCCCTTTATTTCTTACGGAAACTTATAGTTATAATTCATAGCTCTATAGAAACAGCTCCTGGGTTTTACCAAATTTTTAAGTCAATTTCCTGCAAAAGAAATCATGCTACATCCCTTTTCTCTAGCAAATACGTAGCACTGAAAAAAAGTTTCCCAGTTTTAAATGATACAACAAAAGAGTCATTTAAATACTAGTATCGTTATCATCGGAGAATATTTGCAAAATATATTATATAATAGTTCTTTAGTGCATATGGTATTGTAAATGTTGCAAGGAAACCTTAAGGTCAGACGACACGTTCCTCAATTTTATATAACTTTTTCTAGGAATTTGTTATTGATTTACTACTACACTCGCACAATTTTTCAACGCTATCATCCGGGTCTGTTGCAATACAAAATCCTCGTAGACATCACATTTTTTAGCCGTGTATTGAAACCTGATAATCTAGAGGGGACATTTCAAAGGAGAAATCTTGGAAATTTTTCATACTTTTGAATGAACATCGTTTGAACCGTGAGGTATTTACAAATATCGAGTACTAGTAAATAAGCAAAATGTGAATCGAGGATATCTTGGGACATAGTATAATATGTCCTTTGTTGTAAATAAACGCATATAAAGAACATGTATCGTATTATAGAATGTAAACTGAAATCAAAATTTTAGAAAAACGTTCATAACTCATACTGCTCGGACAACGACAGTGAAACTTTTTTTTTTCAACCACTATACATTATGAGAACTAGAACCTAAGAGTTTACTGTGGATGGCCTAAAATCAAGAGTGGAACGGAAATCGATATGCCTTTTGTAAAGACAGAAACCAATACCGGCCCTATAGGTCAATTCAATTGTTATATACAAGTGTTCCTAAACAGGATAACACAGACTAACTGCTGCACATTATTTCTACTATACTTTCTTACTCTTAAATTTTGGATGATTTTTTCGGGCAATTATTTTAATAAAAGACTATATTAAATTTGATTGCACATACTTGCTGAATATACGTGTAGAGTTGAATCGGAACAATATTAAAAACATAAAATAATTTGAAACAGGTAGTGCTGGATGTTAAATTCTTTTTTTCTCCAAATAATCTCTCTCTCTCTCTCTCTCTCTCTCTCTCTCTCTCTCTCTCTCTCTCTCTCTCTTACGGAAGCGTATTAGTGCCACATTGTACTTTTTTTTTTCTTTAAAATTCCAACTTTAAAGTTGGAATTTCCAACTTTAATCTTGGAATTTCTAACTTTAAAGTTGATTTTTCCAACTTTAAAGTTGATTTTTCCAACTTTAATCTTAGAATTTCTAACTTTAATCTTCTGTTATTATGATAAGTTTTTCAATTTCAGACGAATTTCTTTCAATAAGAGATCTCTATTAACGCCATGTAGATACAAATTCCAAGGCTTTCTTTTGATCTTAATTGTCTCTTAGTGTGCTTCTTTCTAATCCTGCATTTAATTAACGACACCCTCTTGTTTTACATATTAAGATAACATTTATTTGATTCAAAATTATTTCAATATTTGATATCTGATACTGAATGCATTTAAACGTTTTAATCTTACAGTGGCGTAGCTAGGATTTTTTTTAGTGTATTCAAAATCGGCAGAGAGTGCAGGGGGCGAAGCCCCCGGAAGTTCCTTGATTTTAGCTTTTGGATTTTCAGGGTTTTTGATGATGATATATTGTCTTAAAATGTTACAATTTTACATTCTTTATGTGTAAGGGAAATGTTGAATTTTAAAAGAAAATGTATATGAAACACGGATGCACCAGCGGAAACCATATGCATATGATTTTTGATATAAGGCGTTTTGAAACAGCTCTATTTTTCAAAAACAAAACATACGAACCTTAGATGACAAACTTTTGATCAAGTTTATTATTGTGACTTTGTTCAAATTTGAATCATCCGCCGACTAAAAAGTATGAATTAATGTAATGTCTGAAAAGACGGTATTTTCCGGAAATATAGTAATTGCAAAGTTTACGATGAAAATTGGGTACTTAAACATGCAGATTATTCCGTGGAGCCTAAGAGGCAATTCGATGCGTTTACGTACAAACAATAGGAAAGTCTTAAGACCTAGGCTTTGCAAAATTCTGTGTATTCATTTGCGTTTTTGCGTAAAGGGCGCTACGCCACTGTCTTATATATTTATATGAAAACTTCTATTTCAGACATATATAACAATAAGTTTATGCCCAGTTTGCCTGTCATATAATGTATACCGTTATATTTACAAGAAATAAATTCAAACAAAAAAGTTGGAAATTCCAAGATTAAAGTTGGAAATTCCAACTTTAAAGTTGGAAAAGTCAACTTTAAAGTTGGAAATTCCAAGATTAAAGTTGGAAAAATCAACTTTAAAGTTAGAAATTCCAACTTTAAAGTTGAAATTTCCAACTTTCCAAGATTAAAGTTGGAAATTCCAACTTTAAAGTTAGAAAAATCAACTTGAACGTTGGAAATTCCAACTTTAAAGTTGGAAATTCCAAGATTAAAGTTGGAAATTCCAACGTTAAGTTGGAAATTTCAACTTTAACGTTGGAATTTTGAAAAAAAAATTTACAATGTGGCACTAATACGCTTCCGTACTCTATTTCTCCATTTCTATTTTTGAGAATGATGTGTTCGCACTTGCGTACTTGCGTATAGTCAGCTACGCGCCTGCTAGTCTCAGAGAATGCACCTGTCGTTGAAAGGTACGGTTCTGTTTTGTGTAGTACACATGTAAGTCTAATGCACACGTTAGCCTTGTTTACATGCTAAAATTATATAAAAACGTTTTAAACGCCACTAAACGGTAAAACGTGAAAGTGAAAGTAGGCCAAAATGATTTCTATGCACTGCATGAATATTACTGTGTTGTTCTTTTTGCAACGATTACCAACTCAAAGGTGACGATATCCCTTTTTTGTGTTTAGGCCCTATATTTTGTTTTTCGTTGGTTTGTTTGTTTGTTTGTTTGTTTGGTTTTTTTGTTTTTTTTTTTTTTTGAGGGGGGGGGGGGGTTCTAAGATGATTATCTATGGAGCTAGTGTTTTACCATGTTAACAAGCTAGGCCTATTTGTGGGGGCCAAGGTCTCAGCAATTTATTAATGTCTATAACATTCTGACAATACAACTCAAACTCAATAACACTGTATTTACATGTAATTGGTCAAATATTATAGATATTGTTCAATATTTTGTTGATCATTCATGGCTTAGATGTGTTGGGAGGTTTACTTGCTTATTACATGTAGGTACCTGTATATGTTTTATTCAGTAATGGATTAAACTGCATGCCTGAATTTTTTACCAGGTTTTTAATGTTCTAATAGGAATGATGACCCCTCGGAATCATAGTGCAAGTCATGCTATATTTGATTCAAAATAGGATATTAGGAAAAAGATCTGTTATTCATTTTCAGCTCACCTGAGTTAAAGGCTCAAGTGAAATTTTCTGATAAAAATTTGTCCGTTGTCTGTCGCTGCCATTGTTCTTATATTGCTGTTGTAGTAAACTTTCCTCTTCTCCAAAACCACTGGGCCAATTTCAACCAAACTTGGCACAAAGCATCCCTGGGCCAACAGAGCTCTTGAAATTTTTTTATCACTGTCAGACATTTGGTCTGACACAGTGAAAGGCTCTGTCAGCCTGGACAAGGTTCTGTCGGACCAGAAACATGTATTATTGTAAATTTAGAAAAAATGCACCATCAAAATGATTTTTATTGTTATTAGCGCAATTCCATTTCATATTTATGATCTCTGGGGATATGATGGGGCCACAATTGGGGGGAGGGGGGGATTTTTACCTAGAAAATATATATAGAGGAAAATCTTTAAAACTCTTCTCATAAAACATTTTGCCAGATAAGTTGAAACATATGTGAAAGCATTTTCAGGTAGTGCAGTATCAAGTTTGTATAAATCATTGCCCCTGCAGTGATTGGGAAGGCCAATAATGTCAATGGGACTATGGCCCCACAGTTAATAATTTTAATGGGCCATTTCATAATGAAAGGGCCATCTATTTATTCATTGGGGCCATTTTGAAAAAAAAATTAGAAATTATCAGGGACCAACCTAGAGCAAAAATTTAGGAAGACTTCACTTCTCCCTAACAGAAAATTAGGGAGAAGTTTGAGAAATCAGGGAGACTTCCATTTGGCATAATGCTAATGATGATATACAAATCTTCAACCTTTAATAGTTTTTAAAAATTGGATTAGAAGCAAGTCAATAAAAAATAAAACAACTTCTAAAAAATTTAAAACCTTATCCAATTTGTTAAATTTAATTTATTTGATGTATTTATACATTTTATAGATGAAATGTTTTGTAATGACAAATAAAGTCAGTCTCTGTAGTTTTGTGTTTTTTGACCCAATTACAACCGTAATGTGGAGAATCTTTCTAATTTTGAAGATAACTGTAAGCAAACGGTTTTATTATTATTTAAACATTAATTAATTGGCAAAGTTATTAACTAATAACAAGTTACAAACTTATTGTAACACTTAAAGTAATAAACATCGGTTGTAATTTTCAATGCACAGTATGTGGTTGCATCACCCGTATTTATAACCCCTAACAATAACATGATAAGGCAGTTGCGAGCACAGGCACCTGACGTCATATATTTTTCTCATAATAAAAAAATAATCTGCTTACCTAATAAATGACAAGGTACCCATCCCCGCCATCTTGGATTTTTTTTTAAACTGGCACATCAGCTGGAAGTTTTGCTTGAAACTCATCGGTAAAATTATTTTGCAATCCTCTACGTCTCCCGATCGGTCATTCAACATCTAAGCTTACAACCAATTCAACCAAAATGGTGCATTACACCTGTCATTTATAAATATAACCACTCGATCTGCATCTACTGCCTTAGATATGCGATAAATGTCTAAAGGGTGGACGGAAGTTGTCACCAATATGTAAATGAGATTTCCCTGCAACGTGTGTTTGTTTCAATATTTCAAAATATATGCATTTATAAACATGTTTATATAAACTTTGTGTAACAAAAGTTATAATTTTTTGTTTATAGTATCCCTTTTCTTAATTTTAACTCTTATGTTGATCGAATTCAAAATTGACGCCTTTTGAATATTCGTATCAGTTCTATATTTGGAAGGGATTACCCATATTATGATGCGATTTATGTCAACTTCCGTCCACCCTTTAGCTTTTTGTCGCAAATCGGCAGCAGTAGATGCAGAATGAGGAGATATTTTTAATAATAGACGATGTTATGGGCCGTTTTGGTTGAATCAGCAGTAAGCTAAGATATTGAATGACCGATCAGACGGCGGAGATGATCGCAGAAAAATGTTACCGCTGAGTTATAAGCGAAAATTCGCGGCGATGTGACAGTTTAAAAAAAATCCAAGATGGCGGGGATGGGTACCTTGTCAATTATTAGGTAAGCGGAGTATTTTTTTTTATTATGAGAAAAATATATGACGTCAGGTGCCTGTGGTTGCGAGTTATGATTAATCATAACAGGGGTTAACTGAGGCTGTGAAAACATCTTTTTAATAAGATAATCATCATTTTATTGCATTTGGGGTTAATATACACGATTGAGAACTCATAATACAGGGCGACTTCAACTTCTCGTTTGGAGGAAATTCTGGAATGATCTTGTTTAAGACCATGCGTAAATGAGAGGAAATGTTTTATTGGTTGTTTATTTTGGTTTTAACCAACCCGACCAATGAGATTTGATGTTTTAAAACGAATGTATTTGAAACCAAAAAAAAGACTATTAGGGAAGTCGTATAGAGTATATTTCCAGCGGACATCGCTAAAACTTTTGTTACCGATGAGAAGTTTTAATGCACACTTTGGCGCTTAGGATAATTGATTTCCTGCGCCATTTTTTACTTAAATGCGACTATGGCGCGTGGCGCAGGTCCTTCCCAATCACTGCCCCTGGAGATAAGTTGGGAACACAATGCTACAATTTTTACATAGTACTGTGTTGAGGAAAATCATTAAAATCTTCATTCTTTATAATGTTACAAAATGTGTGTTTAATTTTTTTTTCAAATCTGCAAAATTGCAGATATTTTTATATTAGCTGTTTGGATCAGAGTTATGTCAGTTGATATTGTTGCTCAGGTGAGCGATGTGGCCTCTGGGCCTTTTGTTATTTTAATAATAAATGTTTCAAATGGTTTCATCTCATTTCTTATGAAAAGAATATACAGGCTTACCTTTTGCATTTTTGTTCAACCAAGCCATAATTTGTTCAAATTTCTCTTTGCCCAAAATGTATATTTGCATTCAAACTTATCTCTATCCAAAGTATTACATGTATGTTAAATATTCTTACAAACTCTAGAACAGATGTTTATTTTTTTGAAATCTTCTCTAAATTTACATTCAAGGTATCAGCTATGGAATGTCAACTTATTGTGACCTGTTTAATGTTATAATTGATGATTTCACTTCATTTACATTGTGTTCTATAGTGTGTCCCAGTTACTGCTTCCCTCACTTTTTGACGAATTTTAGCAAAAATATACATACCTTTCAAAGAAGCACAACTGAAATCAATACAGTGGCCTCCGGGTATAACGAGCTCGGATATTACGAGGTACCGCTTACAACGAGATGATTTTTTGGTCCCAAATTATTTCTTAATTATTTCCTTTTAAAAAATCCCGGATACAACGAGATCGCTTATAACGAGACTCCGTATATTACGAGGTAAAAATTTGTGCACGGTAGTTGTAAGCGATATCGGATATAACGAGGTACTCGCGGCACGCTTAATTGCACACGCTAGTCCCAGGTAACTAACGGTATGGCCATGTAATTTTCATGGGTATGTATGCACATGACAATAGATTAAACGTATTCAGAAATAATGATGAGTTGTTTTTATTGCAGTGTTCACAGTCATGGCTTCAAATTCAATGACGAGGAAAGTAATTTCGCTAGAAACAAAAGTACTTATTTAGAAATAATTAACGAAGTTTAAAATGAATTATCAACAAAAAGTGAAATTGCAAAGGACTATGAATAAGCTTCAAGTACATTTAGTACGATTAAAAAAAAACATAGATGTGATTTTAGAAAGCTTGGATGTTAAGAAAAGCGCGTGACTCTAAAAATAGCCATACATAAATTAAGCTTTCCCATTATGTCGGTGTTAATTAATTCACTGGTTATGGTATTTCGACAGAGATACTAAGTTAGTAAAATTCGGGGTGAAATTAAAAATGATGACAAGACAGAAATCGAAAAAGGTGGTGATTATATCGGTGTGTCGGCAGTTACTCCAGAAACTCCAGAATTTCCGTTAAAGACCGAGAAAATAAGCACCGCCTTCAAATTTACCTGGTCAGTGTGCCCCTGTCAATCAACTGAATTGAGGTCCCAGATTGGATGTTAGAAAATGATTGACATTCGTTTACTCGTCCTGTGTATACCATGTCTAGCGCTCGCGACGATCATGCAATTAACTTTTGTCTATTGATGAATACCGTGACGATAAAACGCCATATCTTTTAGCATTATAATCAAAAGAAACTACTGTTTACAGAGATTAAGTTTTTCTGCTCTTGAAAATTGTGAAAATATGAA
Source organism: Magallana hongkongensis (assembly GCA_016163765.1). NCBI lineage: Eukaryota > Metazoa > Mollusca > Bivalvia > Ostreida > Ostreidae > Magallana > Magallana hongkongensis. Next base: position 18,991,560 of record WFKH01007768.1, read on the forward strand.
TTAAAAATTTACTCGTACTTGGTTTATGTACCACACCAAACGCGCTGATCACCTGCAGTCTGTCAAAATCACATGGCGCACATCGTCTATGAAAACTTTCTTTTATTAATAAAGATGTTTGTGAATAATTGAGAATACAGAATTAAATTAAATCAAATATTGCGTCCACGATTTATAACTTTAACTTAATTATCACATTTCTTTGAGAAATTTCACGAGCCGAAACCGGAAAAGAAACAAGTTCAGACAACTCTGGTACATGCGCAGCTGGTAGAATCGTGCATTTTAGCAGCTGATCGGAGAAGTAATACAAACGTATATTGTATAAATGTTGCATTAGTATTTGAATACGGCAAGATAATAACATTGCATAAAACATCGCGATAAATTCTCTCTAGATCCCGTCAGAAACTTGTTTACACAAACGAAATGTTTTTGGTCATGTCGCACGCTGTTATTTCATGCTTTTATATTCATATCAACGATCGACAAATTCCTTTTTCAAGTACATATATAAATACGATATTTTTCTAGATCATCGAAAAAACTCTGTGAGAGCATTTTAACACCCCGTGTATATAGACATGTATACACAAGCGAGCGTGTTTCCCTCGGGGCTTCACACCTTTATCGATATAGGCTCCACCCCCACCTAAACTTACCTGAGGTAAACCACCCGGTTAAAAACCTCGGCCTTTAAACGCGGTAACGATTTTACAAACCTTCTTCATACAGAAAATGCAGAAAACAGACATCGAATATTCCAATTTAGTGTTTTACAAAAGCCGATTGACATTATTGAAACTTACCAAGGAATAAAAAATTAATAAAAATTTATAAAAATAACAACCGTCCATCACACAGTTTTTGTCTCTTGTGAATTGAAAGTAACACGTCTTTACGATTGTACATGTAATTATTTCATGGCAATTTACATGAATATGCTGTAAGTATGTTACTTTTGAACAAAGTTTGAATAAATTATATTTATTTCATTATTTCTTGTTTATAATATTTCATTATTACCTGTTATTTGAATTGTAAAGAAAAAACGAGCCCGTGTCACCTTGGGAATGCCAACCTCGGATATAACGAGTATTGGTTATAACGAGAAATAAAATTATGTCCCCAGCATCTCGTTATAGCCGGAGTCCACTGTATGAGAGGAAAATTCCAAGATTTCTTTATTGACACTTCATCTATTTTTACCCAGAGAAGTTAACAACGAAAGCAAATTTCTTACAGAGATTTATAATGGGAAATGTTTACAGCTTTTCTCCATCTTGAAATACTCGGGACACCTCGCACAATTTTTCAAGGTTATCATTCGGGTACTTTCATGTCTGCTGCAATGTGAAATCCCTGTAGACTTTCATTTTTGATTGTGTATTGAAACATTAAGCGGTAGAGGGGGCGTTTCAAAAAAGATAATCTGGACTTTTTTCTTTCTAGTGGATACATGTAGTTTGGACACAAAGGTATTTATGATTATCGAAATATTAAGCAAAAAGTGGTGGAAGCAGAAACTTGTGACAGAGTATGGTGATTGTTCAATTTGAAGTCTATATAGATACATGTATTACAAATGAAATAAGAATTATTCACTTTTTAGCTCACCGAGACGAAGTCGGGGGGAGCTTATGCTATATCCCCGCCGTCGGCGTCCGGACCTGGTTAAAGTTTTTTGTTGCAGGATCTGTATCTAAGTTTTTACTTGTCCTATCTTCACCAAACTTGCATGGATGATGCATCTGGACCTACTTATGGACTTGAAAGACTTGGATGCTGAATCTGGGCCATGAATTTCAGATGCTGGAGGAGGTTAAGGTTTTGGAGCAGGTTAAAGTTTTTGGTGCAGGTGCCCTTTGATAGCAATTTCTAAGTTACTACTGGTTCTAACTTCACCAAACTTGCATGGATGGTGTGTCTTATGATACTGATGCACCTGACAGGCTTGAATGCTGAATCTGAGCCATAGGTTTCAGATGCTGTAGCAGGTTAAGGTGTTTAGAACTGGTTAAGGTTTTTGGAGCAGGTGTTTTCTGATGATTATATCTTAGTTATTACTGGTCCTATCTTCACCAAACTTGCATGGATGGTGCTTCTTATGATACTGATGCACCTGACAGGCATGAATGCTGAATCTGAGCCATAGGTTTTGGATGCTGGAGGAGGTTAAGGTTTTTAGAGCT
>WFKH01007768.1:19038406-19080711 GCA_016163765.1 Magallana hongkongensis
ACAATAAAATAAATAAAACATATCTATCGCAATTGATATTTACATTTATTTTATGTTACAATATAAGTTTCACCTAATAATTGACATATATGTTCTTGAATTTAATTTCAAACATCAATTTGGTCATGAAAATTTTCATTTTTTTTTCTTTAAACAATGAAGATTATTGCGAAAATTTTGTACATGTAGTGCTTTTGTTAACTTACTGCCCTTAGGAAGTACATATAAATGTTTGTGAAATACGATCCCATGTATTGATGACCGTTGAATTCAAGATGTAAACCGCCGAACTTGTTTGGCAAGAAAGTAACAGCAAGCAAAGCATTAGCCATGATGAACCCCTAAGTTTGCAGAAATTCAACACTGTTGTACACTGAATGTTGTTTATGCTACAATATATATATGCAAAAAATAAATGATAATTTACATTTGGATGGACACTCTATACAGGATAATATGTACAGCTTGGATGAGGAATGATCTTCAATAAGATACAGTCATTTGGTAGTATTTTTAATCTCATCGCGTTTCGTGTTTTCGGACATTTGAAGTGTCACTATATGAAATGTACAAAACATTAACAGATGAAAATACTCTACAGTCATAAGTTATCTGTAACAAGTTTGAAGAGAAAATATCATACGTTAATATTTAATTAATGTTTTTTTGCTGACATTAATGGAGGAAATTTGTCTTTTAAATATTTTTCATTTATGCTGCAGCTTGAATAATCGAAGAAAATTGACAAACCGTATGATGATAAATGGGCAATTTTATATGCTTCAAGAGCTGTAAAACTTTTTCCACATAACCTATCAAAAGTAGACCTAATTCATGCATTTCCAACGGCCCTCTTCAGTTTGGGGTATATCGAATCAATATTAAAAATATCATTTTTGTCTGAATGTTTTGTGTCAGTTTAGCTACTGATTTGAAATACCTGAAAGTGACTCGCAATATACTAAAGCGGCGATGTCATAAAAACTGCTGTCAAAGTAGCTACTTTAAATATTTGGTGTTATAAATATTTTTGCAACTAAGTTGTAAAATGAGATTCCGAGTACCCCAAATGACTGCAGTTTTCCCCTTCTTCCTATAATCATCCACTGAATCAGCTTTCAATTGGCTTGGGATTGACATTTTTTTCTCAATTCATTCAGTTTTATATTTAACGTAAATGGACAAAAATGTAAAAGTTAAATTTAAGAATAAATATCTATATTTTTTTTTCTTGTTTCATCGTTAATGCGCTGATAAAACACAAGTATGAAAGCAGACTATAACTGCTATCACAACACAAATTACACCTATTGTTCTCTACCCAATTATCAAATGTGTGCAAAACGGGAACACACCCTCTTATCTGCATGCATTCTGACACTTGGAGCTCCCGCTGCCCTGACGCACGGTTGAGCTCCTTTCTAAATTGGTCCTTTGCAGAGCCTTGGGTATAAAAGTACGACCTGGCTTCTGAAATTTGTAAAATTAGGGAAATTGGGGGAACTCAGCCTTGTTTCTGACGCTCTAGCACGGCCCTGCCAAGTGGGTAAGCTGCCGTCGTGTTTGTTTGGCTTTGATATAATATTAATTATAATTATTTATTTTTTATTAGTTTTGCAAAAAATGCTTCATATCGACGCGTTTGCAGTTCAGCTTGAATTATAAGTAGATATTTAAACCAAGATTAGGAAATTCAAGAAAGGTAGTCTCCCACACACCATAAGTTTGGCTTACAGAGCAGGGGCCCGTTTCACTAAAAGGCGTAAGATACGACGAAACTAAATGCTAAAATGTGATGAAAGCTCCAACTGTGTTTCAGACTTGACAAAAGTCCCTATTTATTATACAACCAGTGCAAAACACTGACTCCAGTTTCAATAGATTTTTTTTCGTAGGTTACGTACACCTACTCTATATTAATTTGAATTTTATAGAAAGTCTTATTCAATCCGTTTCTCAAAAAGGCCTACGTCCAGGCGTAAGCTTAGTCCGGACTAAATCAGGGACTAAACCTCAAAACTAGCTATTCTAAAAAAAAAAAGTAAGTTGCTAAAAGGATCGTGGACGCCTAGACAAGATTTTGAATTTCCGCTGAGGTAAAACTAAAAGTACGTTGAACAAAATAAATAAAATAGATGATTGTATAAATATCTTCTTTTACTGATATTACCAATATAGAGAATTAAAACATTCACGCCTTGTTTAGCTTTAAGGTTTCCTTGCAACTTTTACAATACCATATGCACTAAACCCCCCCCCCAAAAACCCTAAAAACTCAAAGCAGATAGGAAAAAAAGTAAGACTCAAATGTACTTGTTAAAACCGCAAAGACGCAAAATCTCTTATCTGGAGGCGGATAGGGGATTTTTAGATGCCTTTTCCATTAAACTTTTGGAAACCTTTTTTTTTATAAAACTTTCTTCAAATAGGGAGGGGGTTCTTAAATGATTGCTTTTATACCTATATTTTAATCAAGATATTGTATACAGGGTTATTTTCGTCCCGTGTAATTTTCGCCCTTCTACGCTTGCAAACAGTTTCGCTCCGTCGTGAATTCGCCCAGTAACAGCTGTGTTTAAATTTACTTAATATTGTATTAGACATTGAAAATCACGAAGTCTTAAATTCGCCCACTGACAAGGAGTGTGAAATGGTTGAAAATTAAACGGGGGCAAATAATTCTCTGTATACAGTATATATTACTTTCAATACCCCCCCCCCCCAAAAAAAAAAACCCCCCAAAAAAAAACCACCACACACAAAAAACCAACCCAAAAACAATCAATTGATTAAACCAAAAACAGGAAAGGGAGTTGGGGAGACCCCGGCCTCAAATGTTGATAATTCCTGTGTTGTTAATCGTAGACAATATCTTTTAAAACTTTTATCATTTGAATCGTAGAAAATCAAGAATCTTTCCATGTCATTGTCTAATTTTTTACAATATTGGAACAGAGGATGGAACTTTTCTCCCTTCTGTAGACATGGACAAGGTTCATGTACATTTTATTTATACAGTGGATATTTTCGATTTCAGTAGGTTGCTGCCTAAAGGTATATGTGGCGTATTTTTAGTGAATAACAATAATAAAATCTGATTATTTGCTTCATTTCTTTACTTAAAGATAGGACTTTCACACAAATTACGCTTTATAAGTCAATCGCATAACAAAGATACAAGAAATCAAAAATATATTTTTTACCGGCACGGTAAAAAATACAAAAGATTTGAATAACCCCGCCTTAAATGGGTCACGTGACATCCATCTTGGTCTATCAACAAGAATGGCGACGATGAGAATGATTGGTATACCGTTAAGTTTGACAGATTTGGCAATGAAAGAAAAAAGAGACAGACTGACAAGGATAGGAACAAAGAGAAGATTGTCATCGGAGACCATGTAGATTGATGGAACAGGAATTAAAGCCGAATTAAACTTAAGTTTCCATGATGAAGTTGTAGGGGTTTTGCTACTTAGGTTCGTGCTCCATGTGTCCCGTGTCTTTACTTTATAAGATTTGAACCACAAGTGGATTTTCGTTTACAGGAATTTTTGAATAAAGAATAAATAAACACTCTCAGTACATGCATCCCTCGTGGAGAGGGGTATTTACTCCGTTTACCGTGTCGATGATGCTAAAATCGTGTTCCGTCTTTATTACACATACATGTAATTAACAATTTATATCGTTCTACATTAATGAATATCGGAATAATAACGCTTCGAGTATCATCTAATATAAGAATTATTTAATTTAAGACATGAAAAACGTGATTCTAATTTGTAAACAAACTCTTCTTCCACCGTGTTTTCAATGCTAGGTTTTCCCGCACTCATGCGCAGTGGCGTTGTAAATGGCGGATTACATTAATATTCATCAGACGTGTAGCAAAGTTTAGAGACAATACAAGTAATAGCTTTCCAAAAAGCTTGCCTGACTAAACATATTTATTTCATTGCAAGAACTTGGTTCTATGAATTTTAATATGTCTTTGATTTGTAGTTCGTTCTTCTCGCAGTCTTCCAAATGCGCGTCTCTAAAGCTGGACTGTTTCAAATTATCTTTACTAAGTGGGGTTTTTACTTTAAATGATTTTTACATATTATTTATTTTGCGTACATGTAATTTTCTCTTAAAACTTAATTTGTCGCCAACAAAATAAAAATATAGCAATTAAAACTTAACTACGAACACAATACAATTGTTAGAATAATGCTTAGCTTCCCATCATGGATTATTCCACTGTCAAGTAGTGGCGCGTAAAATTATGGACTGCTCCTAAGATTTTGACAATATGGCGCGGTGTAGAATTAACCATGTGCATCCTTTTATGCAGATTGGAATTGCCCACCGAGTTGGGTGCATTCCATAATACCCGTATCTGTGGAGTCAATAAAACTCTTTTTTTGGCATTTGTTTAGTAACAACTTTTACTTGTTATATATTAATTTTACTTTAGTTTAGCAAGAATCAATCGATAAGTATGCACTAATTATTTACATTGAGTAAAACACGGAAGTTACACCCCTTTTACAATGAATGAAATCCCTCAAAGCACAGTAAACGACCATGCCCGCTTCGTTTCTCTAATGAATATTAAGCTAACGTAACAATACTTAGTAAATACTTTAATACAAACTGGCAATTTTGTTTAGAAATGATAACCAAGCACAATTATAGTTTACATTCTACCGTGTAATATTATAATCATTAGGCACCTCTAAATATAGTGACAACCTATGATACTACTAAGCAAGACTTAATTGTTTATAGGGTAGGTGAACATTTGTTTGTAAATTGTGATCTCTGGACCAATATAGGGACCACAGGAGGTGTGCAAAGTTCTTCATTGGAACATAAAATGACATTTACCGGTAGTTTAAAATTCATAAATAAATCAGGATGCTTTCTTATATGATAAAATATTAAAGTGAAAATACTGACAGCATTTCCCACCCAAGGCTTCAATGCATGGGAGAGGACGTGATTCATGTGAGAACTTTATTAATTTTAATTGTGAGTTGTTAATTTTTTTTTTACTAAACGCATTCATTTCTGATTTATCTGTTTCATTTGAGAAGAAAGAAATTATTTTACACTCTTGGTTGTAATTCTTTACACATTAAATAGCAAGTCCAAATTTATCAATCTAGTAATGCATTAGTTTCGAAGAAAAGGAGGCTTTGTTGAATAGCTATATAGTTTGAGTGTAATTAAAAAAAGGTACATTGCATATAAAAAAAAGTGTCGATAAAAAAATAGAACAATTCCCTACTTTTTCTGTAACTGAATAAATTTTCATTCTTTTTCATTACATATTTCCAGGGATATACGTATATAAGTATATACGTCCCTGATATTTCATTTTCATAAACTGATAAAACAATAATATATACATAAGTATGCTGTTTCTTCTGTTTAGTGATATTTTAGGGGGTGAAAGGCTCCAGGTGGGGTTTGTTAATAGGGTATAATTTTATTTTATTTAACCTGTTGTGTCATTTGTCATATGCATTTGCAACAATTGAACATTGGCTGCTTTATTTTCATCCCATATTTTTTATTTGTAGCTTAAAAATTATGATCCGCCAATGTATATACTTTGGAGTTGTCTCCCGTTTTAAGAACAGTGCCCTCTATCGACCGATATTCATCAACGTTGTTATGACGACATGTGTAGAACTGTTAAAGATATATCGATTGGTTACTTTCTTACATGAGACCAATCGCATTAGGGCTTACATTTGATATCGGTCGGTGTTTAGATAGCAACCATCTGAAGGACTATTTTAGTAGCCTAGTGAACTTAAGGACATTGTTAACTTAGGCGAGGAAAAAAGGTAAATTTTAATAACATGGTACTATATGGTAGAATATATATTATTGCTTATTGATAATTAAGTGCTTATTATGTAGTTTGAGTCTTCAAAGTTTTGTGTCATGTATGTTTTATCGTTTGTTTACTTGGCCATTTTTACAAGTAACGACATTTGCATGGATGTGTATTATAGATGAACAAAACATCGACACTGTAAATGTCGCGTTTATAAAACTATATCTTGTGAATAAAGAAGGCCTATCAACAACTGATCAAAAGCGATATTCGACCTACAAATGCAAAACATGTTGGTTATGAATTAGTTATGATTATGATAATCAATTAAGAATATCACATATAATTATTCTAGGTGAAATTGTGTTTACTTAATTAATCACCTGTTTGATTTAGATTTTTAAGAAAATATTCACTTTCTCTTTTCATATAAATTCATGCATTTTCATCTTAAGGAAAAAAAATGGCAACAGCACTACGTCCAAACACAAGATACCAGCCCCCTGACTGGTTCACCAACAACTACACCATCTCTACAAATGCTGAGAGGCAAAGAGATGCTTCCCATCAAGTCCGTCAGGAAAGTCGGTTCCTCAGAAACGAGACCGACAACCAGACAAAATGGGATCAACACTCTAACAATGTCCGTCTGGCAGACAGAGTAGACAACATCAGGCAGTGGAAAGAAATCCTGGAGAAGACCTTGGCTGATATTGACAAGGAGATCGCAGATTTATCCGATGCCAAGGAACTCACAGAACAGGCCCTGGAGGCCAAGAATCTCCCCATGGATGTAGCCATTGAGTGTCTGACTCTGAGAGAGGGACGCCAGGGCATTGATGTGGTGCAGGATGAGGCTGAAAATCAGCTGCACAAGGCAAGCTCAATTACACTGAAATTCAAGATGCAATTTTAAAACATTTCTTCTATTACTTTACATTCATATTCACACAAAAACTGATATATAATTTCAAACATTTTGTCAACAGGAAGTTGAGGTCATTGAGGGAATCAAAAAAGCTCTTCAGCAGAAAGTTGGAGATGCCTTTGAACAGCTGTGTCTTCTGCAAGAAGCCAGACAGCAACTCCAGGCTGACCTCCAGGACAAGAACATTGCTCTGGGAATAGATGTAGATCAGTACAATCTCTCTGACAGGTCACCAGGCATCAGCTTCAAGCCAGACTCCCTGAGGGTACCAAAGGGGTAAGTCTATAGAAACCAAGGAATTCATAGATGAATCTCCGAGGTCAATGATTGGGGTTTCTTTATGGTATCAATTTTCAGGAATTTAGTAATTAAATCACAGTAATTCATGAAAATTTGGGGACAATGGTCCTACCTATAACATTTCTATTTTTATTAACATTTAGATTTTGTAGCTTATTAAAACAATAAAATTTGATGCGCTCAACAAGTTATGATTAAAGATTAGAAAAGTTAAGTATAAATGAATTACTTAAAATTAAGAGTGCTAGGCAATGCACAGTTTACAAATACAGTGTAGCCTTGCTAACCTGGAAAACAAACACTTCAAATAATGAAGACAAATCAATCACGAATATTAGAATTATTTTTCCTTAACTTATTATTCAGGTTCATTGAAATTGGTCAAAGGTGGAGTGACCAGATTACTGTGAAATCATTAGAATTCGTGGTGGCTCAATTTTCATGGTATTCATGGGTAGCCCTCCCCCAAGAATTTTACATCCTCGATGAAAACAAAGTTTGAAAGAGTTAGTTTTCTTACTGAAACTGAAAACCGACGCATCCATGAATTAACATCCCCTCAAATAAGCAAAAATTCCACAATCCACAAAAATTGGCCCCCACTAATTTAAATGATTTCACAGTATTGGAGACAAGATTAATTAAACATGGTTCTACTATACAAAGTTCACTTTTACTGAACAGTAGTTTCCTGGTACAATGTATATTGAATAATGTTCCAGTTCACTGATTAGAAGTTTACAGACAAAAGTACCAGTATACTTTAAACATGATTTTTGTAACAGAAGCACCACCCCGCAACAGTGGGAGGACTTCAGCAGGTACAACAAGGAGAGGGCCGAGGCGGAGATGAAAGCTTCCACTTGTCTGAGGGAGGCTATCCACCACACCCTGCAGCAGTGTGACAATGACCTGGAGGCCCAGAGAATCGCCACCGAGTATGCCTACAGGAAGAGAATCCATGAGTTTGAGAGAGCCAAGGGCGAGCTGGAGTGGCAGAAGAAAAATGTAAGCGAGAGCAATCAAGTTCCATGCAACTAATATCAGTGAAACATTTCTGATGAATCTTTAAAAACTTTTACAAATGATTTTTTTATTGTACAAAATTTCATTGAAATTTTGGTCTTGCAGACTGAGGAAGAAATTGCCGAGTTAGAAAATGACATCCGAGGTATTGAGGAGAAAATCAGAGCCAAGATTGCACCAATGAAGCTTGCTCAAACCCGGCTGGAGAATCGCACCTACAGGCCAAATGTTGAACTCTGTCGGGACGCTCCTCAGTATGGACTTACAGATGAAGTCAAACAGTTGGAGGCCACAAAGAGAGCTCTGGAGGAGAAACTAAAACAGGCCAAGTATGTCTTCTGTCAATAAACAGCCTATGCATACTGCTCATTTTCAAACCTTTCAGAACACAGTCCACTACTAATACTATAAGTTATTTTGTCCTGCTGATAAACATACATACCTAAACATATACTCAACAATTTGTAACCAATTTTTTATTTTTTTGTTCCATAGGCATGCCCTTGATGGTTTAGAACAGAACCTTCACAGAATAAATGACGATCTTGCTCAGAAAATTAATTCTCTCAATTTGGACAATAAATGTATGGATGTTCGTAAAAAACTTCAGATCCGCCCACAGACCGCGCTAGAGAGGAATTTAACCCTTACTGGAATTCAGAGGGAGAGGTCACACATCTTGGCATAATTTTCTCCAAAACCTAGGGAAAAGAGTGCATTTCAATATCAAACTATTTCAAGTGTTTTACAATATCAGTATTTTGAAAAACAAATGTCATATGTGATCATGGAATAATGGATCAAAGTTTTTATAGTGTTATAATATATTATGTTTTAAACTGATTATGGGATATAAGAATTGAAGATATAAAGTTGATCGAGTCAATTCCTTTGTGTTTGTCCTGATATTCACTTTCTTCTGGTTGCACCTATTTGTATAATTACATGTGACACGTCTTTCATACTTGTTATTAAACTGCATTACCAAGATTTATGCATCATTGTAGTTAAGCTCATTCCAATTTGTTGATATATTCCCAAACTGCTGTGTGCCCTATAGCTTCTCAACTTTGGCAAGGCTGGAAAAGTGTGCATGTGAACTTCTCATGAAGTATTTATCAGAATAAGAGATACTAGAGTCTCGTTTTACCGTGTTGCAATGGGTTAATTTATATTTGGTAGTGCTTCTTTAAGTAATGTTGTACAAATAAAAAATATAAAGCAATTTTTTTGGTATACTTTCTATATAACATGACAAGAAAGGATGAAATGGAAATTAATGTTGATTACAATTACTTGCACTAAAATTTCCGAAAAAGAGTAGCTACAATACATGTACATGTATCTGTTTCAAGATAAGTTTGTCAAATATATTACTGTGGAATCATTTTTATTCATAGGGATCAATGTTTGTGGGTAGCCAAAGTTTTCCTGGTTCGTGGGGACATAATTTCGTTGGTAGTGTAATCAGGATAATTTTAATAAATATTAAACAAATGATTGTGTATAAGTTCGAGGGGATGTAAATTCGTGGGCAAGGGTTACCCATGAAAGCTACGAACATTGGTCCCCCATGAACAATGATGATTCCACAGTACCCAATCTGATTGATATAATACCCTAATATACACATGTAACACTTTTTATTATTCATAGCATTGTAGTTTCCCATTTACATTCCTGTATCCAGGCCTTCATGGTTTATACAAACTTATTACTTTGGTTGAAATTAGTCTTTTGGTTTGAAAAAAAATTAAAATTAAATCTGAAGACAAAACAAGGGTACAGATGCTGTCATAAAAGGCCCCTTAAACCTGCTCCAGTGAGCTAAAAATAGTACATGCAACATGCCCTCAATATCATTCCATGTATAAACTTTATACCTTGAGGCATAATGATATCATACAGAACTAGTCCATGAAATGGTCCAATTTAATAAAAATTAACTAAAGACTATAGCATTTTAAATTTTTTAATAACACCATTCAATGTACTGGTACATCAAAGTAAATACAAGCACCAACATTTGCACTGAACACTAATATCTTCTAACATTCATGTACATGTACTGTATGATGACTTCCAATGTTGTTCCACTTATATACACATTTCTTTTCTATGATAGCTTCCTGTATTCTTCACTGAAGTCATTAACAATGTTTGACATGATTCAATGATTTTGAATTCCATCACTTTCACTATGTTTAATATAGGTATCCACAAAAACAACAGAGAATTCAGTTTGTGACTTTCCACATTCTTTAACAATTATATTGTCCAATTAACCAATGAACATTTATCATAGGAAAATTCTCCTAAGACAAAGAACAAGTAACTTATATGGCCCATTGATCATTAATACATATTTGGGGATCTGTATGCACCCCCTCTGGCACCCCTATTGGCACCTCTGCCCCTTGGCATTTGACCTCGGCCTCTTTGGAATGTTCCCCCTCTGGTACCCCTATTCTGTAGCTGGCCCCTTTGTGCAGCCCCCCGTGTGTTGATGGGGCGTGGCCGTGGCTGTTGGGTGGTAGAGGGAGAGGACCCCTCCCATACAATGGGCTGGATCTTAGGCTTCTCTGCATACAAAAAAAATAAGCGTATAAATAAACATACTAAATTAATTTTTGGTAATATTCATATACATGTACATGTAGGAATACATGTATAAAAGAAACCTGCACTGATTCAAATCTTGCATGCAGACTGCATAGCAAAGCTGGATGCCTTAGCATGGTAAGCTTACATTATTAGTAGTTTTAAATGAACACCTGTAAATAGTGCCTGCAATCTTCAACTTTAAAGTACGTCAAGATATTTTCCTAGAAGGACATGTACATGCATAAATAATGAATTAAGAATACTGTAGATTCCTTAATAAATGTGAGGAAATAATATCCACTTAAAAATGCAAGAAGAAACCCTCGCAGACTTTTTTTCCAGACACTTTTGAACTATATGAAATTATATCAAAACAATTGGTGCTCACGATTTTATATTCTCGCGATTTGATACAAAACAGCGGAATCGCGGAATTGAGTACATACATATGTACTCGCGTAAAATTAGGAATTTACAGTACTAAATTACATGTACAAATAACATTTTTACCATTTTTTTATTTCAATTTGTAAAAAAATCTCTATGCAAATGATGTGCCAGAAAAAACAAAAAACCCAACAACAGAAAAAACTTAATTCAAACTAGGGTTGGGTAAGGGTAAAAAGGTCAACTTTGATGAAACAAATTGGTTTTGATTAGGAAGCTTACATAAAAACTTCATGGTCGTGTAAGAACAGAAAGCAAAAAGCTTCCACATTGTGGAGCTTAAATAAAAAAAAAAAAAAATAAAAGCAAAAAATGCAAGAGAATCTTACGTGCTCTCTTTCTAAATGATCTGACTGAAAAGTGATTGGTAGTGACATCATGGAATCTATTTCACAACCAAATTTTAAGACAAAATCAATCACAGGTATAGTTCACGTAAAAAGGGAGAGATAAAAATTGCTTAAAATACATATACATGTAGCACACACAAAATTAAAGCAAAGATTCACTGATACAGTATATTTCACACACAAGAAGGGAATTTTTTACTAATAAGGTTTATATACTGTACCAGTGTTTTCTGTCTTTTCCTGGGAGGTGCTAGCTTCCTCTTCCTTTGATCCACTTGCACTATCTTTTTCTTGTTCTGTGGTTTCTTCTGATAATTTACCCCCAAAAGAAAGAAAGCAATAAATCACCAATTGCATCCATATTAGATTTTCATGAGACAAGATTACCAGTAACAATGGACATGCACACAGACTTACCCTGAGAGGACCCTGCCTCGGGCTCTGAGGCCTCAGTCAACTCTGTTAAATCAGCATCTGCTTGCTCCTCTCCTCTAAAGACAAATTGAAGTGAACTAATTAGAGTTTTCATTTTCACTTGACTGCAAAAATAAACTCCGGGGTACTTTCAACCTTAATAAGATAGCTACCTTCTTTTAATTTATGTACTTTTATCATTTACTTACCCTTCCTCTATCACCCCCTCCTTCAATGACTTACCAGTACCATTCCTCTATAACCACCCCCTTCACTGACTTACCCTTATACTATTAACCCCTCCTTTACTAGCTTACCATTCCTCTATACACCTTCTTCAATAAGTTACCCCTTCCTCTATCATTCTCTCCTTCACTGACTTACCCTTCCTCTATCACCCCCTCCTTCATTGACTTTGCCTTCCTCCATACCCCTCCTACACTGACTTACCCCTTCCTCTATAACCACCCCTTTCCCTGACTTACCCTTCCTCTATCAACCTCTCCTTCAATGACCTACCCTTCCTCTATCACCCTTCTTCATTAAGTTACCCCTTCCTCTATCACCCCCTCCTTCACTTACTTATCCTTCCTCTATCACCCACTTCTGCATTGACCTACCCTTCCTCTATCACCCCCTCCTTTATTGACTTACCCTTCCTCTAATACCCCCTCTTCCTGACCCTCCACCCTCTCTGTCTCAGGCTGGGCTGGGATTAGTTCTATCGCCTCTCCAGTACTGGCGGTGGTTGTCTGGGGGTTGAGGGCTGATGCTATGGCTGCCTCACTGATGGTGACTGGAGCAGTCGTCCTGAGAGGGGTACTTGGCACACTGCGACCTGTCCCTTCATCTAGCTGGGACAAGTCCATACTGGTACTCTCCATGCCACCCAAGGCTACAAACACAGTCAGTTTTAAACTATATGTACATGCCAGGATGCATGTATGAAGTATCATTTTTTCATCCTGATATTTTTTTGCTATTTTTAGGATCACAAAAATTTAATTCACAGAAGTTATGTTGTGTAGTTACGCCAGAAAAAAACTTTTAAAATTGTGAACAACTATGAAATTCTAAAGAGATTTCAAATATATTTATAAAATTTATGTACATGCATAAATAATGGGTCAGCAATACAGCAGAATATTTCAGTTCAATTACCTCCTTGGGAAGCTAGCTCTCCAAGTTCTGGCTGGGCTAATGAGGACTCGCTGAGTGCTCCAAATGTAAACCGCTGATTGGAAATTCTTGGCGAGCTAAAACCATGGGGATCACATGTATTACATGTATATTTCAGTACTACAGAGTAAAACACCTAAACCAGTAAATCATCAATACATTTCATTAGATTCACTGTACTGACAAAGCTATGTACATTGTAAATAACGTACATACATGTATGTATAAAGCAGTCTTGAGAATATCTAAGGGGGCTATGCTAGGTACATACCTGACCACCTCGGCGTACCCATCTCCTCGGTTAGGAACAAACAGTGTGGGGGTGCTGGGGACAATGCCATCCTCGCCCTCCTCAAATGTCCCAGTCTGACCCTAAACAAAACAGTACATAACATGATAGCTTGTTTTACTGGTATTATCTATTCAAGATTACATTGATTTTTAAAGAACATATGAAATTACAGCAATTTTAAATTGTCCTACTATATAATACATGTAATTAATTTAATGTAAGATACAGTTTTGTATTAATTTAAAAGTTCAATTCAGAGAGCATAAATTTGTACAAAAATAATAAGAATTTCCTTTAACAAAAACAGGAATTACATTCATGAAACATACACTGTAAATTTACTTCTTACCAATTTGACTTGTAAAGATATGTAACAAAATTGATAATAAAGGTTTTTTATGTAGTGTGAATAAAAAACTTACACCAAGAATAAAAGGTGCCAATTGTCTGTTCAAAGAGGTTTGTCTCTCTACAGAGAATGGGACTCTCTGGCCGAACAGGACTGATGGGGTGGAAGAGGGAGGAGGCTGAGTGACCTGGGGTACCTCCTCTTGCGATTCCATTGGTCGGTCGCTGGAGTCATCTGAAATAACAGAAAGGTAATAATACTTAAAGAATATTAGATTGGACTTCTGAATCACTTTGACATACATGTACATGTATCACTGGTATATGAGATATCAGAGTTTGAGATACCAAATATTTCAACATGTACATTGTATTTAAAAAAAACCCTAATCAGTTTTAACAAACAACAGCTCACCATCTAACTGTATGACATCATCATCATCATCCTCTGTCTGGGTCTGGGCCTGAATTTCCTCCAGCTGAGATTCTGTGTAGTCTCCCTCCATTTCATCATCTTCATTCTTTCAAAATTGTCAAATATCAAAAGATATTACAAATGCTTGATTGCGAAACCTACACTCACTCAACTTTTGACCAACGCTACATAAAATTTCTACTTTTTTTCACATATATATACTTACAAAATCTTCCTCTTCTACCATTTCCTCTTCCTCCTCCTCCTCCTCTTCTTCATCTACATCATCTTCATCTTCTTCATCTTCTTCTTCTTTCTGCAATACATAAAATGATATTACCCTTTCTTACAGCTGAATTGCATGCACAATTTTCTGCATTCATTGTATATCTGTGTATTGTTACCTCCTCTTCATCATCACTCTCCAAAATAATGATTGCATCATCTCCATCATCTTCCTCTGGTTGTACTTCCTCTTCCTCCTCTTCTTCTTCCTCCTCCTCGTCTTCTTCTTCCTCCCCCTCTTCTTCCTCTCCTTCTTGTAACTCATCAACATTCTAAAAATATTTAAAATTTTATGGATAAATTTTTTCAATAACATGAACCTTAATATCTGTACAACTACAAGTACTATTAAATATACATGTAAATCTAGAAATCAAAGGCCGGAA
The DNA here is from genome assembly GCA_016163765.1 of Magallana hongkongensis. NCBI lineage: Eukaryota > Metazoa > Mollusca > Bivalvia > Ostreida > Ostreidae > Magallana > Magallana hongkongensis. The sequence goes on from WFKH01007768.1 coordinate 19,053,217, forward strand.
CGGCCACAAAGGCGTCGAGCTGACATTTTCTTTTATATAGATATGGTCAATAATTTGAATTTCTGTACTATAATATAATAGTATAATAGTCGTATATCAAATAATATTAGAATAAAAAAGTAAATTAATTATGTTTTGTGCTGCTTTAACAACAAAAATCATTATGTTTCCTTATAAAATAGGTAGTGATGCATTTATAATACAATAACTCATCATGGTAACAAAAATCGAAGAAATTTCAAAGTTCAAAAATAAATAATTTTCTTTCTGCTTTAAACAGTCTTTGAACAATGTTCACAGGTTCATAATTTGAATACATTAACAGTGTGTCCCTAATTATAATAATAAAACATACTTTTATTTATTTCAATTCCCGTTTGAAACATATTGTATGGTTGTTTACAAACAAATCCACACCACGTGCTATCTTAAAAAAACTGTATTATCGTGTTTATTTATTGCAACAAAATCACTAGATACGTTTATCGCTTACATTTATTTTGAAGACCGTGCCCGATAACAAATAAATTTACATATCAATTTTTTTTTCATCGGGCACGGTCTCCAATTAAAATGTAAGCGATAAGCTAAACTAATATTTAGTGAATTTTTACACCTTATTGTATTCATCCGCCATTTCTTGATTAAGCAAATGTATACCTATGCAATGAGTTGTCAATAACCAGAGAGGCAAAGTTGTGTTTTTTGTACAGAATTTAGTTGATTAAATGGAATAACAGTCTTGTAATACTTTTAATAATTTAAGGAACTTATTTCTTATGCGCCTTAAAAAGGCGGTGCAGAATGTGAAAAATTTGGACGATTGCCAATCCAGACGATCGCTAGAAGGCTGCCGAGCATTAGCTTGACGCCTTAAAAAAATTGATTCTCAGTAACAGCTGAGTGTGCTGCCTGTTTGACATATACGTACCTGTTGACCCTGAGATTCGGACAGTGCTTGTGATTCCTCTCCCACGCCAACTGAAATAGTGGATTCTGATGGGGCTAATGTGACCTGAAACATTGAAAATAAGTTTTTAATTCAGTGCAAATAAGTGTTATAATGTGTCATGTATTCATTTACAGGTATGCTTGTTTCTTTCATATATATTTTTTGTTTATTGTTGTACCCCTAACCCTGTAATTTGAGTGCTCATCTGAAATCTTGTTAACTGAGGTAAAGTTCATTCATACAACTCCTATAAACTGGAGTACATGCATTATAGATTATATCAGTCCTGTGATTAAAAAATGTTTTGATCACCTCTGACTCCTGAGCTGTGATCTGAGCTTGGTTCTCTGTATTCTCTCTCTCCATTTCCTGGGCTGTTTGTTCCTCTGTGACTGTCAGAGTGTTGGCATGTTCATCTGTTACTGTTATTGCAGGAATAGGTGAACCCTGTAAGAGAAATAGAAATCATGTTTAAAAGAATTCAAGTTAACAATAAGACTGTAGAACATATAATGTATGAGAATCTGCTTCTTGCTTCAGACAAACCTGGGCTGTGGAAACTTTACTTCTCTTGGCTTCTACTTCTTCCCCTTGGCTAAAAATAACAAATCTCACAGAATTACACAAATTACTAATACTTTTAAAGGTTTTACAGTCAAGCAATTTATATTCAAAATAAAAATTGAAATTAAAGTTTTATATTATTATACCCCTCAGCCTCTTCACGAGTTCTCTTTCCTAGTGACTGTCCCTCCCTAACTGAAGATACAGTTGTGTTATCTCTTGCTCCTGACATGACTGTTGTCACAGGATTTACCTCCCTTGTTATACTGGAAGAGGAAGTAGTCGGGGCTACTGTTGCTAATGTTGATTGGCTGTCAACGTTGTCACTAGCAACAGATACTGCAGGCGCCTCTACTTCAGACTGTGTCACTGTTTGTTCTAAATACATTTGTAATATTTTTTTACTGAGAAAAGCAACAAATGATTATAAATAAAATCAATATAAAAATCTACTAAGAAATATGTTTATAAACCTTCCGAGAAACATACTTATGTTAGTACATCAAAACTATAGAGTTTTATACATACATGTATACAGCATACATGTACCTTGGATACTTGGAACTTCATGAATAATTAATCCACCAGAGGATGTTGAAGAATCTGAAAGGGAAATCCCAATGAAGTTAAAACTTTGTTTTTCTACAAAAAAGTTTGTTCAACATCAGAGTACCTGTTCAGGTGTTATGTACTGTACACACCTGCTGTAGCCTCCACCTGAGGGGTGACCCTCTGAACCTGCTGGGTGGGCCGTGATGTCATCACTGGAGACAACTGGGCTTGAGTGACCTCATCTATAAATAAAACATCAACAATGAATGTACTGTACATGTAGACAATCATGTATGTAATAGGGATAAAACTTTACATTGAATGCTGGTATTATAGAATAAGAAGCCTTACTGGTGTCATTGTTCTCGTGCTGAGACACTGTTGTAGGCATGACAGTAGCTGTAGGAGTGGGCACAGTGACAGCCAAGGGAGATATGCTGGTTGGTGCTATGGCCATTGGACGGATGTTGGCAATGACCCTTGACCCTGCCATCTGTGACTGGGAGGGAGGGGCTTGGGGTCTGACAGCCGCCGGAGAGGTCGACATAGGTCTGATGTTGGCTGTTTTAGGCGACTCTGTGACTGGGGCACTAATACAGAAAATAAATTTATGGTATCTGATCAAACAGTATAATTAATAAACAGAACAAGGTCTTAATCAAGAGTGAATAAAAAGATAACTTAGAAAACATGAAACATTTTTAAATTTTTTCAGCAAAATGTCAACTTTATTTTACAGTCTTAATTACGTTATTGGTTCGAAGTTGTCACTGTATAAACCAAACCACTCGATAAGTAATTGAAAAAGTTACAGTCAATATTTTGTTGTCCACAAAACTAACAACATACATGTATTAACAGGGAGCAAATACAATGTTTGTGTACATGAACTCAGTACACACTATGGCTGTCTTACTTTGATCTGTCTACTGGCCGGGCCCTCTCGGCATTGACATTGGCTGCCTGGCGGGCTGTCTGGTGCTGGGGGGCCACGGGCTTGGGCTGGGCATCTATCTGTTTCTGCATGGTGGTTATCTGTATCAAATAAATTTAATTTTTATTAAATGTCTGTATCAAAATACACTCCATATGAAACATACATGTACTTTCCTGTTCATGCCCTGCTAAGTTCATGATGTATTTACATTTACATATATATTTATTAATTTATCCTATTTCTTTTTATATGATACTCAAAATACATTCTATATCATACAAGGCCCCTCCGAGGTACATGCAAAGTTCAGTATTATACAAATAGTTAATAGTCTTGTGAGCTATGTGTTACCTTCTCCTGTAACTCTGCCTTCTCCGTTGTCAGTTGCTCCACCAGTTTGGATTTTTCAGCCACCTCTTCTGACAAATTCCTCACTTGTTGGGCATTATCGTTGACCTCCTTTGTCAAGTTACTGATTCTGTTCTCAAATGATGACTTCATGGCTGCCATTCTTGACTCAGCCTCCTCTGAAGCTGTAAGAAATACACTAAATGTAAAGACCCAAGCAGTTCATGAACATCATGATCAATTCATTTACATAGACAGGTACTTTGGTCTGCATCAATTCCATCATCTATATTTACATTTATTGTTACAATTTTTGATGCACCAAGTTAGCCATTTAGCATTACTCCTTTAAAATAATGTAATGTATAATCTTTATAGACTATTGCCAAAAATCGAAATTGTTTACAAATATTTAAAGTTTTGTTTGAGCTAGAATAAAGGTTACTTCAGCTCTTTGCCCATGACCTTTAACCTACCTCCAGAGGGCTGCTCTGAGGAGCTCAGCTTCTGTTTGAGTTCTGTGTTCTCTGTGTTAAGTTTGCTGATCTCCTCATTCTGAGAGCTCAGTTTTTTCTTCGCTGCTTGCAGAACATTCTTGGACTGAATCTGTTTCTGTTCATGCTCCATATTCTTATTTTTCAGCTGGTCCACCTCTGACTTTAATTGGGTATTTTCCTTTTGAAAAAAAAAAAGCAACATTAAGTGAAAAGACACCTATACATGTATGTTTACCACCCATACTCCAAAATCTAAATAAAGGCATTCTTTGTTGCCTACAATGTCTACAGAAGAGATGACCCTGACCTGTTGTATCTGTATGAGCTGGCTCTTGGTCCCACCAAACTCCCCACTCTGAGCATCCAACTTCTGTTTGAGGTCGTCCCTCTCCTGCTCTATCTGGGTCATCTGCTCTTTGATGGTTGCCACCTGCTGCTCCACCTCTGCTTGAGCGGGCGTGGCTCCTTCCTGCGGGGCCGCCTCTGTCTCACTTATAGCCTTGAGTTCCTCTAACTGCTTGTTAAAGGCTTCGGCTTGGTCTTTGTACTTTCGTCCAATCTTTCTTAACTATACAGGAGTACAAATATACATGTACATTGTAGGTCTCAGGAAGTCTTGGAGTCTCTGACGACATACATGTATAAAATTTTTTTACATACATGTACAGTATATCTCAAAAAATCTAACTCTTTTCATAGGCAACATTAGTAAAAAAAAAACCTGGTTAATTGTCTTTGATTTCTCCTCGCTTTCTTTGGTTATTTCATCCACCTTTTCCTTCAACTTTTGAGTCTCAGTTCTATAAAGAATATACATGTATGTACATTTGCAAAAACAACAAATCAAAGAAATTATATTTCTAGCATTATTTATATTATTCATGTATTGATGCCCAAGCTGCACTCATGTCAGCATGCAGTTCAGATGCTCCTTCAGTAAAACTTACTCAAATTCAGACACTCTGGTTTTGACTTGAGTCAATTCATTTCTAAAAGTAAGAAACAAAATACATGTATCTAACAGTAAATGCAAAGTATAAACATAATGTCAAACAAACAAAACCATTTCATCTCTTATTATAAACATGGTCTTTACTTACTCTTTCTCACTCAAAGAATTTTTCAACTGGAAAATTTCCTTCCTAAAATCAAAGAAGGAAATTCAAATAGTGCATGCATGATAATTTTTTTTTTTACATGTGTGTGTTATCTTTTTATCATTCTGTCTTTATTCATTATAATATGAATACATGGATGTAAGTAGTACTTATAAGTACTTACTCTTTTACAGTATAATTGTTTCTTGTTTGACCAAGTTCCTGCCTGAAAATTCAAATAAAGGTTTAATGCATAAATATTCTGAATACATGTACATGTACATGCAAATCAAACATCAAATCTTATAGTACATTATATTACCGTAATTTGCCGAATATAATATGCAGTTGTGTATAATGTGCACCCCCCTCCCCACTTTGGGCCTGAAAATTCTTGGAAAAACGTAGTTCGGGTGTATAATACACACCAATACTTTTGACCAAACTGTCATGGTAATTCAGGGGAAAATCTACGAGGAAATTTTTATGTACTGAAAATTATACATTTACGATAATTAATGTTTCTGACACAGATTTTTAAAAATAGAGACTTTCTGCATAGTGTTAATCTTCAAACAGCTCAACGGGGTGACCGGTCACAGACAACAGGGTATTCACTCAGGGTGTTTTAAATTATTTTTTTGCCCCAAGGGTATGTCCGAGATAATCAGCATGAATAAGTAACAAGCACACGTGTACAATGTCTTCGATAGGGCCGCAGAGGTGTTAAAATTAAAGGTGAACAAATCTTCATGATGAGTGTTTTATTTTAATTAATAGTATTTAACCATGTGTCTTAAATGCTTATTAATTATGAAAAACATGTGGTAGGCTAACTCAATCAGGCCTGGAATCTTGATCTATTGCACAGATCTATTAATAACATCTGTAATGGTGGTGTACAAGAAGATGGTGAATGCATAGCTCTGATTGATGAATAAACAGTTCATATCGATTTAAATGGCCATTTTAAAACAATTTATCTATCAGAGGATTAAGAGCAAAACGTTTTCTGCTAAATACTCTCTAACAATAACTTCCACATATTGCGGTAAACAAACAGATGTAGCCTTTCGGTATAAAGGCTATGAATTACGATAGCCAATGCATAACCTGTTTTTTAAAAAAAAGTGTCAAAATTCCATTGTGGTGTATAAAACGCACCCCTTTCTCACAAAGAATTATTTTATAAAAATAGTGTGTATTATATTCGGAAAAATACGGTAAGTACATGTACATTTCTAAAGGTAAGAATACTTTTTATTTGACGATACATGTAGATTATTAAAATCTGCAAAGTGAATGACATGTAGAGATATGGTATTCACAAATAGAGACACTCACTGCAGGCTGTTGATCCTGCCATTCATTTCTTGTCTGGAATTATTCACATCTTGTAATAATTTTCTGCACAAAATAAAGCAATATAAAGTCAATTACCACAAAACTGCATGACAACATTTCTTGACAGAGTTATATATACATATATATGAAGTGCAAGATCTGAAGAGAGTGATGTAGTTTATCATGGACATTAATTATACTTGTATGAGTTTAAAATACAGGTAAACTAATTTTTTTCTTAAGATAACAGGAAATTACATACTTTCCTCGCATCTGCTCATCATTGGCTATTTTAAGATCTCTGATCAATTTTGCCTTTTCTTCACTGTTTAAAACAATTTCCACTATTAGTAAATATTGTACTCAAAACAAAGAAAACCAAAAGAAAATATAAAATTCAGCATAAAAGAACTCTTCAAATAAGAAAAGAAATGAAAACAAACAAACTGTCAACAAAACAAGAACAAAATATTGTCAATATATACTGACACTTACCTGTATTTCATGGAATCATCCAATAAATTTTTCACTCTCACTTTCAAAGCATCTCTTTCTTGACTTAAACAAAAATCAAAGTAATTCTATAGATTTGCTGATACAGAAATTAGAATTAAAAAAAAAATAACTTGATTTTTAAATGCATATACATCATTTTAAAATATTAAATGCATATACATCATTTTAAAATATTAAACACATCAAACAGTGCTTTCTATTTTTCAAAATCATACTCAGTCTATAACAGATGAACTTGTAGCCTATGTGTACATGTACATACATGATTTTCTTTTGTTCATCAGGATCTGTTCTGTTGGCCTGCTCTATCAGGTGATTAGCCCGACTCTTCCACCGGTCAACCTCATTTTTCAGGGAATCCCTCTCAATGACTACAGCCTCTTTTTCAGCTGTTAAATCTCTTATTGATGATTGTAGGGGATTTATACTTTCCTCTAGTGTCGAAACCTATTTCATGAAAAAAGTCATTTATTTTCTCTATTGACAAACACTTGATGTTTATTACACTTCTGGATATTAAGATGTATACTGGGGTATGTTTATTCTATACAATCTTTACAAAAAGAAAAATAAATCAAATCCATGTTATTTTTACTTTTCACATGTAATGTAATGTTATATAAAGACATTACATATCCAAGAAGATGGAGCTAGCTGCCAAGATACATGTAGATGTCCTGCTGAGTTAGGTATACCACTATAGAAGTTACATGTATGTGTGCTTCTGAGTTACATGTACATGTCTGTATACTGTTGAGTTACATGTACATGTCTGTGTACTGCTGAGTTACATGTACAATGTATGTGTATTGCTGAGTTATGTGTACTGCCATACCTTTGCCTCTAGCTCCGTGACTAGCTGCTCTAACCGATTCTTGTCCTCTCTCAGCAGCTTGTTGCTGTCAGTCAAAATGTTCAGATTCTCCACTTTCCTCATTAAGTCTGCATGTTGAGCTGCAGTCTGTATACTGGCCTGTTACACAAACAATTCTCAACATGAATATTAATGCATTCATATCATGCGCATGTAGTTAGATTCATACCTAAACACTGTACCACGGTAAGTCTCTTTGTACTAGCATTACATAACTTTTTCTTGCATTTACAGAAAATGTACATGTATGTCTGTTTTATTACCTCAGATACAGTCATTCACAATATCAGTATATTTATACAGTATTTACAATTGCAGTCTCTGAGATTGCTATTATTTATACAAAATGACTGTATCTGAGATGGCTGTTCTATAAGTGACAGTATCTACAGCACTGGTTACCTGTGCCTTGACCTGCTGTTCCGTCAGGGTTCGCCTGGCTTCCTCCAGTTCCTTCTGCTGTCTCTCGTACCGATGCTTCACATTGTTACACTCCGTCTGAACAATCTCCAATTTGGACTGGGCTATTTCCTTCTCTTTACGTAAAAATCTACCAAATACATCATCAGAAACATTGTAAGCTATGATTTCAAACATAAACAACACACTGTTGTACATGCATGTAATGCACAATTAATAATATGCATGTGGATAAAAAGTCTCTATAAGTAAGTATCTTTGTTAACAAAAGGAATGCAGACTCTGATATTGAATGATGAAGAAGGATCCATTATTACCTGATGACTTCCTGTAGCTGCTCTGAGGACCTGGCCGTGTCTTCATCGAATGAGAAGTCGGCCAGTTTGTTGGGGGAGTCCGACCGTGTCACGGCCCGCTGTATGGTCATCACATCATTGCTCATCTGAAGAGTGGAATCATGTGTGAAATACATGTACCAAATGAATTCAGTATTCGAACACTTTTATATGTAACCAGAAAACCACTCTAAAATAATTTTAACACATGTCAAGTCTGTTGTCATACAGTTATGCACAGTTAAGATTTTCTTATTTTGGAAATAAAGATAAATTTGAAATAAAACAAATTCTGATCAAATCTTTAAAATATTTCAAATGCATCAAAAAACTGTCTGAAATATTAAATTGAGTTCTTTTAAAGACAATAATGATAACTACTTGTACTACTTTTAATTCACTTTGATAAAATGAAAGACATACAGTCTAGACTGTCTTATGTGACCATCCAAGGGACCAATAAAAAAAGTCACATAAGACAGGGAGTCACATAACACAGTCCAAGACTAACTTCACAATCTTTTGAGCTACCTTTTGGCTATCCATAATAATTGGTACCAAATACATACGTAGTTAATTTATATATCTTTTAGCTAAAAACTAGTTTTTGATTATAGATTGAAATTATAATTTCATCATCTTATAAAAAATTAATTTTGTACAGAATCACTTATTATATAAACAAATGGGAGAGTAAAAGTAAACTCAGTATGTTTTTGTTTCCACCAAATGGACTATAACAGTATGATTTAATTGTTTTGTATTGTTTAATGACTGGCAAGTAAAACGATGTTATAACATTTCTGCAAAATAACAATCTATGATGTTTTCTTTATGATGTTTTCATTTACCAAGTAACAATAAACAGCTTAAACCATGCATAGTTTTACACACGTTTTCATATCTATTAATCTGACCCTAAACTTGTGTTTATAATATTCGTACAATGTCGGCCTCGTTATCCGCCATGTTTGTTTATTTGACTAAGCACTCTCCCAATTTCTTCTTTATACAGTCATGTGTTAGTTACACAACTTCTTTATAAATATCGATGTGTGGATTCAACTTGAACATGTACATGCACAGACGAGTTTGGCCGAGACGTCCATTTACCAAGTAACAATAAACAGCTTAAGGTATCCGACCCATATTAGGACCTAATTTTTCTAACCCTGTATATCCATCATGTATTAAATACTCTGATATTATTTCAAAGCTTTTTAGAGTAGAAAAAGATTTACCGAGAGAAATTTTCAAAAATATTATTAACTAAGCAGTAATTAATTAATGAAGATTGCATTAAGGTCTATGGGGACAAGCACATTTTTTAAAATAAATAAGTAAATACTAAGAATATCAAAAAATGCTTTGGTGAAAAGATGAATTTAATCCTTAGGAGTACAAAAACTATTTTAAATAAATTTTATACCGTATATATTTTTTTTTAAAATTGATTCTTATAGATTAAAATCAAAGGGGGACAACTCTTCAAGAACAGGAAAAGGTCATTTATTAGGACACAATCCACTCCTACATACTGATACTTAAACATGAAAATTATGTCCAAGTATACTAAGTATTAAGCCCATACATATATGTTATGCATCCAGATTCAATGAATCTGGGGCCATTATGGATCGGATACCTTAAAAAACGACGTTTATAGAATTTCAATTACTATCGGGCCGCCATGTTTGTTTATACAGGGTGTGACAAAAGTCGTCATTAGAAACACCTCATGTATGGGGGTTAATGGTAATAACCGTTAACATGAAAGGGGATAAATATTATAATTGGTTATCAAAACAAAACACTTCTAATTGTTTCTCAGCTTGGGACACCATTTTAATTTGCTAAAAGTCGCTTAAAACAGTCTACAGAGCAGTTTGGGACTAAAAAATGACGGTCGCTTGTCACGTAAGGCAGGGGGTCGCTTAATGCAAGGTTTTAATATAGGAAATTACGTTGGGCGGTCTAAGTATGGTCGCATAAGACAGAGAGTCGCTTAATACAGAGAGTCCCTAAGGCAGTCTAGACTGTACATTTTACAGAAAATGTTGATCCTTAAAGGTTTTGTTAAGAGTAGTAAATTGTATTTTGTAAGTTCTAAATAAGCAGACCTTTTCCATTTGCTGGTGGAGAATATTGTTCTGACTGGTGAGCTCCTCACACCTCTGTCCAAACCTCTCACACTCCTGCTTCAGGATCTTCTCTTGTTCTTCCCATGAATTCTACTCATAATCATACATATTCATTCAAACATTGTGTATACATACATGTACATGCATACCAAGCTTGTTGAATTTTATGCAAAATTTAAACAGTAAAATGTTTATGTACATATACATATATTTGCACACATACAATAGAAAGGTACATCTATGAAGTAATAAGCATTATATCATAGATATCAAATATGTCACCTTTGCATCTTCCAAATCTTTCTCTGCTTTTATTCTTATTTCTTGCTCAGCTGAAAATTTAGAATGGAATTCTTCAAGCTGTAAGAGAACACAGTTCATGGATGTTTATACAATTTATACATGTTAAATAAAATTATGTTGGCAGCCGAAAGGACATACAGAAATCTACATGTACCGAAAGGACATACAGAAATCTACATGTACAGTGTACATCTACTGACCTGTTTCTTGATGGCTCCTAAAGCCTCCACATCAGCTGCATGAAGCATGAGTTCTCTTTGGTACTTGTCTTTTGCCTTTACAATAAACAAATGATGTTACATGTACTTACATGTAAATCTTAAAATCTACAAACCTTTATCCTTAAATAAAATTAATGAAATACACTGTATGCTGTGCTTGAACATTGCTTTTTAATTTCTTTTGTATTCATAGAAAGGGACTTTGCATAAATTTGTTACCATTCATCTACATAGGCCAAAAAAAATTAATCATTAGTTTCTCGGGCCAAAATTTTGAAATGTTGATGAGGCAGGCAGGTTTGTTTTTTTTTTTTTAAAGACACAAATTTACAATGACGGTAACCCATCTTTTATGATTTTTTTGTGTACTCATCAGCAGATATTCATCAAGCTGATACAGTGGCAAAGTTTAAATATTTGTTTATGTTCTTTTTAGTTTAAACTGTTCCTGTTTCCTTTTCAAAGGATGAGTTTTTGCAGCTGAACAAACATGGACAAATGGTTTATGCCCCTGCTTCATTTTGCAGCCAATCTTCCCTGTCCACAGTAATAACACAAGTCTGAACTGAAATAGGGGACTTCTTGTGGCATTTCACTAGTTGAATTTGCCATATAAAAATTTATTAAATAAAGCTTTCATTTGGGGTGTTTTATTATTGATCTTCAGTGCCTGGGGAACATGACAGAAATCAAGGGAAAGTAAATTAGTCATCATAAAATTCTCAAACAATACAATTGTCCTTTATTCCTGCTACTAGGCAATATTACAGAAGCTTCAATTTCTGAAGATAACGGAGACATTTCAGTGGTAGTCTCAACAGGGGCCAACCTAGCTTGGGCAAACTTTTAGGGAGACTTCACTTCTCCCTCACAGAAAAATAGGGAGAAGTTTGAGAAATCAGGTAGACTTCCATTCTTTGACATTGGCATAACACTAATGATAATACATGTATGTATACACAGATTCAACCTTAATTTAAATTGGATTAGAAGCAAGTCAATTAAAAATAAAACAACTCCTAAAAATTTTAAAAACTTATCCAATTTGTTAAATTTAATTTATTAGGTGTATTCATACATTTTATAGATGAAATGTTTTGTAATTGTGTTAGCTAAATGACAAATAAAATTAATGTATGTACTTCTGTGTATTTTGGAGGTATTAGTCCAACCCTTTGACCCAAATACAACCGTCATGTAGTGGATCTGTTTAAATTTAAAGATAACTGTAGACAAACGGTTTTATGATTATTTTAGCATTTATTTGGCAGAGTTATTAACTAATTTCAAGTTACCAACTAATTGTAATATCAGCATGAAAGTTATAAACATCGGTTGTAATTTTCAGTGCACAGTATGTGGTTGCATCAACCATATTTATAACCTCTAAAGATAAGACAGTCGCTAGTTATTAATCACAACAGGGGTTAACTTAGGCCATGAAAATGTGTTTTGAATTAAATAATTATCATTTTATTGCATTTGGGGTTAATTTTCACGATCGTGAACTCAGAATACAGGGTGACTTCAACCTCTCTTTCTAAGAAAATTCTAGCGAAGTTACCAACCACAAAGCAAGTACTTATGTTTACATATACTTGTATTTAGCCCAAGTCGCCCCCTAGGTTGGTCACTGGGTAGATGTGTCATATACTGTATAATCACGTTTTCACTTATAGAGACAAACATTTATTCTGAGCCTTTGTTTACATTGATTCCATAATAGAGAAAACCAATAATGATAAGATATGAAAATTCCGGAAAAATAGCGATAAAAAAGTTTGATGCTGCTTTAAATTTTGCTGATGCGGCGGTGCCTGAGAAACAAATCATTAATTTTTTTGGCCATACACAAATTCTATACATCAGTAAATGCTACATTAAGTTAACTAAAGCAAAACTTGCTAGCACTGCACAGTGCACTAGAGAGTAACTTACTTGCACTGCACTGTTACACTTCAGTAATTGCTACACTAAGTACAGTAAACCGTACCTCGCTGGCCATCTGGACCTGCTGACTACACTCCTCCCTTGTGGTTGCTGCCTGAGCCAAGGCAGAGTCTCGAGTAGACACTGCCTCCTCCAACTCCTGCTGGAGGCGGGCTAACTGTTTACGCAGGTCACCGTTCTACAAAACCCAATCAACTGCTGAGTGACGGGATCAGTTCATCATTGACACATTTTTAGGATACAATACTATGACTTCTCGCCCAAGGCACACACAAATATTGTCATTATTTCTGATTTACATGTTAATGTAGCTGCAGGTCTGTACCGGTAGCTCCCGGTCTGTAAAAATTCGGATGGACAACCTGGGAGCTACAGTGCCACCCATTGAAAAAATTGTGTATTTATTAAGAACAAAAACATGCGCTAGTTTTGGACTGATTAACCTTATTTATACGCAAATTCTGTGAAATCAATTAGTACCATGAAATTCTTCATGCAATTTACTACTGATATTGTCTCTTTACTTGCTACAGACCTGCAGCTAATGTTAATGTATCTAGCTCGTTTTAAATGTTAATAACAATCACAAATTTACTAGAGTACATGCATCAGTTATAAGGAAGTTATCAATGCTGAAGCATGTGTTTACCAGTTTATGCTGCTCATCTAGCCCTTTCATCATATCTTCCACCTGTTTCTGATGTTCTTCCCCTACAGAATTCAGTCTGTTGAGAGCCGACTCCTTTTCTTCTCTCTCCTTCTTCAACTGTTCCTCAAACTGTTTTGTGCACTGTAAAATATATTAAACTCTTATATTTCTACTTATACAAGCCACACATACTTTAATTCCAAAGACGGGTAACATCTCTAGAGTTTATAAAAAAGAATGTCAAAAACTCCACCCCATCTAATGACACTACAATGTATAAGTCACAGGTTCTGTACCTCTGATTGCTCAGACAGGGCCTTTTGCAAGTTGTCAGCCATAGTTTGGTACTCCGTTACATGCTGTTTACTTCTCTCAAGTTGTTCCTTCAGATCTGTAATACCAATCTCTGTTTTAATATCTTGTTGAAGATACATGTACCTTGGAGAGATTCATGTTAATACCACGTAAATACACTGAATATTGAAGGTACTAATTGTTTGAAGATGTACAAGTAACACATTTTTGATAAATACAAAAATCTTGAAACTTGATATCTACTGCTGTATAAGTTGCACAGTATATGACAAGGTTAACCTACTCTGTATCTCTCTCTTGGCCTCTGTGATCTGATATTTGAGTGTCTTTACTTCCTCTGTATTAGCTGCTGAATCCCGAGGAGGAGAGGCAACTGGTGCTGGTTAAACAAATTTTGAATCACAAGACATTAAATTCTGAATAATTGTAAATGATCTTATCAATAACTCCAACCCACAGCAACAACAGCTAAACAACAGCTTACCTGATCGTATTATTCCACCTCCTGCTCTTTTCTGTGCTTCAGCTAGATTAGCCTCTGTAGTTTTCAACTGCAAAGTTATTCAAATTCTACAGCTACATGTACATGTACTTCATAGAAAAAATGCACTTTAAAGAGATAAACATTAAATGTAAATCATATAAAAGTTTTCATCTAACATAGATCCACACAGAGATTTCCTTGGTGGGTTACCTGCTCCTTGGTTCCCTCCAGCTGCTGACGAGTTTCTTGGAGAATTTTCTTGACGCTTTCGTGATTTTTTATCTCCCCTTCCAGCTGCTGACGCAGTTGTTGTGTTTGTTTCTGAAAACATAAAAATCATTTTTCATTTTTGTAAATTTTGCATTTTACAATAACCTGAACAAGAACAATAATACATGTATATTTTTGATAGCACTTTCTCCTCAGTCTCCACAGGATCGCATATCTGTGAACATGTATATAATTACCTCCCATAGCTGTATGACGGCCTTGTGTTCGTCCTGGGCGGCCGTCAGATTTCTCCTGGCTGTGTTCAGATCCAGCTCCAGCTTCTCTATCTGGTTCATGTACCTCGTCTTCACCTCCCTCTCAGAGTGTTCTAGGGTGTTCTAAAGCCCAAAGCAATCAAATCAATCACCAAGCAAAATGAAGGCAAATGTTTCTTGAAATAATAGATATAATACTCATTTGAAGTCAACAAATAGATTATCAATAGTTTCTCAAAAACATCATAGTAAAATTAGGCAATGAAATCAGAAGCAGGCATATGTAACCACTCATCAGAGTTCCCTTTCTCTCCTACATAAACTTTAGCGAGTGCTCGCGAGCACCAACTCTGTTAAACAGGCCCCTGGTACATTGTAAACTGCCTTTCTCATTTGTCTTTATTAGAGCCTTGCCTGTATGGACTGGAGGTTTGCCATCAGCATGCTCTGTGAGGTCTTTTCCCTGCGCAGATTGTCAATATCCAGCAAAAGCCTCTGTTCCGAACTGCGGAGTAGTTCTTTTTCCGTGTTGAGATGATGACACTGGGCCTCTGCCCGTGACAGCTTCTCTTGAGTGGACAGCAGGTCCTGATAAACAAACCCACATTGATGAGATTGTGTGCCATGCATGTAGCTTGCATGCTTTTTAACAAATATTAAAACTTAAACCAGTACTACTCATTACACATTATATACGAGAAATTCAGTTAATATTTTACCTCCACCCCCCCCCCCCCCCAAAAAAATTGTCCTTCTTTAATTCAACTGATGAACCCTTAACATTTTTTTAAAGTTATGCAATCTGCTACAAGATTTCCTGACCTGTCTTAGAGTGTTGATCGTTTGCTCATGCTTGGCCACAGATGTAAACAGCTTCTTCTCTTTCTCCCTCAGGGAAGCCAGCTCTTTCTTGTAGCCCTCAGCATTCCCCTGCAGAATCTTGTTCTTCTCTGCTCCATATTCCAGCTAAAAATCAGTCAACAAATATACAAGTTTATGTACAGTATTACCTAATCTTTCAGACTTTTACATATTTCTATTAGAGAATTTGAAATCTTACATTATACCAATGGGTACATTAAATAAGCATTACAATGAATTTTTTACCTGAGATGATAGCTTCAGGTTCTGTCTCAACATTTCAGAAATTTTGGACTCCTTCTCCCTCATGTCTTCATTCAGCATTCTATAAATATATACATGTACAAAAATGAAATACAGTCAAACTTCGTATCTTGAACTAGATGGGACTGTTTAAAAACTTCAAGATTTCCGAGTATTCGAGATATCGAGGGTAAAATACTTAAAAAATAAGTGATTGGGACTAACAAATCACTTCAACATATCCAATGTATTCGAGATATCAGTGTGTGAGATATCAAAGTTCAACTGTAACATGTAAATGTATGTGTTTGATTATGTATACATATACACTGTAGCTTGAGTATTGTGCATTGATCTAAACATATACAGAGTACTTCGTAATTCTTTTCAATCATACTTTGAAATTATTACCTGACTTGTTCCTTCATTTCTGTTCTGTATCTATCAAACTCCTCCTGACACTGTTTGAATGCAAACTTGACCTCTTCCAGAGCTCTATCAGGAGCTGGACTCTTTAGTGGACTCCTTGCCATGGGGCTCTTTAGGGGGGTACTGACCACTGATGTCATTTCAAGTGTCTGACCCTGGGAAGAAACCATACAATAAATTACAGAAACAAATTATTAATAAGAAAAAATGATCTGTTCCCAAAGCTTTGAAAGAGAGGCATACTAGTAAAATACATGTAATACTGTACAAAATCAAGTTTCATTCAAATACAAGTGTAATTGACAATTCCTCGTGTTGTAAAACAATCTTCCTATTGCTAGTTAACTTTTTCATTTGATAGATGATTTTGATCTGATTACCATTCCATCTTCTTTTTGCTGCAGTAGAACCCGGTAATAGTCTCTCTGTCTCACTATGGATTCTACCTATTGGTAAGAATTCAACATTGTCAAAAAATAGCTGAACATTTGCATTTGTACTAATGCACAGTGCCACTTAACTGTCATCTTTATCATATAAGGCTTTGAACTGTCATTTTCACTCATAAAATTTCATTTACAACTGTAAATACATATATTTTTTTTTTTTTTGTTTAATGAAAGTACATGTAAGTATTTTTTCAGTTTTCTGAATTTTGTGTATTATATAAAAGATAATGAAACAAACCATGGTAGCTTGTCTGTCTCTGGCAGACTTCAGTTCCTGCATCTCATTCAATGCTCTCTCCAACTGCTCTTTCAGATCTTTAGTCCTTGAAAAATAAGGCATGTTTCTTACACACTACAACTTCAAGCACAACTGTTTTCACTGGCAATTACTGTAATCCTTATACATGTAGTTAATATGACCGAGAGCTTGATGAATGACCATGAACTATGTTCACCTTTGAACTTGATCTTTAGGGTCTCAAAGTCTTGTATCAGAGAAAGGTAGTAAAGCTTAAGATGTGATAAGAAAAACCAAATGTGCTAGGATTTACACACTACCTTCTTCAATAAAATTTAATTAAAGAAACTTGTAATATAACATTCTGCTTCCATTTAACTTCTGTGAACTTACTTTTCATCAGCAGCCATACTTTCCTCCTCCTCTTTTTTCTCACTGAGATCTCGTACCACCTCCAGTAACCTCTGGTTCTGTCTCTGTAAGTCTTGAATATCCCTGTTTAAAAAAAATCGAATTCATCAAAGGAACGAGCAATCAATCAGCTGGACTTCCTTTTGAAAATAAAGTTTTTAAAAGAATGACATTAATTTAGTCAGATCTTCCCTTATTATTGAAAAAGTAGTTGTAATGTACAATTAGTCTACAAATCAGAATAAAGCACTGAACCTGAAAGTGACAAGATGGCCGGAAATGACTTCTGCAGACGTTGTGCTGGAGATGTTATCACAGGATATATCCTCCTCCCGTATAAGTCGCCCACTCTTCACTTCCTCCATCTCTTTGACTAGATATTGCACCTATAGATAGAATTATTCCTTATAATAAACAATATCTTCAAGGTAACTTTTCGTGAAAAATTTCTTTAACTATTGAGAACATGCTAATTCACATGCAATGTTATTTCAAGAGGAAAACACAATACTTCACTATGGGTATTCACTGAGCTGTGAACTGATCCATTGCCGTATAAAGGGACAGTTAAAGACTGTAACACTATGCCTCCCCTTTTCCTCTCACCTGTTTTGAGAGGTCCTCCGTCTGCTGCTGCAGTTTTTCGTTCTCTCGCTTCATGTAGTTGTAGTTTCTGTTGGCCTGGTCTGCCTCGATCCTCATCTTCTGACTCTCCAGTAATGCAGCATCCAGCTGTTTGTTCATCTGTTCGATCGTCTCCAGAGACTGTTCATAATCTTCCCGCTGCTTTCGGATCAATGGCGCCTTCTCCTCTATCTCCTGCAATTTAGAATCCTTGTTTAGTACCATACACAAAAAAGCTTTTTCAAAAAACATACCATAAATGTTAGAATTTCCAAAAATAACTTGCAATAGTATTTAATAAGAACTAAATATTTAAGGTGGTATGGGACACTTCCATATTATGGCATACTTCCTATCGAAACAAACAATAAAATCAAGTATTATTTTATAATTTTTCTTCTTTCCCAATAATGTTACCTAACGGCATAGCGCAATGGGTTAGAGAGTCAACTACCAATCTGTAGTCATGAGTTCAAATCCCACAAGGGCTTTTGCTCCATACTACCTTAAGACACACTGAACAATAAATAATTTATTGTATTATGCAATGCATTCTAAACTTGACAGGGAAAGTACCTGAAGTATTGTATCAATGTAGCTGTTCAGTCTCTTAGTTTCTTCCTTCTCCAAATAGAGATTTTCTGAGGCCAGCATGTACTCATTGTAAATCTGGGTGAGGGACATCCCAGAATTCACCAGTTTACTAGTGGCAGCTGCATGAGGAAACAGAGTCTCGACATGTTCACTGGTGGAGGCTGCCAAATAAAGCAATAATCTTTGAACAACGCTGTAGTGGAAAAATGTTAACATGAGCACACACAAAGGAACACTTCTTCATTTGATATACATGTACATGGGCAATGTACCTTTCTTTTTAATTTCTTCTATCAATTCATTGGCATTCTCCAACTCTTTTCTCAAATTCTGAAGCTGGTTGTCTGCAAAAAATCATAATTCCCAATCTAGTCAAATTGATAATTTATATGTAAAAAAATTTATCAAGAGATCATGATTTAAAAAATACATGTACATGTTCTACTGTTAAGTATACAGTAGATGTAAATTTCTAGCAAGACTTCCTCACACACATGTACAGCACATATTAGTTTCTAATAAACAGTCCCGCACACTCCATTCCACTATCACTGGTCTTCTATTCACCAGTTCCACATTAATCCCCCACCCAACCACACACACACACACACATTCATATAGTACATGCAATATTCTAGTAAACAGTTCCACACACACTACATTTAACTATCTCTGGTCCTTTACCTCTGTCTACCAGCTCCACATTGAACCTCCCTTCCCCCCAAACACACATATACAGTACATGTAAGTCTATAGTAAAGCGTCCCACACACTACACTCCACTATCACCAATCCTTTACCTCTATCCACCAGCTCCACATTAAGACGCTCCACGTCTGACTGGTGCTGGCTGCGGAGTTCTGTGTAGGAGGCGGATGCCTCCTTGAGGAGCCCCCTTAGCTCCTCCACTGCCCTCATCAACTCCTTACACTTCTCCTCCAGGTCTGTGGCCTGGCCCTTGAAAGTGAAAGTAAGACACACATACAGGATAGGCTTGGCTATCATAAGAATATACTCATTTTTCTTTTACCAAGACCAACTGAATCAATTGCATGCAGTGCTAAGATTGGAGTTTGGTTGTTGAAAATTAAATTCAACATTTCTTTCATCATTTATTTTAAGTATACTTTATGAGTAAAAAAAGAAAATGAGAATTTCAAATAAGGTGCAATTAATCATTTAGATAGATTAAGAATTTATATGTAATTATCAACTGTACAGTATGTAAAGCATAATGCATCAGTTCTTGGCATGACAATTATTTTGTTAAATCTACATGTAAATGTCTGATTTCCAATGCATAAAAATATTTGACAGCTGAGTGTATTTGGAATAAATACACTGTATATGTACATGCAATACTAAATTGGATGAATTAAAGCCATATTTGGGGGTTTTTTCTTCATAAGAAATGTATTAATCATACATTGCATCAAAAAAAATACATTTGTACATCATTACTTTTCAATAACTATTCATGCATCATTTTTTTATGATCTGTAGAGTTTACCTCATGAAATAAACATACCCTGTACATGTATGTTACACCAGGAGTATAAACCATTTCATTTAGACTACAATTTGGTACTGTACCTTGTAGAGATCAGACAGTTTCTGATTGGCCTCCAGTTCCTGTCTAAACTGTTCATCAGCCTGAACCTGGTTGTTATGAGCCTTGAAAATATCAAAATCACATTAAATTAATCTGTAAACTTATGGTTTCCTTTTTAAATCATTTAAACATGGCGACCTTTGAACATTATCATCTTTGATTCCAATCACTTTTCAATGATAAATCTCTGCGGTCTTACCTCATGGAGTTTCTCAATGTACTGATCAATCTTCTTGACTTGTTCTGCATTAGTTTTTCTCAGGGCTTCTAGAGTGTTCTGCAGATGCTCATTCTCATCTGTTTGTTCCTCTAAGCGACTCTGAAGATCTAAATTCCTAGAGGACTTGAAGAACGAAACCCTCATTAAACCAAAATGGACAACCAATGATACTGCATATTATTCAATATATATTTTTATAAATAAATTTGATTCTTCTAGCAATAAATTATCATTAAGTTAAGAAAATCACTCAATGATTTGACTGTAGTCTGTCACTCTGTCTACTACTATTAAAGCCAAAATTATTTCTGAATGATTCATCTCTCCAAATCCACTCTCTTTAGTATCTGCAACATAGATTTCTTCCAGACAAACCTAAAACCAATGCACATTTGTCTTACAGCACTTTTTAAAAGACATAAAACAGAAAAAATATATACCTGTTCTTTTCTGACATTGAACAGCTGTTGTGTTTTGTCACCGAGATCTTTGTTTAACAGGTCAATCTGCCTCTGTAGAGCTTCCTTCTCCTCTGTCAATCTTTTCTGTGTAAACTACAATACAACATTCACAGGTTATCAATAAAGTGTGAATTTTATACCTCCGATTGTTCTTATCTCTTAATTAACTGTTGAACTGACAGTTTCTATTGAGTTGCTTGAACTTGGCCATGCACACTTACCTGTGATGTCACAATCTGGCTCTGGAATTCGGAGACCTGAGCCTGGGCCTCACACTTCTCTCTGTTGGCGTGGGCGAGTTTGTCGGACAGACCATTCCACTCCTCTATAGTTATGAAGAATACATTATATTCAGGCAGGCATTCCAAATTTACAAAATGTGTACTCTGTGTAATATTATGTATCAGAATTGTTTACATATTGCAAAAATTTCAAAACCCACAATTTTCTCTATCAAATATTCAATCTAAATATTTACTTTCAAAATCTAAATGTGTACATTTAAGCATTTCTTCTATTTATGGGTATTTCAGAAAAGAACGAAGCAAAAATCGTGTAACTTTTTACCATTTAGTCTCTCAATTTCTTTGCTTCTTTTTTCCAACAAAACTGTCAGATCTCTTTTTTCTGATTCCAAAGCTTCATTTGCTCTTGTCAAACGAAGCTGAAACATAAATACAGAACATCTATCATATACACTGTACCTACTATTCTAAAAATTAAATAAAGTGTATGACAGAATAATAGAAAGACAGAGTGAAGAAAGACAAAAACAATGGGCTCCCTGACTTTTGATCTTGGGGGTATAAAAACCTCTTTCGATTTTCAAAATACATATTGAACAGTTGAAGCATGTGTACAAACCTGTGTTGTTAGAGATGAGCTTTCACCATCCTGAATTGATTTTAGCTTTTCTGATGCAGTCTTAAATTTCTCATCTAAATATAAAGAACATATTTAATTTTTTTTAAAACTAAACACTCTAAAAAATCTGTTCCTATACATGTATGATACACAAATATCAAGCCAAAAAAGTGTGCTCTAAACATGAGACTTTATTGTAATATCCTGACCTGTTTCTGCAGAGTCCTTTTTTAATTGAGCATTTTCCTCGGTAAGCCTTTCAACTTTATTCTGAACTTCTGCCAACTGACTCTCAACATCCAATTGTCTTTGTTCTGAATCCATAACAATAGCAAAGACATTAGCGACTGTTTAAATCAAACATTTGTTATTACGGTCTCCAAGAGAAAACGTACCCTAGGAAAATCATAAACATAATGTTAAATAGTTTTAAAAAGTTTTAAACACTATTTTAAAGCACAAATATACAGGAATATATGACTTTTATAATATAATATAATAACGTTACATTTAATAATAGCCCCTTTTTTATATAAGTCGGTTGAATATTTAAAGGATTTGGACATGTTAAATAGTTTTAAATACTTCTTTAATGCATATTTTAATGCATAAATATAGAGGAATTTATTAATTTTATAGACATATGAATTTGATGATAGTTTTTTTTATTTGAGTCGGTTGAATACTGGTACCAAAAAAAACCTCCCAAAAAACAAAAAAAAACCACCCACAAAAACAAAAACGCGCTATCGACTTCTTGAGATACTCATCAATAAATTTTCAAAATTATATTGCAATCAAAACTATTTCTTAACGATTTCATTTATGATGGACTAATTGCCGAGTAATTAAACTGCTCAGGCGATGTTTGTGCATGTGTATATAAAACAATTATCATCTAATCAAATAATGTACATGATTACGTATTTAAAAAACAGCAACAAACGATACAAATGTTTATTGTATAAATTATTTTGTAGCATCCCAGAATATTTATTAAAACTATTAATTATGATTTTCCTAGGGTACGTTTTCTCCAAGAGAAAGCGTACCTGGGTACGTTCTGTCTTGGAGAAAACGTACCCTAGGAATTAGGTATGTTTTCTCTTGGGTACGTTTTCTCCAGCATTATTAAATACACAGGTACACTATAGATTGAAAGTATTTACCTGACGCTACTGACAGTCTTTCATGTTTAACCTTTAGTTCCTCAAACTGCGCTGTTCTAGAATTAAAGACATTTTGAATTTTCTCCCTGATAACAATAGACAACTGGTTTAATTCTTGCTGTTCAAGAATATTGTTCAAGTCAGGTGGCCTAAAATTTTCAATCCCCGCCATGTTGCGGCACCGGAAGTAATTTATAGAAAAAATAGGGTAAAACTAGATTCTTCAGACTGGGATTTAAACAATCGATTCAAATTTTAATTCCTAGCTCATTTCTAATATAAGTTATAATGAAAAATGTTTACTTCAATTGTGAATAATTTACATTCATACTTAAATAGTATATGGAGTTTTTAATAATAATTTTAGTAGGAACTATGATTACCCGAATCCAATTCAGCTGTCCCCGCCCCCTTTCAAATGAGGTACGAAAAGCCAAAATATGGCACTTCCAACCAAGATCACCTCGGTTACAGTGAAAGACATCAGATTTCCAACGTCTCTGCAGAAGGATGGATCGGATGCCATGGTGAGTTATATGCAGAAATGATGACATGTCATGTTAATACAGATTGACATATAATCAATGCAGTGTTGAGTGTACATGTAGAGGCATTATGTACTGAGTAATATATAGTTTAATGCTTTATACAGTCTTCCTTTTGATTATTCTTCTATCAATAGTAATACTACCTTCATTCAACCTTAATTTGTTTTTGCATATAAGAATAGTCAAAGTATGAATTACCGTAATTAAGATCTTTTTTGCAAAACTTGACTGCTTTTTTTTGCATGCCCCACTTTGATTTAATCCCCGGCATCATATGCTAAAGCATTAGGCCACTTGAACTTTGGTCACTTATTATATCTGTTTACAAATATTATGTGTATAAGCTGATTCACAAAGTCCTGTTAGTGACTTACATTGTATATTGTGCAGATACATGTATATGACCAGGAACATAAATGGTTTGTACATATATCCTTGATGTGACAAAGTGGCACCTATATTCTCTAGACTTTCTTTTTTTTTTTAAATAGACAGGAAGACATTATTATTTTAGTTAATTATGCATTTTTATGTACATTGACATGCAAGGTTTATCTGCACTCGGTATCAGTTTGCTCAGTACATTATTGATGATAATAATTTTGTATAACAGTTATAGTGGAAAATTTATGGTTTGCCCCATGCGTCTGGATCCCGAGTTATAGGGTCTCTACTACTGAGATACCCTATATGATGTACACAGTGCAACTATATTCCTCCCCTTTAAATTGTCTTTTCCCATGAAGTCATCGGAACAAAGGTTCTGTGTCACTGGCAGAACTAACACTAGCTTATAATAACTACATCTAGTACTTCAACTTATTATCATACTTACTGTCCTGTATGATACACTTATTTACTCTTGATTTCACATGTTTTTGGTTTTTAAGTCTTAATTTATTTATCAATAATGTCGGCTTATTTTTCAAGTAACATGACATTTTGAATTGTATGTAGGGATTTATGGCAAATGTAACTATTTTATACTTGTGGGTTTTTTATCATTCATACACGAATTAATTTGTAGCACAAGTCGCCTGATTATTCAGCGGCTTTTGTCACTCTTACAACTGACTCAGATATAACTGCTTATGGGACAACATTTGCTAATGGAAGAGGGACAGACATTGGTAAAAATAATAAAAAGGAATATTCATGTATCAAATATATATTTCCCAGCAATAGCCTCCCAATTTATGTGTTGCTTTAAAAAGTATAATGCATATAAGAATAAACAAATAAGAAATGACATATTTTACGTTCAATATTCACTTGTGTTTCTGCTATCTGCTTTTAGCACAAAGCCCCAGATTATTCATGTCCATATGTCACCATAAAAACAGACACCGCTCTCGAGGGAAATGGCACCACATTTACTGTTGGACGGGGAAATCACATTGGTAGGCCTCAATGTACCAGCAATTACCCTAAAAAACCCACAATTGAAAGAATAGTAAAATACAAGTGAAAGAAAATGTTTGAATATTACATGCATTTCTGTTATATAAAAATTGTATGCATTTTCATAATTGACAGTTGAGCTGTTTTCACACACAATGCTTAATTTTTAATACCTGGTAGTTTCAAATATCTACTCATATATTATAACGCCAATTTTTCTGATTATCATATTATCTATGTATACATTGAGCAGTGTTCTGTCTAGTATAGTCCATGATAAGCATTTCATCATGCAATGTTTGATGTATCACATCATCTGTTTTTTAAGTTTTAATGTATATATTCTTCACAGTGTCATTCAAACAGCTGAACTGTTTTACTACAACAATTTATTGTTTTGTACATAAATAATATCCAGTACCAAACTATTGATTCCATTTATCTTTCGTTTGTTCTCACTTATATTTTGTTGTTACCATCACTGTTTGTCAAATTGACTGTTTAAGGAGAGGGCTCAAATAGGCAGATTGCCTGCTGCCCAATCCTTATTATGTAGGCCTAATATTTTACATAATAAAATATTGTTTAAATTTAAAAATCACATCATCTGTTACAATGATGTATTTTATCCTTGGACTAAGAAGTACATTATAATTTCTATTCAGTTTGTTGTGCCGTGGAAGTGTTTGAGAATATGTTGGTTGGCAAGCAGCTGTCGGACATTTTTGATGATTTTGGAAATTTCTGGCAGTCTCTAGTTAGTGAGGATCAAATTAGATGGGTAAGCATTGCATGTATGTAATGTAAAGGTCACATACTGTTATTAAATCTCTGTAATATAGAAGAGTTAGGCTAAGTGAAAGACAATTTGATATGGAAATCAAAATTTTTCAATAAATTCCAGCTGAATGAAGAGAACATATTTGCATGTCGAAACATCTTATTGATAAAATTTAGTATGTAAATTTTTAAGGCCAAAAGAATTTGCCAAGAAATATATAATGCCACAGGCAGGTATATATATATTTTTAATTATTAAAAAATTTGAAAGGGGGAATAACTCTTTAATTAAATTTCATTCCAAACATGGAATTATTATTTTTTTGACCTAATGCTGCTGTCCCTAAGAAACTATAGAAGTTATATTTTTTTAAAATAATTATTTCTTTCAGCTTGGCCCAGAGAAAGGTGTGATTCATCTAGCAACTGCAGCTATTGTTAATGCATTGTGGGATCTATGGGCTAAGATGGAAAACAAGGTTAATTAAACATCTTTATAAACTTGTAACTATATAAATTGCAATTTGCATTTCACAATGTTGGATAATTAGGAATGCTACTTTTTTAAGAAAAGAACAATTTTACCAAATTATGGGATACATGAACTGATGAATATAATATTTATATTTCTGAAGAATTTTTCTTGTACCAGTAATGTTTCATATTTCATTACAGCCACTTTGGAAATTACTTGTAGACATGGTGAGATATTAAAAAACTCTACACAGTATTATAATTTGATAACGGTGCCTTTATCAAACAGTCATAATTTATGACAAATCATAGAATATGTATATATTTGTACAATGATTATACAAAGCTACATGTATTATCTGCATGTTTGAAAAACTAACACTGCATTCCTTATTTAAACATTATTCGAATAACTTTTATAATATCACAACGTACACTTTTGTATTGTACATTTAGGAACCAGAAAAGCTCGTATCCACCATTGATTTTAGATATATGTAAGTTTATGTATAAGAATTTCTGAAATGAATTTTTTTTAAAGCCAAAGATTATGTAATTTTGCTTCAATCACATACTCTATATACATGTAAATCTTTTCACATAAATAATAGAATTGATAAACTATACTATTTTCTATCTAGATAGTAATTAAAGTCTGCAATAAAACTTTTGAAAACTTTTCATTAGGACAATTGCAGCTCATATTGCTTGAAGAGTATTAATGTGATAATTTGTGTACTTATAGGGCTGATACATTGACTAAAGAAGAAGCTATAGGTAAACATCATTCTTCACACACTTAACAGTGGTTTTTTATTGAATTTATTATCTTGAGGTAAAACAACAGAAAGGTGAAAACTGTAAAATCAGTTTTATTTTTTCTTGAATTTTCTTTTGCAGACCTATTAAAGAAAAAGCAAGATGGAAAGAAAGCAAGAGGTATATATGTCAAAGATGCTGCACAGTTTGAATATACTAAATGGCATTTGCAATACTATGTAATCTACAACCAATAAACTCTATAAGTTTTTCTGATCAATAAAGCTGCTTATCCTTAATTTGTATGCTTGTAAGTTCATTCTGATTTCTCTCTCTCTCTCTCTCTCTCTCTCTCTCTCTCTCTCTCTCTCTCT
>WFKH01007768.1:19080721-19098473 GCA_016163765.1 Magallana hongkongensis
CTCTCTCTCTCTCTCTCTCTCTCTCTCTCTCTCTCTCTCTCTCTCTCATAATTTGGCTTAATTGTTATAGAGGAAGAACTCCTGGCTAATGGTTTTCCTGCTTACACTACTTCCTGTGGCTGGCTCGGATACTCAGATGAGAAAATTAAAAAGGTGAAGACACTTTGTATCCAGATTTAGAAATGTTGAATTCCATTATAATTAATAGCTAAAAAGTCAAATACACATGGCAGATGAGGACAGATAATAACTAATATTAATGTAAATAAAGGTAGCAATTTTTTTGTATCACCTGTATCAGTTAAATAAATCAATTTTATTTTTGATAAAGCTTGCAACAGAAGCTATGGCTGCAGGATGGACAAGGCACAGTATATTTAACACTGAAGTTTTATGTTTTATTTAAAAACCCAATAATACGGAGTTTAATTCAAATATTTCACACTTTTCTTTTCAAACATCTAGAAAAAGACAACTAGATTAATTGTTGTACGTGTCCTTTTTATTTATGATTGTCCATGTGCAGGTTCAAAATGAAAGTAGGAGCAGATGTACAAGATGATATCAGACGGGCCAAAATCTTCAGAGAGACCTTGGAGGAAGACATGCTACTGGTAAGTATGTAGGTTCAGTGTTGATACTATTGAGATTTTTATTTTCAGATTTTCTGTCCAAATATTTTTTCAATATAAACTGCTCTTACATTTATTGTACATATGTCAATATAGTTGTATGTTTCATGGTAAAAATTGGATATTATTATTAGATGGTGGATGCAAATCAGAAGTGGGAGGTCCAGGAAGCCATTGATTGGATGAAACAAATGAAGGACTACAAGATTCTGTGGATTGAGGAACCCACCAACCCTGATGATGTCATGGGTCATGCTGCTATAGCGGAGGTCAGGGACAAATATGCCATATTTGCGCAGCAGAGAAGACCCATGATACCCTTTTGTGCAACCTTGAGAGAAATTTTCCTTAAACCTACACCTGTGTAATCTATTTTTCTGTCCATTCCATGTCTCAGATTTTATACTGATCCTCTAACAACCTTTCCTTTCCATTCCAACTCAAAAATACCTTCCTTAAGCACACAAATTAAGACTGAATTTACTGCATATATTTTTTTCACATGATTTGTCAGAAATGTTGAGCTACAGTATTATAAACCTAAGGTAGAAAAAAAGTTGCCAGAAACTACAACCGGTAAAAAACCGAAAAAAATAATTCATTGTTTCCTTTGCAGGCGCTTCTGCCACTGGGGATTGGAGTTGCCACTGGAGAAATGTGTCAGAACAGAGTGATGTTTAAACAGTTCCTGAAAGCTAATGCCATGCAGTACTGTCAGATTGATGCCTGTAGACTGGGCGGGGTCAATGAAGTTCTGGCTGTTATTCTATTGGCTGCCAAATTCAATGGTTTGTCATGGACACTTAGTTGATACTCTTTTATACATAGAATCAGGATTTTTTCCTTCCAGTTAATTGTCATCAAATTCAAATACCTGGTAGTGAAATCTCAGCCAGGTTTGTTGTTCACCAAGAGAATTGATTCTAAATGTAACTTTTCACTGTACAAGTGAATACCTATCTCTCTTTTTCAGTTCCCGTCTGTCCCCATGCAGGGGGTGTGGCACTGTGTGAACTAGTTCAACATCTTTCTATGTTTGACTTTGTGGGTGTGTCTGGAACAATGGAAAATAGGTTTGTCAATTTGTTCGTTCATATTTTAATTATTACCTGTAATGTTAGGAATCTCAAACTTTTTTCTCTTGCTAACTAAATATTAATTTTTGTAATACATTGTATCCTAAAACGGTAGAACACTAATGGTTGATTTCATAGAATTCATAGATCTTTTAAGAATTACATTTTTATTTAAATTATTGTTAAATCTAAAAATTCTCTATACCTGTATTTAGTAAAAGTCAGAGTTATCTCCCTTTTGACAGAATGATAGAGTTTGCAGATCATCTTCATGAACACATGTTGTCCCCAGTTGTCATCAAAGGTGGACGATACATGGCACCACAGGTAATCCTAGCTCACCTAGCAGCTTCATTTTGAGACATTACCTGGATAAAACTTCCTAGAAGTATATTAATCCTACTTATTATTTTGCTAGGCTGCAGGCTATCTGGTAGGCATAAAGGAGCAGGCCTTGGCTGACTTTGTTTATCCTGAAGGAGCAGAGTGGCAGAGGATGTTTAAAGAAGGACTGTTTCAACAAGAATGAGTGGCAGATATTGTATAGGGAGTATGTGTAAATACAAGTACATGTAGTACTTTACGTTTAAATCCAAGAGACTAAATTACTCTAAAGAGATGATAACCAGTATATATGGGGGAACCATAGATACATGCAAAGACTACCGTATATGGTGCTAAACAGATTGTTATAATGTAAAAACTGTAGTTTTTCAATAAAAACAATGTTGTAACTACTATATGATTTATATACTATAATACAGATATATATTTGGAGAGGAATAAAAAAAAAATAACAATAGTTTTTGATTGAAAGTAGGACACCAAACATTTATTTCCTTTCATACTAACACTTATGTATCTATCTTTTGGTTGATTAAAAAATGATGATGATTTTAACTTTAAATTTTGTTGATGTTGATTGTTTTTCACATTAACTTTATGCTGTGATAATATTCATCAGTGCATTTAAATTCTGTGATGTACTAGCAATATATGAATAAAGTATATATAATATTAAATATTGAAAAATTGTAATGTGGTTGTGTTATAAAAAGTGTGAAAGAACATGATTAACTGCAACTGCATGCAATCCCACGCATGACATACTATCAGCCAGTATAAAATATTGCTTTATTGTTAAAAAATAGTGATAATTTTATTATCTCGCATAAATTTTTCTATTCAAAGTCCTTTGTACATTGAGAGTACAAGATGCAGCAGGAAACATGGTAAAATATGGCCAACACTTAATAAGATTTACATTTTATCAGCAATTTAATAAGGAATATTGGGAGACTTAACTTGATGTGATGATGATGGAGATTATAACTGCATAATATATTTTAGCCGCAGTATCTGTTCATTACATGCTTCAAAATTTCTTAAATCTTTTAACCTAGCCACCTTATCAATGATTTTTAAGCGGACGAATAAACTATGTACGAATTAACATTTTTAAAAGTCTTCGAATGAGTTGACTGAGTTTCACTTTAAATTATTGATGGGACAACAGGAAAAGGATAGTCCAAGGCTTCAATCGCGTTTAGAATATGACTCTTTAATATATAAAAACAAAATTAAAGTATTTGAAATCCCAAGAACTTTCTACAATAAGATCAGGAGAATATTCGTGGTATAGCTTCTCGGGCGATATTCCGTCACGTGATTCTGATGCATGATTCTGATTCATGAAGGAAGAGCACACGCCAGATGATCTTCATCTTTCTTTTCAGATTCAACAATCAAATGTGAAGTGATACATATAGACATATGCTGATTCTGATTGTGCCTGAACATCTTATTTAGCAATATTGGATGTCGGTAACATAAGTTGAATCAAAAGTGATACGCCCCCTGACAAAGTGAAAGTAGACAGCAAGCTAGCTAGAAATGGCAGATTTTCTAGCAGAGAACAATCCTTGCGGCCAAAATGTATTGCGATTAGTTTCAAGAGGAAATGCAATCATTGCAGAACTGCGCCGTTTGGCTGAATTTATTCCCCCTGTGTTCAAACTAGAAACGCAACAAGATAGAATAAGATACGCTGATATCATATTTGATTTTGCTTATTTTAAAAGTCAGGATTACTATGACAACAAGATTGATAGCAAACCTGTAAGTTTTATTTTTGTTTTTATAGAATTTGAATTCTATTTCTTCAGAAGAGACGTTAGTCAAAATTTTTTTCTGATGAATCTCGCTGAGATGAACTGTAATGTGTATATTCATGTTAGAAGGATACTTTTTGTGTTCATGTTATCGCAGCAATTCAAAGTTTTATACTAAAAGATGTTTAAAATTTATGGTTGAGATGAATATTTTCTTGTATATAGAAGTATGACAAAGTGTCTGATTTAATGTCAGAAGGGCAATTGTGCGCTGACAACTCAGACTACCACTATCACGCCAGATTGTTTAATAATCATTTTTACTTCTATAGAAAAGAAAATATTAATACTAAATACTTTATTGTGATAATTTTTATGTACTTTTGTAGGAACTTCAAGATTTGGATGAAGAGTTTCGTGAAAACCATATTGAAATTTTAACTAGATTTTATCAAGCCTTTGCAAGTGTTCACAAATATGTTGTGGACTTAAATAGGTAAAATTCAATGTCTTTAAATAGACCTTGATTTTGAGTTTTGTCAAGAAATGGATTGAAATATTAGTCTCATTCAGTACTTTGTTTTAGCATACATGTATATGAAAAAAAATATTTTCTATACTCTACAGATTTTTAGAAGATTTAGATGAAGGTGTTTACATACAGCAAACACTAGAAAGTGTTTTACTCAATGATGATGGGAAACAGCTTATGGTATGAAAAAACTGAAGTTTGGCAAACTATCTGTCTTCTAAAAGACAAGCATAGAAATTGGATGTGGAATTTCTTTTACTACCAGGACAAATAAGTAATACTGCATGAACTGGAGTGTATTCTAATCATTCTCATTTTCCTTCTTGTTAGTGTGAATCCCTCTTTCTTTATGGTATCATGCTCATCATCATTGATAGCAAGATTGAAGGAACAGTCAGGGAGAGGATCCTTGTTTCCTACTACAGATATAGGTACTGATGTCAAATAATCTTTGACAACACAAGAGTTTTGTCAAAAGCAGCATGAATCATTGGTAGGCATTATAACCAGAAAACCAGACAAATATGATACATATAGGAAATACATGTAATAGATGGTACTCAGGGCTTTCAATAAGGGGAGTAAAAAAGTGTTTTTAACAGATGAACTATTGGAAATGATTCTTAAAAAAGCTTCTTCAAATAAATATATATAGTAGTTCCCTTCTTTTGCTTCAAAATTAATAATGCCCTGATAAGAGGATTTGATTTAATAGTTCTAACATTTTATTTTTCCTCCAGTGCTCAGAAGGCAGCAGCAGGAGACTCTAACATAGACGATGTCTGTAAACTGTTATGTGGCACAGGATTTCAGAACACAGCCACAGCAAAGAGACCACCAAACTACCCAGAATCCTATTTCAAGTACTTGGGTTTTTTTTTTCAATTTTTGAGAATACATGTAACCATTAACAAATTAATAAAGCAGATATCAATTATTAAACAGTAACTCTCTGTATTTGGAAGCTTGACTGATCCAGAGCAACCCTTTAACTTTAACAACTAACTGCAAGTATTGTGTACAAAACCTAGATTGTACACATCACATTGCATACTTGTGTGGATCATTTCGAATACAGGTAACTCTCAATAGCTCGAAGTCCATGGGACCGAGGAAAAACTTTGAGGTATCAAGAGTTCGAGTTTTCAAGAGTTCGGAATTTTCTGATTTGACCGACGGGTTTTAAAATTAGTCTTACCGGATGTTATGATTAAGCCATTTATTTAGTGCTAACCTCACGCACGTGCTTAAACAACGTTTTTTTCAGTTAAATATACAGACCTGGATATTTTAAAACTAAATAGAAACAAATATTGAATAAATTTATGATACACTGTAATTATTTATTTAATGCATCATATTATGATCAGATTGCTTAGTACTACTTGACTGCGAGACGACATGTCGTAAATTAGACGAATGAGTATCACCATGATCACCCATTGTTCCCACTGTACGGGTCTTTCACCAGCTGTCAGAACTTGTTCAGCAATAATCATTATAATGCCAATGATGCTGATTAGCATAATTTCTATAGTTTTAAAATTCTAAAATTTTCACCATGTCTCAAAATTATCTTTTCATCACAATTGATTTCTCATTTTCACTGCGTCTCCAAATTATCTTAAAACGGTCGGTGTTAATTATAGATTAGGTTGATATGGTCAATCATCAAACAATTATCACCTTGCAGGACAAGTGTCGCCTGAATAAACAACCCGTGACACGGGTCCCGCGTCTAACGCCTGGAGCCATTTAAATGACCAAGTAGGTGTTAATTAGGTAACTCTTGGATATACACAGCCACTTCGAGGTATCGAGAGTAAAAAACTATAGATTATAAATAACGGGACTGCAGTTTGACTTCGAGGGATCAAGGGTTTCGAGAGATCAAGAGTTCGAGAAATCAAGAGTAAATTTGCTTTGTTATATAGAGAAAAAAATCGGGACCCTAGACTCACTTCGAGCGATCAAGAACTTCGAGCGATCGAAGTTCGAGCCATCGAGAGTTAGCTGTATGTACATTATAAGTATAACAGGATGCATTAGTGTTTACATCACATTAAAACAATGCAAACATTTTTTTTTATAAACATGATATCAACTGATGAATTAAATACCCACTAAAGGCCATGCTTAGATTGATTTGTTTACCAAATTTTTCAGCCGTGTTCCAATAAACCCAGAATTCGTCAACATGGTGATTGGTCGTTTACGGTCGGACGACATCTACAACCAGATCTCGGCCTACCCCCTCCCCGAGCACCGCTCCACGGCCCTCGCTACTCAGGCTAGCATGCTCTACGTCATCCTGTACTTTGATCCCGAAATTCTTCACAATCAACAGGCCAAAATGAGGGAAATTGTGGACAAACACTTCCCAGATAACTGGGTAAATACACAAATTTATGTAAATCTCACGTGTAGTGTTTATGAAATATCCTTATAACTCTTGCATAAATCAGTTTATTAGGTCTGTTTTACTGAAGTCTAATATCTCTTGTCTTCACAATTACATATTTCTAAAAATATATATGTCATATAATGAAATTCAAATTAATACATGTACTCATCAATATAAATGTACATACATTTACATGTAGATGTACAATATTGGCTACATTGGTGCTTAGATATATGCATATGTCTGAGTAAAGCTATCTGGAGACAAACTGTAACATGAGCATTCATATTTTGTCTAATGATTTTAGGTGATTGGTGTGTACATGGGTATGACTGTCAATTTATTGGATGCCTGGGCTCCATATAAAGCAGCATCTACAGCTCTCAACAACACTCTGGAGGTCTCCAACGTTAGGGAGCAGGTACTTGTAGTCTTCATTCACATGCAAACTATATATTGGAAAATTGGTATGCCTTTATAGTTTTCATAGAATAATATTATTTGAGGATCTACAAAAATATTTTGTTTCTGAAGTCTGTGAAGTATGCCACAAAGATGCAGAGGTTGATGGCTCCTCTGGAGAAATACCTGAAGGAAGGAGTGCTGACAGAGGAGTTTGTTTTGGACAACATTCCCAAGATGATGAATGTGCTGAGAGACAGTAATGTAGCCCTGCGATGGCTGATGCTGCACAGTTCAGGACTCTCACCCAGTGAGTTATCTCCTCATGATTCAGACTAAAATCAATTATTCAGAAAAAACTCTTAATATCATTATATTTACAGTTGAACTTTGGTATCTCGAACACTGATATCTAGAATACAATGGATATGTCGAAGTGATTTGTGAGTCCCATCCACTTGTACTTTAAGTATTTTACCCTTGATACAGTATCTCAAATACTTGGATATCTCGAAGTTTTTAACCAGTCCCATCTAGTCGAGATAATGAGGTTTGACTGTACTTCAAATACAGATCAAAATATATTTATGGGTACCTGATAAACATAGCTTCTTTATAAATTTCATAAACAATCACTAACATTTGTATTTATTTCAGTAATTATGAATATGAAAATTTTGATGTCATTGTAATATTTTTAAGAAGTGAAAAAATACAATTTCTTGGCATTGTGATACTTTCAGGTGCTGAACAGAACAGAAGATGTAAGGCCCTGAGGGAACAAGTTCTGACTGATGCCAAGTACAGCCCTCTAGCCGTCTTCCAGCTTCTTCTTAACATAGGGCAGTTTGAATTTACTCTTAAGGAGGTTAGTGCTACCATTATCCTTGCACATACAGTTACATTAAATATAAAATGTATAGTTAATGTGAACTAGGGTTACATTTTCATTTCACTTTGATACTAATGTGACACATTTAATTTCATTTTGGTATCAGGAGGTGAGAAAAATTTATCAAAGCAGATTTCTACAATGTAAAAATGTGGACTACTGGCTTTTTTTGTTGTGTGTTATAGATGTTTAAACAGATGTTAGTGGAAAAACAACAGAAGTGGGAGGAGCACAAAAAGGAGGGAAGTGAGCGAATGGCTGAACTGGGTGAGGTCTTTTCAGGGACCAAACCTCTCACCAGAGTGGAGAAAAATGGTCAGTTGTCTGAGTTTCATGATATGTTTTTTTTGGTTTTTTATAAAAAAGGTCTTCTTATAACTCAACCTTTTAACAGTCAAACAGACGAGCATACTGAATTTTACCTGAAATTTTACAAGCAGAAACTCCTCAAAATCCATTTTTTGTGTCATTTACTAGATAATCTACAAGCATGGTTCACAGAAATGGCAAAGCAGATTTCTTCTCTAAACTATGAGGACTCTACATCTGCTGGACGTAAAATTGTCCAGCTTATTCAGGCTTTGGAAGAGGTCAGTTTTGTTGTCACAGTATGGTCTTGTCAAAATGTCATGACAGTAAAATTTAAAAAACAGAGATTTTGATTATTCTTCGCACCAAATCTTAGAGATTATATTTATGATTGCTTCTGTGCATTTTTGCTGACCAATAATGACCCTTCGTTTTTACACCTCCTCCTAGGTCCAAGAGTTCCATCAGCTGGAGAGTAACCTGCAGGTGAAGCAGTTTCTGGCCGACACCAGGAAGTACCTGCACCAGATGATCCGAACCATCAACATCAAAGAGGAAGTGCTCATCACAGTACAAATAGTGGGGGACCTGTCTTATGCCTGGGACATCATGGACAGGTGAGTCCATAACAGTACACATAATGGGGGACCTGTTTTATGCCTGGGGCGTCAAGAACAGGTAAGCAGGTTGTTGGGGATCTGTCTTATCCTTAAGATGTCATGTGTCAGGACAGCTGAGCAGGGCTAGAAATATCAAGAAGAAAGAAAAAGAAATACATGTATGTGTGACAAAGAAATACAGTACATGTAGACAATGAAAGAGAAACAACTTTCCAAAAACTGAATGCTACAAAGTTAATGAAATCGACCAAAAATTTCATAAAGCCAAATGTTGAAATTACAATCTGTATGTTTTATATAAATTTTCTTTGTAGCTATACTATGTACATGCAACAAGGCATCAAAAAAGACCCTTCGCTTGTTATTAAACTCAGGGCAACATTTCTAAAGGTAAACTTTTTACATACATACATGTATAGTGTAAATCTACTTTTATTTGCATGCAAAAAAATTTCAAGAGGTTCATGAGTATAATTTGCATGGACATGGAGGATAGCGTATTTACAAGATGGACTATCTCAGCTGGTCAATTTTTAGGAATGTACAGTTTTCAGTTCATTATGTTTCAAATCAAAGAATACTTGACTAACATTAAACCATTAGAATACTGTTTCGCAAAGATATAAATACAGTGTATTTATAAGAAGGTATCACTAAATTGAAACGACTGTAAAATGTTCCTTCTTTGGAAACTTTAACATCTTAAACACATGGCATTATTAAAAGACCATACATGTGATATGTACCGGCGGTACGCCAAATGTACCGTTTTATCGACCCCATTCACGGTGTACCGGCGGGACACCATAATTCACAGAATATGAAAATTTGTACAGTTTTTTGAATTTCTCACTAAATGCCGCCATTTTCCTCTCATTCTCGCTTGCTAGACATTGGAAAAACATCACCTGTGTTTGACACGTGACCTACCAATACTTGTGTAGTGTACACAAACCGTCGCGTGCGAAGGTGTGAACTGCTAATTAGGATAATCATCCGTATCAAAATGCTCTTTTAGGTAGCGGTATTTAATTATAGCTGTTTTAAAATATTTCGTAACTTGATCGAAAAACTTTTAGGCAACTTTTGAAATATACATGAATCTGAACCAGCTCTCCATACGTAATGTATACGATGAATAAACATGTTTATTATCATGCTTACGCTGAAATAAAGGATTTTTTTATGTGCAGAAATTTATGTAAGGTTGCATTTGCTGCTGTTATTTATATTGCTGGTGTATATATCAGTAATACATTCATGAATAAGATGTAAATTGGAGACATCGACTCTCACGTTGTACTATATAAAGTTGGTGAACAAACTATCATCTATACTTGCTCAATTTATATAATTCATGAAAAAATTGTGATTATAAAACACAATATGAAATTTTAAAGCATAGAAAACTTTATTAAAACATTTAAAATAAGGCATTTTCGACAATATAATTTGTTGGTTTAGAAATAAGGTGCTTTATCAAAAGAATTTAAGCGATATTTTGTACCGTTTTTTGATGGGCAGTGTACAGCTTTTTAAACCCAAATTCCAGTTTTGTGTACAGTTTTGTGGTCTTCAACTTATCACATGTATGAAAGACAGTAATAATTTAATTCAAATAGATATTTTACAGCGATGTAATTGTGTTGTTTGACAGATGGCTTCAGCCCTGGATTTACCCCTGCTCAGAATTAACCAGGCTAACAGTCCGGATCTCCTCAGTGTGTCCCAGTACTACTCCGGAGAACTGGTAGCTTATGTCAGGAAGGTTCTACAGGTAACCAAGCACCTGTTGATGGACTTTTATCATAACACTCATGGGTTGTAAATACCTGTAAATTGGTACAGTTACTGATGAGGAAAATGTGATAATATTTTGTACTGTAAGACAGAGTGAACATGTACATGTATGTAAAGTTGACTCATTAGTTTGAATCATTCTTGCCTTGTTTAATTAGATCATTCCTCAGACCATGTTTGGACTTCTGGCCAAAATCATCACTCTACAGACGACCAGTATTAAGGAGGTGCCCACCAGGCTGGAGAAGGACAAGATGAAGGAGTTTGCTCAGCTGGACGAAAGATACGAGGTTAGTGATAGAAATTTTTGTCAACACTACTAGTATATGGTAGTTACATGTACTTCACATCCTTGAGAATGAGAAAACTCACATTTTTTTACTTGCTTCTGTCTGTAAATCTCTGAATTTGTTGTGAATAAAAAGGTAACTGAATCTAATGACAATCATTATTAAAATGCATGTACATGCATTGTTAAAATAAACTGTGTTGTCCATTTATGTTCCAAAGGAGTTTTTTTTTTATCTTATAAAGGTGGCGAAACTTACACATGCCATTTCAGTCTTTACAGAAGGGATTCTTATGATGAAAACAACACTAGTTGGTATCATAAAAGTAAGTTTCTCAATTTAATACACCTTTATCATTATTAACTATAGACTTTTAAAATATATGCAGTGGAACTTCAATACTCTTGCTGCTATTTATCTGGATACTTCTGCCTTCACCTTTTGAACAAGTTCTAGTTTTCAATTATCTAAACTATTTCATCATTGGTAATTTCATTGATATGGATTATTGATGCTAAAATTGTAGTGATTTTATTGGGAAAGAATGTGTCATCCTATGTATGAGTAATTTATTAACTATTTTAATGCCAATTTAACCATAAAATATTTAGATAGATCCGAAGCAGCTTTTAGAGGATGGAATCCGTAAAGAGTTGGTGCAGCAGGTGGCCTTGGCCTTGCACAGAGGACTGATGTTTAATCCCAAAGCAAAAGTATGTGTCTCCAGCTGATTTTATGAGAATTCTGTAACTTCTCTGCAATGGTAGGTTGTAACTAACTGCTGTCTTAAATAATAAGCTAGTAGTCTGATAATCATTTTTTAGGGTATTGGGGGGGGGGATTGCAAAAATATGTTGCACAAGTTATCTCCCATAAATAGTTTATGCTTTATGACAATTTTCTTATCTGTTCAATGGTAGTTATCAAGGTAACAAAAAAAATACCTCTACATTAATTTCAAAACATTTTGTTATAAGATGAGTGAGCTGATGCCCCGCCTGGAGAGTCTGGGAGAGACTATGGACGGGTTCAGGCGGTCCTTTGAGTACATTCAGGACTATGTCAATATCTACGGCCTGAAGATTTGGCAGGAGGAAGTTTCCAGAATCATCAACTACAACGTGGAGCAGGAGTGTAACAGCTTCCTCAGAACAAAGGTCAGTCAAGGTCAAGGGAAGGTCAATAGAAGTTATAGCCATTAATTTCACTATGTACTTGTAACTTACATGTACAATATACCCTCAAGTCAGAGACCTATTTCCAATTCTCCTAAGTTTTATGAATATATGTTTATAAGTTTTGCATGGATATTTTGTTGACAGATTTTGGACTGGCAGAGTGTGTACCAGTCTACAGCCATTCCTATCCCACGATTCTCTCCTGTCGATGAAAGTGTCAATTTCATTGGAAGATTGGCTCGAGAAATCATTAGAATAACTGATCCAAGGTATTTTTATTGTTATGAATCTCTGAATTTTATCTCTAGCATGGTTTGAAAATTGAAAACTACCCCGGTACTGAAAAATTATTAAATGATTAAAAATTATTAAAACTGCCCCCCTCCCCCCAAAAAATGATGTAATGCATGTTAATCTTCTATCTTCACAGAATTACAGCATACATTGATCAAATGAAGGCATGGTATGATGTCAAGACTAAAGCTGAACAAGTAAACAGAACACTTTTCCAAAAATTACAGGTAAGCTTTCTAGTTATTATTATGATTTAAAAATTAAAAAATTAAAAAATTATTATTTAAAATTACCGTCACCGACAGCTTATTTTGCTTTAATGTGTGAATATTGACTAGAACATTTGCACTGAATGGTAGACCAGATATTTTCAAACCAATATCTAAAAAAGCCTACAGAAACATAGTAATCAATTTCAGATAGCCAAGACAAGAAGTCAATCCCAGTTTTCATATCAAAAGGCTATTTAACCATAGCAAATAATGGCAGTCTCTATCTTAGGATCTCTCCCCTTCATACAAGTAACGGGTATATAAGAGTTGGGCAATCTATTGATAATATGCAAGTACATGCAGATTGCCTGCCGGTATATTTGTTCATGTTTTAGATTATTAACAGTTCAAAAGTCGCTTGCATATAAACTCTGTTAAGTCATATATATCCTAAGCAAAATCCATTTGAATGATTTTTAAGAGGGTATACTGTATTTCATACATTTATTCACATATTTGTCCTATCAATAAGAGTAATATAATACTCTATTATCAATACATCTGTATGTATTTTTTCAGAAATCAGTGGGTAGTTTTGGTTTGGCAGGACTAGATCGTCTGCTGTGTTTTATGATAGTGAAAGAACTGCAGACCTTTCAAGGAATGTGTACTAGACTTCTGAACAATGCTAAGGACAGGCAGTATCATGACCTTCTAGATTCCTTCTCCAAGAGTCTAGGAAATGTCAAGGCTGTAGTAGGTCAGTACGTTGTAGATCAACTTTATTTATTTCCTAATCTTATGAATGATGGCTGTTTATTTACATGTATAACAAGTTATAGGACCATTCTCCCACATTATACAGACCAGCCAGGCAAGCTTTATCCGGCTATGATGTCTAAAATGACAAGAGTATGGCCATCCTTCTTGGACATCATCCTCAAGGTAATTTATAGAAAGGTTGATGATGCCTCGTGTGACATGGTTTTTAGGGAAGCCCTATAATTAGATTGTCTGTCTGTCAGTTAATCTGTTCAGTTTCTCTGCTGTCTGTATCAGGGGAGTTAGAGGCAGTAATTGATTTTTCTTAACAGACTACAGTCACAAATTATCCACCTCCTCTGGAGATATTTACAATGAGAAAGAGATATATAAATGTATATAGAGGGGGGAGTTATATCTGCTACATAAAAACTATCTAATTATAGAAAAGAGAAATGTAGAAGAAATTCTACACATTCTTCATTCTTTCATCTCTTTTTGTATGTGAGTGGGGATGAGGGTAAAAGAATTAAGATTTAACATGAATATTCATTTGATATCTTGAAATGAATTATACCATTGGACTAAAAGAGGAATATTGGTATTGGATGTTTTTGATCTACTTTTTTACCTTACTTTCGAAACTGAGCTCTGACTGTTACATGTATGTGTAGATTGCAGTGAATGAAATTGAAGAGTTTGATAGACTCTGTATGTATAACTTTAATAAATTGTCTTGAAAAATATAAATTGTTCATGTACAACCATTATTATTGTTTTCCATGCATTAACATTTTCTCCTCACCCTTTTTATTAGGTTGGCCAGATGCAGCTTCTGAGAAGACAAATAGGACATGAGTTGAACACTTCCTGTAAATTTGACTCCAAGACTTTTTCAAGTGCACTTCAAGCCATGAATGAGTAAGATCTTCACATCATAGTTGTTCTTGAACCTTGAATTTTGTGGATGTGGATCAATAAGATTAAAGATAATAATTCTGTTTTGAACTCTGTGTCAGGAACTGTTGTAGATAAAGTAATTATGATCATCAGGGTATCTTGTTTGTTATATGATATCAATAGAGAATTGTTAGGACATGTTTATGATCAATATCACTGACCATTTTAATGTCCATCCTTGCAGTGCTCTGATAGCAGACATTGAGAGGCATTATCAGGATCCCACTTTACCCTATCCCAAGGAAGAAAACCCGCTGATGTTTGAATTAACGTCTTATTTAGAGTCTGCTGGATACCACGATCCACTAAAAAAGGCATCTTATCTTTGTTTTCCCTTCGTTGGTTACAAGGAAAATAAAATTGAGAATTATCTTTATTTATGACCTTGGCAATTTTTATGTTATTAGATATAGACTGGTAACTGGACCTTTTTAATTGGATAATTGCAAATCTAACAGATATCATTAAACCATGAATACACATGAGGAACATTTATTTGTTTTGCTTGATATTCTGTAGTAAAAATACTGTTCTTTATGTCTTTTTGCCTTAAATGGAAATTAAAAGATCTAATTTTTTGTCTCATTTTTTTTTTAGATCTATGTTACCACAAAGCGGTTGCCATTTTTCTCTTTCTTTAATTTCTTGTTGGTGATCTCTCATCTCCCGAAGCTGACATATAGCAAAACCATTAGTAAGTGATGTTAGGTTACAGATTTCATTATCCACCAAACATTTTTAGTAATAACTTTGATTGAATCCCTTGCAAAAATGTTTTTTAGTTTCTTATTAAAATAAAACATAAACATCAGACACAGAGTTGAAAAAAGTGGTGTTTTTTTATGCTTACATA
Organism: Magallana hongkongensis; assembly: GCA_016163765.1. Taxonomy (NCBI): domain Eukaryota; kingdom Metazoa; phylum Mollusca; class Bivalvia; order Ostreida; family Ostreidae; genus Magallana; species Magallana hongkongensis. The sequence goes on from WFKH01007768.1 coordinate 19,096,049, forward strand.
GGTGGACTGGTCAGTAAGAAAGCAACTGACCCCTTGGATTCCCCACCCTTTGTGACAGGCTGTTTGACCCTGTTAAAGCAGTACCATGCAGAAAACACAGACATATTTCTTGCCTTCTTGGGACAATATGTCCGGTCCTTGGTGGATTCTCTCCCAGGGTGAGCTTATACTGATGTAGAAAACACAATGATTCTGTCAGATTTCATGCACCAGGGTATGTATGCATACCTATTACACATTGTATACACCTTATTGGTAACAACCACCAGTTGCTTTCATAATTCTATAAATAGATAAATCGCTTCAATGAAAAGATACAATTTGAAAAAATAAAATGCAGACAAAAGTTGTAAACATCATTTACAGTGAATATTTATGTTAGGTTATGAACTGCAATCGATCCACTGTCATATTTCATGATAATTGTTATGAACATATGAACTATTAAATCCTGTTTCAGTATTGGTTTGCTGAGAATTTGAAATAAATTATAAATGTTTTGTTTATTCCCCAGGTCAAAGACTCAGGATGGTTCCCAGGATGTCTTGAATGTAATGATATTCTTGGAGGACTTTATCTATTACAGTGGGCTTTCAAGAAAGGTCAGTAGAGCCTTTGTAGATACAAATATCAATATTAAAATAAACAAGGAATTCCATAAAGAAAATAGAATCATTCTAAAGAACTTGATATCTCTTTTTATTGAGGAAAGTGCCAAACTTTATTTGAAAAGCAAAATTATTTTTCTGATTATCTGCATACCTTGAAAAGTATTCTCTAAGTAATTAACGATCTCCGATCCTCAGCCATGTTCAATAACTCTAAATTATCCTGATTTTCTTATTTGTATCATAAATCTGCCGTTTATATAGACAAATTTAATTAGTCTTCTAGTGTTAATATTATGACCAGTTATTCAACAAAATGCTTGGCTTAGTGGATCCATGGATATCTACTACATTTAGGTAAAGGGGTTCGAGCCACCGATGCACCGGTACAACCTTATTTTTTTAATTTGATCTCAACTTTTATATTTATTCGTGGGCAAATTTGCAATAACTTTGTAAAATGCATGGATACCATCCATAAATTTCTTTTTTTTTTCATTTCATTTATAAAGTTTGAAGGACAAAAAACATTTTTATGATGGAAAAAATACTTTGAGGCTGAGGATCGGAGAACCTTAACTGGATGTAGGGAATATAAAACAAGGGTTCAACTGTTGTGTTTATAATGATATATGCATAGAAATATTTGGAAATTTTTCTATTTTTAGGTGGTGGAAGCCCATGTACCAGGATACCTGTTTGATGAATTTAGGAGTCAATTTGCATCATGAGGATTGCAAAATTCTAGTACAATGCACATGTGCAAGAAAATATAGACCTGTATAGAACTGATTGCATTACATATTAATATGTAATATAATGATATGTGAAGGATTATATTATATAAAGACATCTGTTGTTTTGACTATATTTAGATATACAAAATGTACAAGTATAACTATTTTGAGAATAAACATTTGAAATAAGAAAATATGTGTTTAATTGGACAGATGTTGAAAGCTGTTGTCTCTGAGAAAGGCTTTTTTAACAAAGATTGTTCCAGGCAATTGTGTCAAGCAATGATTTTTAAAAGATGTTGAGCTGTACGAGAGATGTTAGGACCTAAACCTGCAACAATATCATACAATTTTGTGATGCTCCATTTCGATTGAATCGGTGTTCCAATGTCTCTCAGTAGATGGTGATATTTTTGTCCCCCCCTTACGCAACACAGTCCTTAAAAGTCTGCTGTTTGTGTGAAATGTAACAGATACTGTGTGTCCTAGTAATAAGTGATCGCGCGCCAAAATGTGTTTTACATGAAGTGGGTCGAAGATGATTAGAAGATAGAATTCAGCGATAGACACATATAGCACACGCCATTGCTGGACACTTAACAACTAGCTTCTAAAGTGTAATATGAATTTAGCGATAAAGTCTGGCATCGACTATCGTTTAAATTTTCAAAGCGGACCTCCACCAAAAAAATATTGACCAAAAAATTAAGAGGGGGAGGGAGGGGTAAAGATGAGCCTTGATTTCCTACACTAAATGGTGGGTGCGTTGAGTTGAATCGTTTCTTCAATCTTCTTATATCAGTATCAGTATCAGTAAATAGTTTGGGAGGGAGGGGTGTACAAATTTAACAGAGCTAAGAAAAAAGGTCCATGTCAAAAAAAGTGGATGGGCAAGATCCCCGCCCCCGCATATGGCTTGTTAATTTTTTGGAAAATAATAGGAGTTTCGCATTACCAGGTCAAAAAATGAAGGATCTTCAAAATAACGTACATTTCATCATAGGAGTCGGCAATTTTATCCATAAAACAATGTAAACACTAACCAGTGAGCTTCGCGAGCGTAGCGAGCGAAGCGACAGG
>WFKH01007768.1:19098873-19175140 GCA_016163765.1 Magallana hongkongensis
TATATATATATATATATATATATATATATATATATATATAGTTGCTCTTAATATCTAAGCTAATTTTACTTTAGAACATAAAAAAATGGGGAATTTTGCGACTTAAGAGCAGAGTTTCCGAGGACACCACGGTTTATTCCCACCTAGCCAAAATTCTGAAATTTCTACCTAGCCAAAATTCAGATTTTCACACCTGATTGGTAACCTGTGTATAGTCTCTTTTAGACTTTTTACCTGTATTTAACACCCGATATGTAAATTGTTAAAGCAATACATTACAACTGAATAAATACAGTGTAAATAAAGGGATGAATGATTAAAGAAAATAAATAGATAAATACATAAAATCTTTATAGAAATTGAATTTATATATTTTTCATTCAAAATAATATCATTGAAATAATATATTTATAAATAATCATGTAACTGTAAAAATGATATTTAGCTAATTATTGCAAATAAATTAACTACTAACTTACAAGAGATAAAACAAATTTAATTATATAAACAATATGGGGCTTCAATAAGGTTCAATGTTTATTTTGTTAAATAGATATATGATGTAATTCATGTGTCCAGATAAAATAATTGATATTAAATTCCTTTGAAAGTCCAGGATAAAACTAATTATTATTAATTAAGTGCTCATGTTCAACTTTTTTTCAAATGGAAAAAAGATATATCTATATCACTTTGCTAAGTATGGCGAACGCGCAAGTGCATGTGGATTTCGTAGAGAATGGAAGAGGAGGTCATTTCCTTTTACATGGTGGATTTAAGGTGGTATGGGACATCTGTCGATATTAATGTGGATTAAAGTACATTATAATTGAAATACTTTCACCGCTTAGAATTTTCAAATTTTACAATATTTAACCAAAAAATAGCTTTTAAAAATATTTGGAAAGGTAAAAATTGTAAAACCCCCAGCGGGATTCGAACTCATGACTTACAGATTCGTAGTAAACCCTCTAACCCACTGAGCTACGCTGTTAGGTGATAATATTGGGAAAGAAACTACTTATATAATAACACTTTATTTTATTGTTTATTTCGATAAACAATACGTCACAACATGGAAGTGTCCCATACCACTTAAGTATTCGATCAGGACGAGATACAATGACAGGATCTACTGGAGATTCATTGACAGACAGTGTCCAGCTTCATTAACTACATCGGAAAACATCGTTGTAAAGTTTGGCAGACCACACAACCATGAAGAGAACTACGTTGGATTGGCTGCGGAATCCTTCATCAGTGGTTTGAAGAAAAGATGCAGAGATGAGGAAACACCAATATTCCCTCCATCTATGATAAAGAGTTAGGGAGTCTGCGCAACACCGAATGTGACGATTCCGTGGTGGATATGATCCGCAACATTCCGACATTCCAGGCCTGCAAGTCTTCGTTATACAGGAACCGGGCAAAGACAACCCCGTAGCTGCCTACATCACAAGAATAAATCAACCTTGATGGTCCATGGGCCTGCACATCAGCTGGAGAAAGGTTCCTCCTCCGTGACAACACTGATGCCCAGGGACACAGAATCCTGATATTCTATCCGGATTCAACACTTGTGTGCAGCGGAGACAGTGTTTAGTGATGGAACATTTTATTCGTGTACCAAATTCTTTACACAGCTATACACACTGCATGCCAATGTCAATGGAACCATGTTTCCCCTCGTCTTTGGACTTTTACCCAACAAGAGTGAGGCGACATACAACCGTTTCTTTGCTTTACTGAAGGATGCAGTACAAGAGCAGCAGTCTGTGTTAACGCCTGAACATTGGTTACTGGACTTCGAAATCGCTGCAAGAAACGCGGTGCACACCAACTTCCCTGAGACAACAATCAAAGATGTTTTTTCCACATATGGAGGAAAGTACAATCATGTGGATTGGCAGTGCAATTCCGTGAGGAGGAGGATTTCCATCGCCTAGTAAGAAGAGCGGCTGTTCTTCCTTTAGTACCTGAACACCAGGTAGAAGATGTGTGGTTGGAGGCACTAGAGGCTAACGACAATGACCGCAAAGATGTGTTGCGTTTTAAAGACTATGTGACAGATACCTGGGTTGAAGGCCATCTGATGAACTGGAACCATTTTGACAACGATGGACCACGAACAACAAACGTAGTTGAAGGGCGGCATCATAAATTCAACAGGATGTGTCGGCGCCCCCACCCAAATGTGTACATGTTCATCCAGTTTCTTCAAAAGGAACAAGCAGCAAACGAAGCAAAGATGATCCAGCTTGCTGATGGTGGTATTGTGCGTCCCAAGAAAAGGAAGTACAGACAGTTAGACCGGCGCATTCATGACCTGAAAGAAAGACTACGCCGTGGACATATCCAGTTGATGGACTATGCAGATGCTAACATTGTTTTTTTGTTGTTGTTTTTTTTGCATACTAAAACAGATACCTCTATATTTCAGTTTGCATTTATGCATCGGATAATAAACAAATTTACCAGTATTATGTTTATTATAAATGCATTTTTTCATGCATGCTTGTTCATAGAAATTAAAATGGTATATGAACAGTCATTAAAATGGATGATAAAAAAATGTGTCTCATTATTTATTATACATGTAGTTCCTATTTTCATTTAAATACATTTATTTAATGGTGGACATATGGTATTAAAAATTCATGGACATTTAGAGAATACAGGAGAATTATCGGGGGGGGGGGGGGAATATAAAAAAAAATGTTAAAGGGAAAAATTTAAAAGAAAATCCTATTTAAAGAAAGGTCTAAACCCTCAGGGGAAAAGTAGATAATTGAAAAAAAAATTGTAAAGTTCAAATAAAGAAAAACTCAAAATAAAAACCTAAATTAAAAGATCAGGTAAGAACAAAAAGGGTTAACAAATTTAGTAAAAAATAACTTCAACTAGGAAAAATCTACCAGTGGTTATTCTAAAACAGACTATAGGTCACCTGTAATTAATTTCTTTTGTTCTCTCCCTCCCCATACCTGTACACCATTCCACTTAGTCAAAAACAGTCACCTGTATAAATTTCAGAATTTTGGCTAAGTGGGAAGACACCGACACCAGAAATCATATTTCAAACTATGATCTGACCGTTTCTGCATGGAAAACTGACGACTAATTTAATTGGACAGACAGACAGACCGAAATTTTGCAGCATGAAATCCGATTTAAGGCAGAAATGATGTTTTTCTACAAAATATGCCCACTTCGACGTCTTAATAACGCGCATTGATTAATTTTTTTTTTTTTTTTTTTTGGGGGGGGGGGGGTCATTTTTCTTTTGATACGTCGATTTTGAAATAATATAGGACTATTGTGCCTTTAGCATGCCTTTTCAACAATATCTAGACATGTATATAAGAAAATGCCCAACTTCTCGATGAATCAACAAGAAACCTTTGCTCACTAGATAACTGTCGTTCAACAAGATAAAAAAAATAATAAACCCGATTCCTGATAGAGCAGATTTTAGACTGAAATTTAAAAATAAATAAAAATAAAGAGGACACTCTTTGAGTGCTTCCGCTGGAATTTCTCCAAATCTCGCTATAAAACGAGATCGTAGACCATTATTGTAAGGTTATGGAATCTTTAATTGAACATTACCGCCCTCTAGATACCTTTCTCGCCGACAGATGTTTACCAGTATATTGGACTGTATTAGGAACTTTATTTCTCCAGGAACCAAGCTATTGATGGCATGTAGATGGACTTGAATGATAATCGGGGAGGTAATGGAAAATGTTAGGATTATTAGCGATAAAGACGGAATGTTCAACTCATATATTTATAGTATAAAGGACACAAGACTTCCATAAAGCAGCTACTTGTCTGTCCAAGAGAAGCCTCTTTATTTCTAATTAGTTTCAAATATAGTCCTTTACTACACCCTATGTCTATTTACCAATGGAAAACACATTGATAATAATCTATATCTTAATCATCAAAATGAACGAGTAAGTATATTGATGTTTTTAATGTAGAATATTTCACTAATCATAAAACCAATGCAGGCAAGAGGTTCTAAAATGAAGAATGTTTAGCTTAAGATGTCATTCAACAGTTGTCGCGGTGGGGAGGGGGGTTGGGGTTGGGGGGGGGGGGTGAGCTGTCTTCTTGGTACCATCTTTGGCGGCAAAGCACAATTTTATTTATAATGCCTAGCCTTTTGCGAAAGAACACTGCAACCTACTTTATATTGATCTATATCTGCAACATTTGAGGCTCTAACGTTTGCAACTTGCAACAAAGAACTATCTCTCTCTCTCTCTCTCTCTCTCTCTCTCTCTCTGTAATGAGCTTCAGCTGTGTTTGCAATATTGTTTTACGCTTTAATTTTGTCTAGATTCAGAGGCATGTCTTCCGTCGTTCTTTATGTGAAGGAATGTGTGTCAACCGTCTTTCTCGCCGAGGCTCACTGCTTCTTCATTTCTTTCTTACTAGCTAGTGCGTGTTCAACATTCCAGCAGCAAAGCTACTCAATTTAAGCCCCATTTAATGGAGAGTTCGACTTACACGACTTATACGAAGATAGACATGTATATTGATCTAAAAGTAGGAGTGATACTGTCTTGATATTCTTAGTTGTACATAAAAAGCACTGCTAAATGTGCGCAAAACTATAAGAAAACGTATAGTAATTTGTGAAACCGATATGTGGCTAAGTAATCTTTAAAGGATTTGGCACAGACCACATGCATGACATAAAAGCGAGCTTTCTTTGAGCTTTAAAAGCTTTCATAGTTCAGATTCAATAAATGAAGTGAAAATTACACAAACACAATCATTTGTGTAACAATTTGTATCGTATGTTTATAGTTCTGCATGCAGATGAACTTGGTTTTGTTAGGTGATATAGATTTATCAAGTGCATGCATACCAGTTGCATTTTTGCCTTTGCTGAGATAGTTGCATTTCCATCTGACGAATTCCATTTAAGGTTCAGTAAATCGCAATATTTACAAATCCCTCATTACTCTGTTCGTATTTTTATTGGTTTACGAACTTACAAGTAATAAACACCAAAGTAGGTTAGATTTGTTAATTAATGAAAATGATTTATGCTTAGAGTTAGAAGTTAAAATAAATGATGTAAATAGTGGATGTCAATATCATCTATGAAAATCAGAAGTTTACCAAAAGATTTATGATGATTATGAGGATGTTTTTTCATTTCAATTATAATCAGTTTTGACAATATATTAATTTAGTACAAAAGTTGTCAAAGATGTCAAAACCCTATATATCTTTTTTTAAAATTTTATTTCTTTTATTTCTAGCTTAAAGTACTGGGCTTCAGATCAAAGTTGTGGGAAAAATTGAACAGAGGAATATTGAACTTTAAAATACTTAAATCGATGATCACGTGACATTAGAATCTTAAAATACGACATCCATTTTTCCACTTAACCATCTGGGCAACTGCTCTGTGGCATTTCAGTAACATCAACCGGCGGTCATCATTTTACATTAAGTACTGAACAAACTCGGTATAGACTTTCACTCGCGTGGTTTCTATAGTAGAAAAAAGTCGATTTATCAGTTAATGAGATCGAACTAAAGGAAGAAAAGGATAGTTTCATCCAGGGAGGCGTCGGTTGCACTTTCTTACATTAGGATGATGTTCAAGTCAAGTTGATGTAGGATTCTCTGTATAGTATTATCACCAAAAACAGCGGGATGACGGCTGCTTGGTATTTGAAAAAGTCACTACGCCGCACAAATTGAACAATTTTATTTCATTCTTCACGCTTTGAATTCTAAAAGAAACAAGATGGCGTTGTACAAATTTATACAACAAAGATTAATAAACTATCAAACATTGCAGGGTAATGCAAATAACATGTAGTACTAAGTATGGTAACAATTACATGTGCAAAGTAATTTACCTTGTAATGCAATAAAGTTTATGTAATTGTAACAATGAATGTGCAATAAAAAAAGTAAGAAAGTTTTAACAATACTGACAATGTTTCTTTTAAGATATAAGACAAAAAATCTTTCTCTTTTGAAACGTATGAAGATGATCTTCCAAATCTGAAACAAAGAACAATTTAAAAGAAAGTTTTAAAAGCATGTGAGTCATTCTTATGTAAAAGATATCAATACAGATTACATGTACATGTAATTACATGGCCACCACGACTTACAGTTATTATCCACTGGCTTCCTGGGAGTAAATCTCGGCGCTATCATCCGAGGACATCCGTCCTATATTATTTAACAGTGTGTCTACTTGATAATCCTTTCGTTGACCATTTATATCACCTTCAGTATAGAACTCAAAGCTAGTCTGTGGTAACTTTGGGTCTGAATTTGAATTATTCTCAACAGGAGATAAATGCATTAAATTATGAGATGAAAGACTATTGTCATCTGAAGGGGACCGCTCAATAGAAACAGATCCCACCATGCTCTCCTCGACATCAAAATTGTCGGAAGGACTTGTATCATTATTTTGCCATGAATTTCCACTATCTCGGTCTCTGCCCCAGCAATTCCCTTTTAAGGGGCTGGCCACACTATCGCTAAATTCAAGGTCTTCTTCACCTCGGTTTTCGGAAGAGTCAAATATACTATAATCGTCCAATCTATCTGTAAGAGGGGTTCCACAAGCAGAATTTAAAGGGGAAGAAAGCGGAAGTGTGTTTGCATCACTGTGTAGCCTCACCGGAAGTGATTCTTCTTGATTTCCGTTGTCGTATATTGCAGGAAGATTGCTTTCCGGCACATCCGAAGACTGTGTAGTGTTTGTGGGAGATTTTTCAGATTTTTCCCATTGAAACGAGTCGCAATCGTTGGGTGTATTCTGTAATAGCGTTTCTGTGTCTTCTCCTGGTGTGACATTGTAATCCTTTTTAAGAATAGATTTCATCACTGTTGGAGAGTATTCGAATTGGGTGGAACCTTCACGGTCAAAAGTTATTCCATTTTGCAATTTTCCGGAATCGCTGGATTTACCTTCAATACAAGAAGAGAAAACTTTTTTATTTCCGGACGCATAACGACAAGACATAGGATATAATATATAAATATATATTTTTTGAAAATCAGAATAATGATTATGATGTAAGCACACACATAGAGAAACTAGGTATGGACATGGTACAAGTTGATATCATAAACGAATAGTACAGAGATTATATTTGATACAGAGACGCTGATTGGGACAGATCCACAGAAGCAGGACTACTGACAAAGCAGGATTATATGTTACATGTAGATAAATATCACGATTACAAGAACAAACTGCCGTAAAAGCCTAATGCTCTACGCATAGCCTCGAGCTTTTTGTCCAGTATAAGGTCCTTCCATAGGGACAAAGTATGGATGGATTTTAGCGGACTCGTTACTATGCTGTCAACCTGTATATATAAATGTTTTGATGATATGGTGATTTATTCATAAAAAAATATTATCAGACGATGAATAAATAAAATCTTATTCATTTAAGATTTCATCTGCGTCTAGTATATATTTTGGATTTATAATAAATTTGGAATCTATCATATCATATCTTGAAGAAAAATTGCAAAAATGATTTCAAAATGGAAATATAGAGTTTCAGGAAAGCACATAACACTGGTGTGACCAAGACTAAAAGCCGGGGGTTACAACATAGTAGTATTGTCTGACCGCAACCAGCCATGCCACGAGCAAGACCTATCAAAGCAATTGGTTTATAAAGGGCAGAAGCAGCTCTACTGACCCATAATAGCATTTACTATTTTAATAGTATAACAATGCAAATAACAGTAATTTTGAATTGACTGACAAAGACTCTGTAGGCTTCATTAAGGACTAAAAGTTTGCAGGGTACACAGTGCAGACATAGCATGTGAGAAGCAGAAGGATAAGCCACGGCATTAGAGTACACCTGGTTCAAAGGTCACACCAACGCTGTACTACACCTGAAACCCATCACTCTCTCTTTTCTTCTGTCGTCTGCTTGTCAGTACAGAAGGAATTTTTCGTCTGAAAACAAAATTCAAATTGGTCTGCCTTGTTACTTTATGCTTATGAGTTATTCTGAGATCATATCGACACACATGTGAATGATACATACATTTACAGATTTCGACGAGACAAAATGTCATTACATTTAGCAGAACATGAAATATGCATATTATTATGAAGATGCTGTTAGTCAGAAGAAGATTAATGCAAAGAAATTACGTCTGCCAAAGCTGAAATGGTATAGCAATGAAAAACATGCACGTTGTCCATGCACTATCTTGAAAGTTTCAGACAAAGGGGACTTGCTGTAGAAAATATTTTTAAAAGACATGTCTGAAATGTCGGCAGTGTCATCGACTTTTAACATTTTTATTTACAATTACATCCAGCAACCTTTTGAAAACTTTTCATGACTGCAAGCCCTTCTTCAAATATGCATACTTGTACTCTTGGACAACGACGTCTTTTTCAGACAAAATACCTGATTGTGGATTGGCAATTAAATGATAATTAGCTAATTTTCGACCAGTGGAAGGACTCGAATGAAGCCTACTGGCCAAAGATACTGCTTTCCGAAACTTAGCAGTCTTTGATTTGCTTGAGCTTTCGTCATAAATGTTGTCCGAGGAAGAGTAGGACCGCTCCTTAATGCCAGATACTTTGCTGTGCCGATCGCAGGTCTCCGATTTGTGACGTTTTAGAAGTGACTTTTCGATTGGCTTAGGTGATTCTTCTGAACTCCTCTGGTGGATAAGTCTAGGCGGGAGGCTTGGCTGATTGTGTGAAAGTATATTGCGATTCCATTTCGTAACATATCCATCCTCCAGTTTCTGAACAATTTGTACAGAGTCATTGTCAGTTGCAAACAGGTTATCAGAACATTTAGAATCTGAAGTCAGATCAGTATGTTTGATGTTATTGTCAGTCATATTGAAAGCGGAGCACAGTCTAGAGCTGTCCAGAGGATTTATATATAAATTATGTCGATTGCAATTATTTTGTAGATGACTTTGCGTCCCTGAACATCCGGGGCTTGATGGGTGGGTCAAACAGCTATTAAATGTATCAGTACTTGTGTTACTGCTTTGGCGGGCCAACGGTTTAAGTTCAATGGTACAACGCGCATGCATGGTATTTTCAGCAGTTGGTGGGTATTCAAGCTTTCCCTGAAGTAATTAAGATAAAGCATTTTCAAAGGTGTTTTGAAACTCCGGGACTCTACGTGCATTGTTGATTAAATATTAATTTCGCATATGTTTCAAAAATTCAGTCAAGCAAATGCAAACACATCTTTCAGGCTATAAAAATGTATAGAATGCTTAATCCCCAACCAAAGAACTACAAATGGATTTTCAAAAGATTCGTGCCGTGCAGATTAAATGTTGATATAGATATACGTAAAAGATAAGCTAAGTTTATTTTTAAAATGCTGATCTCTTGTGTCTTCTCCGTTTTTTTCCGTTGAAAAAATCCAAATTATGCTGAATTCCTATCTATATTTCATTGACAAACAATTAACTCACGAATGAACCAAAAAATGAAAATTGCTTAGTATATTAGTATTGATTTTAACTCGTAACTGTTGCAAAACAATCTTAATAAGATAAGCTCTAAAAAACAAATTGATTTTGTGATTCAATATGCTTCATAAACTGAGTCTCAGCTTATTTACAGAAGCAAACGTCCACTGGAGATGTAATTTAGCTGTTCTGTGTAATTAATTTGGTCGCGTTTCGCAAATTTTGTATAGGGCCTAAAGAGGAAGTTTTGCTAACTAACATATGTTTCTTGTTATTGCCTCCCGCCCACTACCGTTGATTAAGATCTTGAAACTTACAACAAATGCAGGAAATTGGCTATGCATAGAACAGCCCGTCAATTGTTGGCATGAATTGTATAAATATCACTATGTAGCCAAACAGTTTGAAATCAGGTTAATGTTATACCAGCAATTGTTTGCATTACACGTTATAACCTACAAAACATCCTAAGCAGGTTTGATTATATACAAGTTTTTGTTTACTATCAAACTGTTAGAGGAAAGAAACTTAAAACTGACTCAAGCAGGCATTAAATAAAACGTTTAAAAAAACACACAATCTTTATGGTGGCGTCGTAATTCCTTTGCAATGTATAATTCAAAACTAAAGATATACATGTTTATATGCTATTACAAGAAAAGAGCGTGTTCGATGAGGAATGCTGTTACCTGTTGCTCAGAATGTAAAGCTGGTTGAGAGGTAGCCATCATCCCCGACTCCTCTTCCTCCGTCTCTATTAGATTAGTTGCACATTTATAGTCAGGAAGACTGTTCAAATCACAGTGATCATTCGATGATTTAATAGCCATGTCGGATGAGTTCGTCACAGATTGCGGCGCATCTGCGCATTTGCTTTCATTGTTGGCAGTGCCGACTCCACCATCACAATTGTGTCCGTTGTCACATGACCCTCTGCCTCCAGCTGAGTCCACATTAACGTCCAACAGGTCCACACTTCTTGCATAAACATCCCTTATATTGAAAGAATGCACTGACACTATGCTTCCTGTACGCTTAGCTCGCTCAAGAGCATCTCGCCGCTTTAGGGCTTTCTCCCGCCGCATTTGGTCCTTGTAAAATTCAGCGAAATTATTAACGATGATAGGAATCGGGAGGGCAATAACTAACACACCACAAATACAACAAACAGCGCCTACTAATCTACCCGGTGTAGTCATTGGGTAGATATCACCGTATCCCACGGTCGTCATAGTGATGGCGGCCCACCAAAATGTTTCTGGAATACTTTTGAATTTCGTTTTGTCTACGTCCTTTTCGGCAAAATAAGCCAAACTTGAAAAGAGTAATATTGTAATAGCTAAAAACATTAATAAAAGCCCTAACTCCTTGTAACTTCTCTGAAGGGTGTAGCCCAGCGACTGCAACCCTGTCGAATGACGCGCAAGTTTTAAAATACGTAAAATTCGCATAATTCTAAAAATTTGTATAACTCTTCGAACATTCTGGAACTGCTCTGTCGTGTGTTTGTTGGTTTCTGATAATCCCAAGCTAATAAAATACGGTAAAATGGCTAACAAGTCAATGATATTCAAAGGTCCTTTGAAGAATTTCCACTTGTTGGGAGAGGCCCAGAATCGACCCAGGTACTCTAGCGTGAACCAGCATATACACACGGCCTCGATGATCTCCAGGTTCTCGGACGCGCCGTTGTCGTCCGTAAGGCTGGGAATGGTGTTCAGGGTGAGCGCCACGGTAGATAGGACGATGAAGAGCACGGACACAATGGCCAGCACCTGCAAAGAAAGGAAAGCAACCTCTTGGTTAATTGCAACAGGCGACCTGATTCTCGATCATATGATTTACCATTAAGTAAAAACAAAATGAAGTGTTCTGTTTATAACTTTATCTTAAATACGAAATTCATTTTAAAAATCACAGGCAATTTAATTTTATCCTTGTAGGATTAAGCATAAGCAATGTTTTGTTTTTTGGGTTTTTTTTTTTTTAAATATCTTTTTTATCTTAGAACTCTTATAACAAATATGACATAGATGAATAGTTTAATTACACATGTATGCAAGACAAGACGTTGAAACACTAACAACAATCGTGTTTTATCATAATTTTACGTTACTTTTACAAAATTTTTAAAATGAACAGTATTCAAACTTTGAATAAAGAGATTAAAGCACACACTTTTCATGTCTAAACGCTTGAAATCTTTTATTAACAAGGTAACCCAATAAGATCATTCGCATTTCAGATATAGCAATGCAAGTCATTCTAGATCCTAATCTAAATGAAATAGTTTAAGATCCTACAACAGATGACATTGATGTTCACATGCTATCAGCAATCACAAGTAACAATAGGTGGGGAGAAACTTTACACTACCTTATCAAAGCTTAATGCAGCTTCCACGTTTTCTAACTCTTGTATAATACTTTTTTCTAAAAGCCTTAAAACTACGATTTGTATACATCTTAAAAAGTAAACTAAAATGCATGCATTCTATATAGAGAATATATATGTATATATATAAAATATACTGATGTAACGAAAAAGAAACGTGAACCTACGCTTTTTGCCATTCTATGCAGAGTAAACCAATCTGAGCGTGTCACAAGTCAACGTGTTAGAAGAAAAATAAGATACAGATTAAGATCAACTATTTATTTATCTCACTGTGGGTAAAAACCACGCCCGATTTGATTATAGTGAAAGTTTGGGTGAGCGGCTACTAGAACGGACACAGATACGACAACCCAACTCCTGGAACTTACGGTAATACGATGTAGAACTCTCCGAAAAAGGAGATACAAAAGCAAAATTGATCTGGCGCAAGAGCAATTTGCATACAATGAATGAATGATAGTTTTGGCATTGTCGTATCTGTGTACGATATGTTTGGTTTCATATACGGAGCTTTCGGGGGTGGGTGGGCAACACACACAGGCTTTGTGTACTGTACCTGGCCCAGGTAGGCCCAGAATTTTTCAAATGGCGTCTGAAATGAAATAGGAAATCCCAATATTGTAATTTTCTTCACATATAACCATTGCAGTGTGTTCTGTTGGTATTCTTGATCAATATGCGTTTAAAGGTACAGAGGGCTTCATTTCGTACTTTGTTTGCCATTTTTTATAACGCCCTAGAACAACTATAGAAGTAAGCTTTGGTACAGTATATACAATAATACTTTGCAGTAAATATTGAGACTACGTTTTCATATAGAGAACTTGTCCAACAATTCTAATAAACGTCAACAAAGTATGTAATATCCTGAAAATGGCCACATTACAGTAATAAGATGAAATGTTAGGATTAATTATGAATGGGGCTAAGTCTCTATTTCAGTATTGTTCCTGTTTATGCTACAGTGTACTTTACATAGAGAAATGCTTCATTTAAAAGGTCCAAAGACGTTTTTATATCTGAGAGAAGCTATCGGTTGAAATTAAAATTAAAATTAATATCCTTACTTCTTAAATAGTTGTATATAAAACTACAGAACATCTGCCAAAATGGGTAAAAAAAATACCAATGAATTTTAAAAGAAAAAAGAAAACAAAATATGATAGTATGCACATAGGATATACAATATACATTGTAATGCACTTTTGACAGACCTGAAATGAAGTCGAGTTCAAACATATAATAATTACCATACAAAAATAATTATACAGATACAATTTGTTTATCATCTTTATCTGAAATGCGCATATACAATGAGAAATATTTGTTCATTTTAAATTCAGATTTCATCGCACTATGTTTTGTATCGGTAATAATGGTCTTGGGATTTTTTTTAAAATACATACATTAACCGGTTAAGTTGTTGTGATTAGAAAGGACCTCGGTTTTTTTTTTAATATTTAAAACATATGTCAGGTTTCAGACTGGTAATTTTTGGATAGGGGAAGGGCAAAACATATCGACAAGGGAAAAAATATGGATGTAAGGGAGAGAACCCCTTCCTGATTCCAAGTGGCTGGTTGATATTTTGAGCTATATTGAAAAATTAATGTCTGTCATTAGTGTCTGACCCTGCACCTTTTTCAAAATATATTTTAATATAGCTTAACAAAATTGAAAAAAAGGTTTATATGCATCTCTCGAAAGAAATATAAAAAATAAGAAATTAAGGTACCTCACTACCCCAGACTTATACTTTTTAAGACACTACGTCACAAGATGGCGATTTAAATGTTTTGTTAAATTGTTTGTATCAACCGATTTGGTTGAATATCGTCATAGCTCAGGGGTTAAAGTATCGGGCTTGTGAACCGCAGATCATGAGTTCGAATCCGCCTGGGGCTTTTGTTCACATTTACTAAATTCAATTTTTGAAAATATAATTTTTTAATTTTAATTGCACATTTTTCACCTATTTGACTTATATACTTCTTATCCATCATGCTATCTTTCATAATCAATTCATTTTCTGCTGATTTGAGAAACTATTTCAAGGTGTAGTGAGCAACCTTAAATTAAAACATGAAAAAAGTACAAAAAAGGACTTTCGGTGCTATTATTTCGACGTGCTTCTTTAACATTATTTGTAACTTTAAAAACTACTTTTCAGAAGACAGCCTGTTTTAGAAATGTTGTAGGGAAAGCACTTAAATTACTCACATTTCTCTGTGCAATATCTGATGACAAAAGAAATAGACAAACGTTAATAGGGAACTCCATTATTCGACACGATATATTGATTCCATTTTTTTTATATGTATTTGAAAGCCTTTTCTAGTTAATGAAACGAAACTGTAATAAATAAAAGAAATGAAGAATGATGACAATCGAACCTTGTCAATGGCATATCTTTTCAGGGACTAGATCCTGATGCGTTAAGTTTTAATGCAGTACCTAACATCCTCCTCTTGTAATGAAAAGAAAAATACATTTACAGTGGATTTTTCAACCTTTTATGATGTTTTAAAGCGAGTCAAAACAGTATTTGAGATTCAGTTGACTTTGTAATTTACAGCATGGCTGCTGCGTGAGGTTAATAGGTAATGATAAAGTTTTCAGAACAATGGAATTCATACGTACGAGGGCTATTCGGATGAATCGACCAAATAAAATACCGTATGTGAATATATGAAGAGATTCTGCCGCTTTCGGGGTGTGACTTTATCAGAGATTTACGCTCGATGAATCATTTCATAGATTGATACATTTTTTTCATAAATTGGCCGTAAAACAAGGTAATGACATTAATTTTACAGATGAACAAACTCCTAAATTTCTGAAATTGATGTCAGTCGGTTCGGGCCTGGTTCTAACAGATTCACTGACATTATACCATATCTGGTCGTACGCTCAACAAACGAAACGAACGCACCGGAACATGCCCAATGCGCCGTTAATGAAAGTCTGCCCAAAGCAATGCTCGCTCTTCGTGATCAAGTCCAAGATCCGAGAAACTTATTCACAGCAGACCTTGATCCAAATTCTTTCTAATGACCAAAACAAATGAATACCCAAAATGATTTGTGATAACAATACTTGCACTTTTTATGCAGTCAGTGGAACAATATGGTGTAAATGTCTCAATGCAGTTTGCCGGATATCAATCTCGCTATCTCATTAAATCAGATATTAGTACATCATAAACAGAATATGCGCAAGAAGTAAGTAATATACACTCACAATGACATATAAACATTCTGGTACATCTATTATTTGTGTTTTATTACCTCATGTCAACATACAAATTATGTAATAGGGATAAACACTTTCAGAGAAATAACGGTATTCAAATACAATGTAGATAAAATTGCTTAGAATAGTTCTCTTGACGGTCTAAACCTTAAATGATTTATGAAAATTTTGATACTTTTCTTCGACAACAAATTGTTTTGCAAAACAGTCTACTGTTGAACTTACACGGATATTTGACCTTGAGTATGGGATAATATGAAAAAGAAACAGTTGCTGTATTTACTTCTGTAATAAACGTCATGTGCGAAATCTTGTCAAATAATTGATTTATACAGACAAAGACTTGTTAATAACTTCAAGGATCTTGGCATAAATTATTAAAAGAATATCAATATTAAGCCCTTCAGAATTTGACATTCCTCATTCTCATTTACCTGAAACGTAATTATAAGTCTTCTTTTGCTGCCAGCATTTTCCTGGCATTCCGATGCCACATAAAGACAACGGGTTTCGAATACGAAACGTTTGCTAAAGATTACACGAGTGTATGAACCACTAAAGACGTCTTCAGACAAAATAATTATGAATAATAATTATGTTTTAGTATTATACAAATACGGTGACTCTCTCTCTCTCTCTCTCTCTCTCTCTCCATTTCTCTCTGAAGAAGAGAAGAAGAGATAAGACAGACCAAAAAATCGATCTCCAAAATAAAGGAAGAGCATTATTACTGTATTCCAAGCAGAAAGAGAAGAGATGCAAATAACTACCATCTGCCTTCGGCTGTTTTTTGCCACCACTGTTTAACCGTGAAACGATAATATAAACAAGTGGGGGAGTTACACTAAAGTAACACTCGAGGTAATTCGGGCAAAACAAATCACCAACACGTGCAGGATAACTCATTATAACGAAGTGACTTCACTTCACCCTTGAAATTTCTCAGACGATGACCGTTTCCTCTAGAGAGCATGCCAAAGGAAAGGAATGATGCTTTTATTAAGTAATAGAGAAGACGCAGGGTTTTCATTGAAGACAGATTTCGAGAGCCTTTGATTTTGTTCTCATATATACATGAATGTTGAAGCTTTTTAATAAATCGCTAAGGAGATTATACATAGACGGGAAAGAAAAACCAAACCATGGTTTATTGATTTTAATTACGAGGAACATACTTTCAATGGGAGATTAATAACATTGAATAATAAATCATGAACTACAACTAGAACTGAGCATCCCTTTTATAATAATTGATATTCTAGATCTTCTCTCCAAAAGCTGTCCAATTTTACTGTGGATATTCTTTTGGCTAGGGAAATAAACCTTCAATATTCTGGGCTCTAGATCATCCCAAAAGTAAATTCCAGTCGAAAATTTGTTTCCAATAAACAGCAAATTAGTTAATTTGCAACTGGATTTTTCCGACGAGGCGCCACCAAGGAATGACAATTTTCTAAGCTTCCCACTTCAACGTCTGACCCCAGAGAGAGTCTGCTCGCGCTATTTTCCATCATTTTACATTGAAATTACACATCTCCCATCTCAATTAATAAGATTCTTATAGGCCCTGCCTCCTACGCTCGCAGCGTGTTACATTCATCGCGCTATTTCTAAAATATTTTTAGATCTAGTTTTTTTTTTCAAAAACTTGTTCACACCGGCTGAACATCTGTTGAAGAAATGGACCAATTATTGATTTCTTTTTTTAAAAAAGAGGAAAGAATCTTGTAGATACAGTTAAGAAGAAAACACATAAAGCTTACTTCACATTGTATTAAAGACAGAAATGTTCCCCGCAAAGAATTGTTATCACCCGTTAACAGATTAAGCCGTCTAGAGGTGTCATATAGCGGCGTTCTATCTCAGCATCTGTTCTTCCTTGTTTATCACCGGCAAACATATTGTGAGAAATACAGTTAATTACAGTCCCTGAATAATAAACACGTTGAAATGCAAGAAAAATAAGATAAGCATGAAGATATGTACATACAGATTTACTCTATACCTACCCTCGCAGCCATAGATGATTGTGGTTTCTCCAACAGATCCCAGACTTTCTTCCTCCATTTCGCACACATGCCGTTACCAAAATCCTCGTCGGACTCCCGTTGTCTCAGACTTTCGGCTTCTTTTCGTATTTCCTCGTACACATGTTCTTTTTTCTGGTGGTATTTATGCTGACAACAAGATTCTAAGTACAATTCGTCGACACCCCAGTATTCCAAATCATCACTGAAAGACAGTACGCACATTTCCTCTACCAAGTGCAATTTACCCGTACGATAGAAGTTTAAAATGGAAGAAAAAGACCTAGGATGTCGGTCAAAGAAATATTCATTACAATCCAGCGTATAGTCATCACAGATTTCCATCAAGCTTTCGTGTGTGTTGCATGATTGCAGTTTTCCCAGACGAGTGTGTGGCATCCGATCCAGAGTTCTCCACATCACCTCGTGTTTGACACCGCCGACATTTAGAACAACTCGTTTGGACAATCTCTTGCTCCTCATGATGGCATTGCTGTCCGGAGGACCTACGTTGTTCTCATCCGGGTAATACCTCCCCGAACTATCCCCTGTCTCACCGCCTTGAACACCCATGATGAGCGGCGAGTTCTCGGCATCTGAGGTGCCAGTGTTTGCCGGCGGATATGACGCGATGGTTGGGTTTGGAGCTATCTTTACCTCGGGTTTCAGACTGTCGCGCGGTTTTCGGATAGAGAAGTGTTCCGAACTGACGCTGGATTCCCGCTTCCTCCGCGAGGATACTCGATGTACTAATGACGCTGCGGACTCGCCTTCGTGCCCCTGAGACCCAGACCTAAAAAACAGACACAAAAATATAAATACCTATCATATCTGCGCAAATACGCGCTCTTCAAAACACTGGAATCTAGGTTAGTTGACATCATCAATGGGTAGACGATGGTGTCATATCCTACTCACAAAAACAACAAAACATCCTGGTGTAATTAAAAACACGCCAGGTAAACAGGTAGACGTCAGCATGTGTTCTCGTTATAGATTAATCGATCGGAATTAATCGCCGAAAATAAACAATAATTTTCACGAAATCTGAAACTGTACTAGAATAGGAAGCTAAGCATTTCCTTCGATTTATGACCTGGAACAAGTCCCATTGAATGTGTAAATATTAGACATACAGCTACTAGCCACCACTACGCATTCATGATTGGGAGTTTGTAACACGCGCATGGTACATATCGATTTCCAGTCATTAGATGTTTTTTCGCCACATAGGCAATCCCGAGGTTTAGATACAATGTATTCGTTAAGATTTTCAAAAAAAAAAAATAATAATAATAATTCTGTTTTCTGCATCTGAATAAACTCAACTATCACGATTCAGTATCAACGTGAATCCATGGACCAGCATCTATTTTATTTCAATTTGCGTTTTCCCCCTAAAGATTTAAATCCATTGTTCCGGGTTTATGAACGTAATAAAAACTGGTACTTAAATGACACCTGCCTTAATTTCTTGCTTTATATGCTTTTAACCCATCTCATCATTGAATGGTAAAGTTTTACATATTGCATAAATATCAAACACATAAAATTCAATTATTAAAATGGAGCAGTTTTCAGATTCACAGTACAACAAAGGCAAAAATCGATAGTAGATATCATCGTAAACACCGCGAATGCAACATTTTACTGTGTGCGAGATTTTCACCTAAACACTTGGTAGAAGCCACTGCAAGCGAGATTACTTGCATAACAAGAAGAGAGAAATCGATGCCATTTGATTTCAGACTGAAACACTGAGAGAGCAAAGTCAACATACTTGTTTTGTGACACACTGTATCAAGCTAGCACAACTTATACGAGACCTAAAAAGGCGGAGGGTTGGTTTCTTTGTCTAGGACGAGATTTTTGCAAAGGATGATTAGACAGTGAAGAAACAGTTAGTTCCCCATTAAAACAAATACCGTGTGTCATTTTTGTCATTATGTAATCCATCCCTGCAATTTTCATGTCTATTAGGGTTCTAAATCAGTCATTGCAGGGGACATCCATGAAAGATAAGCTAGCTTGTTCTGCTATAAGACTTGAAACGTAAGAAATACTTCTGAACAATTCTCATGTTGTCTGTACAAGTTAACGGTTGAAAAGGGGTTTTCAAAAAAGTCTAATTCTTCGTAGTGTACAACCCCGTTTTTATACCTTTTCAAAGACGAATGGTACAGTTTAAAATGCGCATGCTCAATGAAATGACGTACCTTGAGGCGGCGAGTAGCACAGGACGCTGCTTATACGTCATCAGTGTAATGACATGATGCCGTCATTTTATTTGAAATGTCACCATTGGGATATTAAGTCAAGGCTACTGACTGATTGCTTTTAAAAATGAAAATTATTTTCATATTTTAAACTACTGTCCTTTCCGATATATTTCATTTTATCAAAAAAAATATACAACATCGGAAAGGACACTACGCATTACGATTATGTCACAAAATTTAATACTTGCGGTGAAATATACTTTATCAAGAAATATGAATATATAAATATTTTTTGTTGTTGAACTTTAACTTTGATCACAATTTACAATGGCACCAATACGTGAATCAAAGACAGCATATCTTTAAGCCTAAGAAAGAAACCACAATCTTACTAAGTATGATTTGCTTGTGTAGGTCTTGCTACTTTGAATGAATTAATCAACCCCTGATATGGCATTATATATTGCGATAACCTTACTTGTACTTCTTACATTTCAACAAATATTATAATCATTGAAAAATACGAAAAAACTTGTGAAGGTTTAAATAAATCATAATGACGTCATCACACTTAGCTCCAAAGTTGCGCCCACTTTTACACTGTATTGCCAGCGGTTCTATTGTTTCCCACGTTCGCCGATTACGTAGTCCCACTTTCAGAGGTGATTTTGGCTCAATTTACATGGTGATTTGTATTTTATCGATTTGAAAAATTCCGACATTGACGGGAAATGATTCTTAGGACCAGTCAGCTACACGGAAACCCGTCTCATCTTATCAAGATTCGTCCGCTCGGTCTCTACTCACGCGTTACCATAACAACCTGCTAGGAAACGCGTTCGGCTCGCCCACGCCAATTATTTCATTGAAACTCAATTTTAAAAAATAAAAGTTTTGGTCTTGGTGAGTTACATTCGGACTTACTTTCGATTTGCAGCGATAATTATTTTCCTGTGAGTAAGAAGATTACAGAAAATATGTGCAAAAATAACTCATTTAGTGGAAGGCAATTATAACTTTGCAAGATGCCCCGATATTACAATATCTGAAAAAGAATTTCAGTTCTTATTTTAAAGTATGCCAATACAAACATTTGATTTATAAGCACAAAATCAGTTATATTTGGTAATTTATTTTATCGTACATGTACGTCTATTTAAGCAAAGTAACCATTAACAGATACATGAAGTTATGCTCTTTTCCTCATCATAGAGAAAGAAACTCTTAAAATCAGTTGACTCTTTGGTTTGCAAGTCTTACAAACAATAATTTGCCAAGTGATTGATTTTTCTCTCGAAAGAACTGATCGATATAGCAATAGATTTCGTAAGGTGCAAGAAAGTCAAGAAAACATTGAAATATATTTTTTTCGGTATAAAACGTACAACAAGGGAGGTGCGATGAACAAAGCTTCAATAATTACACCGGTCTTTTGTTTGGTCTACGAATAATTCATATTGCATTGTCTTGCACGTCAGTAAAACTTGGAATTCTAAAACACCTTTATTTTCTTTACTCGAACTCAAGCAGGCGTAACAATATAAAGTGTCGGGACGACGGTTTAAAAGTGGTTCTGAAAATTAATAAACAACCAAAAAAAAAATCATTAGATAATAGACCATTACTTAGAATGATGTTTTTATATACATGTACTCACAATCGCCCAATATCCTTACAATACACTGATCGCCACAAACATGACTATACATATCTATTACACCTAAATGCTCGCACACCACATTCCAAATATCACCGTTTCATTGCATTCATCAACATCTATGCGTTTAGTAATAATTACAATTATGAGAAGTTCACTACATGTAAAACTATCGTAATTTCTCCAGGGAACGGTTCGTAAATACCAATCGGCGGACGGCGATGGAATACCTACCATTAACGTTGATTAACAAGTACCGACCAGGGATACGTCCCGAGTAGATCGGGAGAAGGACCGAAAATGGATTCCAGTTGATGTAATATCACTGTCCACATTAAACAAAACTATCAAGATTTATTAATGAACTTAGAAAGGAGTTATCACACAAATAGCTTTGGTATGTTCCAAAGTCATTGTCATTAAAAAAAGTTTTCAGACACGATACATTCAATGAAAATTTTCTGAATTAGAAAAAACCCACTTATGTATAAACTTTTACATATTATCAAGATTAACAAAGGAAACATGTATAAACTTTCACATATTATCAAGATTAACAAAGGAAACATTTCTTACTCGTTTTATTCCATAAGCTATTCAATTTACCTCAAGAATTTTCTATTTCTAAAAGAAAGAAGGTGATTTGTAATTAGTTGGCTTTAATCCAAATAATTCAAATACACTTTGAATTAAAAAAGTAATTGAAACTGTAATTTTTCCAGTTACGTATTTTTATTTTTAACACATTATCATAACATCATATAAAGAGTTGTACACATAAAATATTTTTATTTAAATTTTCAATTATGACACAGTTGTATGAATCGAGTCAAATTGCAAACGCGGTAGATAACTAAATAGATACAGGTGTTTAAATGAATAGTTATGGACCATCATTGATTTTTATTTCTGTTTACAGCATCATATGACATGGTTATAAAAACGAAACTGCAGGGTATGGTAAACGAGGCTGGATCATTACAAATCGCATTCATTGGAAATAGAACTCAGAGTCTACAATAAATGAACGCCATTTTCTATAATACGACGATATTCTTCGAATAATTTTATAAGCAACAAGTGGAATATTTTAATAATGCATCGACTCTAACGACAAAATCGATAGAGTTCTGAACAGGTAACACTCATATTGGACTACTCGACACGCTATCGATTGTCGCCTGGAATCGCTTGATGCCGAACAAAGATACTGGGTGACAGCAGGCAGAAATGGACCACCTTTCCTGGTTATTTTTTTTTTTTTTTTTGAATAGCTTTTCTCATCTATTCCTATTGTTCAACAAAACAATCCCCACATCCATTAAACCAATTTATTCAATGCGTCTACTGCAACCATTATAGATCATTCTGTAACTATACCTTTCTGTATGTTGGCCGATTGACGAAAATCTTTGGCCTTGTTTGGCTGATAGAAAGAATTATTTTTTCTACAGATGTACAGATTATTAGATACTTTCGATAACTTACGACAATTTATGGCATTTTGTATCAGCGAAGACGAGATAGCGGCATATTTATAAACAGTAAGACCACGGCATTACAATCTCTGAGAATTAATGTAAAACCACGGAAGGCTGCATCTTCTGTTTCGTTAACATTGTGCATAAAAAAAATCTAATCCACTGTCCATTTCTATTCTATTTAAAGAGAATATATCTCAGTTAATCGTCTTGCGTCAATCATCTCTCTCTCTCTCTCTCTCTCTCTCTCTCTCTCTCTCTCTCCAAAACCCATAAGACAAAAATGAATTAAGTTCAAATTAACTTGTATGCAACATGGTTTCGAACTGCTTAAGATACTATTTATAAAATCATATAAACACTGGCTTATTAAAAGTAATATTGATATAAAATGTATAAGAAAAGATTTTTTACGATAAATCTTGAATTCGGAAATATACTTTTTCTCCACAATTCCAAAGTTTGTGAATGGGAATAATTCAAAATGATATCGCAGTTTTCTGTAAAATGGGTTTCACTTATTTATTCGCAATAGGGATTTTTTTTATTGCCAAGCTTACATACATTGTTTTATTAAGCATTCTATTTTTGAATAAAGATTAATACTGTATAATAAAGTAAGTCTCAAAGATGGAATATTTGTATAAAAATAAATATATAAATCAAACAGAAGCCAGACCCTATAAACAAGATATGTTATGGGAAGGAAGAGGTAATGGCCACTGTCAGAAATAAGGAAGCCAAAAAGGTTCTACATAGTATATGTAAATACACAGCAAAGCAAGCAATGGTAATTGCTTTGTGAACAGAACTTGCCACAACTATATTCCGTTCTAAGCCAGATATGGAAGAGCAGAATGACAGAATGGCGTGAATGCATAATAAAAATCAGCGCAAATGGCTTCAATGAATAAATAATCGGTAAATACATGTTATTAACCAACACATGGAGTAAAGATTGATAAGCAAAACAACGTTAAGTTACCTACCCGTCATTGGCCACGGCGCAGGTTCCAACTTGAATCATGGATAAATAAAAGTGCTTACTTTTTTTTAAAGAAATAAAACCCGACTCGCACTAACTACGGTCAATCATGCAAATTTCGACACTAAGCAGGCCACTGCATAACTTCCATGACCGCTGGGCGGCGGTCATCTATAGTTGTATTCCATGCTCACGGGTTTGAAAAACGAAAGAGAATGGCTAAAAGGAGAAACCAAACTAAAGTGCGCAATTGAAACGTTTGAAATTTTTTGTGGTCAATATCAATTGTAAATTCAGTTCAGTAATATCTGGAAATATTCAAACTTACACTTAGATTGCCACAATACGCCAGAGACTCGTGCGAAACAGTGCGAAGAATATATTGCCAATCTAGCGATGATGCATTTTCGCTAAAACCTCAGAGTTCCACATTTAAACAGGGAAACGGTGTCAGCGATCCTGGCTCCTCGATTATCGTATAAGATTACATTTATGAAACAGTGAGTGGTATGTTTTCTCCTTTTCTTTTGTCTTTTGGTTGATAATAGGCAAAGCAGACGACACAGCTAAATCCCAGACTAAGGAACAGACGGACCTAATACCAGCGATTCTGTTTGCAGAACGTCACATTATGTCAACCTCCATATTGAGCTGGTATCAATTATTTAACATCACACCATTTTCTTGCAAGAATTTCTAGTTCGTCACTAGCGCCATGGATCCAGTATTCATAATGACGACGGTCATGTGACTTAGAAATAACTTGTGACTGGCAGACGACAACTGAATTTTTATGTCAGTTTCCGTGGGCCTTTGACAAGTTCTCTGTATCAGGGTTCAGATTATATGATTACATAACGATTGTTTTCACTGATTGTCAATATCAGTCCGTATTCTGGAGGTAAAAATATCCCCTGTCACTTAACTACCATAACATAAAACAAAATAATCAATATTCAGTCAAAGCAGAAATAACTGAACTGTGAATTATTAAATAAATAGACATGTGACAAACAACTATCAATATTTACGGCATCCTTCTATTCATAAAAAATCGTTAACAGGTAGGTATTTACTTCCAAGATTAATGAACAAGTCAACTGAAATCACAAGGATTTTTCTTGATCCAATGAAAGGTTGTGCAATTAATGTCCTTTTCGCGATCTAATTCGATGAATTACGTAAGACACAAAAAACCATAGATTATTAAAGAAGGATTATCTTGCCCACATCCCAGATTCGATTGGAGTTAAATATTACTGATATTTTGAGTTAATGTAGGAAAATCAATGATGATGCGAAACACGGCACATTCAAGCATTATTGTCAAGAGTGTCTGTAATCGTAGGGTCCTCTAAACCTGTTGTAATCACACGCACGATAGGTTCTGAAGAGAAAAAAAAGATTGCCTAGGCTATTTACAGTCTCCGTGTCAGTGCGTTCTTTGAAAACTGACCTCTTTCTACCGCAGAGATGGATATTTACAGACATTTTCAATGTTGGGTTTATTTTCTTTCACACAACGATGTACAAAAAATGTGTTATATTGAAACAACATCTATCGGTCATTGTCTTCTATTGCGATTTTTCCGAGATTACAATTTTTAGACCGTTTCTATGAGGTTTGAAATGACTGAGAGTGGTGCAATGTTTACACAATATATAAACAACTAGAAAGTAAACTGACTTTTAAGTAGCTAAAAATGTATAAATAATGACCTTGACTTGGGTCAAACGTAAGGTCAGGGTCAAGGTGATTCAATAATCTAATCACAGGCGGGACTTCATTAAACAAAGTCGATGCAGTAAATGTATACTAAACTGTGATCAAATCCAAGTTAAGGAATAAAAATTTAGTACACTATCTTCCAAAAATTAATACGTATGCGAAGCGAGTTTTGTTATACATAATATTTGAAACAAAATAAAATGAACATTCGGCAAATACTTGATTGTTGCTAATGAGGGGGAGGGGGCGTTATGGGGGTATGTTCTAACATGGTTGTTGTCTGCGCTTTAAATGTGCTCAATTCACGAGCATACCAAATTAAAGATATAAAATACACAATGGTTCTAAAAGATATACGTTAAAACACAGGATCACTAAGTACATATGCTCTAACTGTGCTTTGACGATAACAAGCATTTATATCTTTAATAGGAAATTTGTAAGTTTACTGACATTGAGTATTTGATCTATTTCCAAACCGATATAAAGAGCATGCCCTTGGAACTGAAACAAAAATCTAAATTTATGATATATAATGTACGTTTTAGACATCAACAACACGTTTAGACTCTTTTGTAAAATCTACTTTTAGCTTACATTTTTATTTCTATGCATTTGCCGGGAGCATTTTTTTAAATCAATACGATATACTATTCTATAAATATGTTTACTATTTTCGTGCCAGTTTCTATATCTTTAATCCTTTGACTTCGTTTGAGTGCAAGTTTCAAATGGGGACATAGAACCCAAATCAATAATTAACTAAACAAATTATCAACCAGACGTGTTGCCTTATAGAATATATATTCTATCAAAAGAAAAAAAAGAAAAAAAACCTTTAATCACTACTTAACTTATAAATGTCTGTCCAACCTCTTGTCCACACAAATGATGGTAAAGTAATAAGCTAGCGCTCCCATTATAAAACACTCTGTGGTGAACTTTTGTTTCAGTTACCCCCTTAGTTCAGCATATTGCTTAAAAAACAAAAGAGTAATGAATTTCATTATTTCAGTTACCAGAAGTCACTGCGTGAGAGCTTTCATCTCAAATAAAAGAAAATTGCTCTATTGAAAATAAGAATCTACGAGCATGTCTGTGGAACCGCAGAAGAGTATACATGTGGAGGAGAGACCGCCCAATGTAGAACAACGAACTTGAATGATCTTAAGAAACAATACAGAATGCCACTACTTACACCACAATACAATCCTCTTCAATTTAATGTAATCTTCATCAGCACAATGCACACAGTTGGTGCACTAGAGAAGAGAATTATGTAAATTATGCATAGAGCATCTATCTAGTGATTGTATTAAATCTTATTGATGCTTCCGAACTCTCAGAGCGCTCAGAAAGTAGGCACGCTATCGCCACTAAATTGAATTTCTTTTTTTGGTGAAGAACGGCAGATATCTTGATACTGTGTACGTTGATACAAAAGTGAAGAATTGAAGAATCATTGTGTTGTATTATTCATCCGAAGACTCGCGGTCTATCAAACCAGAATCAAAGTTTTATGGATATGTACGTACATTCGCCATTCTGAAACTTGTAAAAAATAAAGCTTGCTTTTCCCTCTTCATCGTGGTCAACACTCATCAAGGACAATCTACTGCAGCAATATCTAGACATTACAGCGGTACAAGTAACATAATAAGTCCCTGAAAGTGATTAAGAGTTATTTTCTTTTGTGGTAACACTTACAGAAAGAAAATTATCATGAAAATCAAACCTACCCACTGGTTATCAGGCGAGACTTTTATTATCGATGATATGAATTTTAACGTATATGCTGCACACAATTCGGTCCGTAACCAATGAGATGTTTCGTACGGCATTTCACTAATCAGCAGTTGCGTTCATCGTCTGAGGTACAGCTGCAGATACGAGACTTTATAATGGCTACGATCACATTTCACAAATATACAAGCTACATAAATGTAATTCAGTAAAATCAGGGTTTTTTAAAAACTATTTGTTAATATAGTTCAGTAAAACCAGGAGGTTTTTTTGCTATCTGTTTTGGAAGCAAGGATGAAATAATTTTCTATGTATGATTCACTGCAGCTTTCAGACAATGTCCATGAAGCACAAAAGATTCATTGCTTTGTGAAAAAATATACTACTCTTCTAATTGACAAGCTCACTAATAAGTTTTGTCTTCCCTACGAAGAACTCGTACGACATGCAAGGAGCAGTAATGGGATGTTTCCACTATTCCTTTGTGGTTTATAAATGTGATTTAACAAAGCAAACTGTGGCCGCGTTGGAACCCTTGCTTTAGGGGTATTGACTTGCAAACAGAAATATTCTGGAATTGCTATTCCATCTTAATATTTCAAACAAAATGGTTAGCTACACTGATCATGTATAAAGCAGATCTGCAATGTAATCAACTTACGAAGTGTCTGGTTATCAGCGACCCAGAGTTTATCCTTTAGATCTATTCAGCGACTAAATGAAATTTTGCACTTCCCCAAACATGCCAATACAGTTTTGTCGCATTAGTAAATGTGAATAATTTTGTGTCCGACTCGATTAGTTGGATATCTTATATTATTACACAAGAGCAGAATAATGTTTTATACAATTAGCAAACGTCTGTCAATTCAGGCAGCAACAATGACCAGCTGTAAATCTAAGGCTCTTGATTTACAAGTGCAAAAAAAGAAGAAGCAAAAATTGCATAATTCGACAGTTAAAAAAAAGATTCAATGCTCGATTGTTATTTAACATCCTTTCGAGGATATTCAAACTTTATCGAGGTGTACCACCTACCGGTATCACTCTTTCGTGAAAAGCACTAACAGTCGATCATTCGTTCTGTCATGTTCAGTACAGCTTTCCTGAAATCGTCTCAATTCATATAATAAAGTTTTGTACTATACACAGTTTCGTCTGAAGGAAGAACAAATCCTGCTTAACTTACCCTCCGCGAGGAACTCTAAAACTCTCCAAGTCAAGAATTACCTATTGTACATCTGAATGATACGTATATATCACATGCTGGCTAGTCAGGTCAGAAATGGACCTGGTAATTGAATGAGGGGTATTGACCAGATATCGAGAAGTCAACCTCTTTCACGAAGTGCTTTCCCGGGATTAATAAGCCAAATATCAAAAGTCACCACAAAGCAAAACCTAAAAAATCATTCGCTGAAATTTCATCCTTGTCGGTCTGGACTTAATTATCTCTTTTTGGGGGTCATTTTTCACAACAAGAGAGAGAGACAGAGAGAGAGAGACAGAGAGAGAAATGGAAGAAGAGACAGAGGTCGTTGATCGTTACATGTACATATATCAATGAATAGTCAAAATGACAAGATTTAATTGAAAACAAGAAATTAAGACTACGTAGTTCCTGTTCGACTTGAACGTGTTTCAACTGATCAATTAAACCTCAATGAAATAAAATGGCGATTTCTTGAAATGTAGCGTACAATTAACTCGATTTGTAGAGGAACTGGGAGCAGTTGCACAGAACATCACTGTCAAATGCATATTAAAGTGACATTTTAATCGACAGAAAAGAAATGAGAATTATTTATTCATCAGTATTGAACATTGTATTGATGACCATCACATGCAATAAATCATATTAAGAATTCTTGACATTCAAAGCAAAATTTCAACTAAAAGATTTTTTAGTACAAATAAGGAAACCTTTAAAGAACTAACATAGATCATCAAAGAAAGGAACGATCGGAAAGGCTCTTCCATCTTTTTTATTGGCTGAACTAAAACTACTTCATTCTTTAACCAAAATGGCTTCAAACGCCTTATTTGCATAAAATCGGGTATGTGTTTTCTGTATTTGGTATCATAAAGTTATCGAGACAACTGCATGGTTGTTGTAAAGATTTTGAGAGAGGTGTGTGGAATGAACATCTGTACGTACATGCGTATGACATGCATTCTAATAAACCCAAAATACTTGTATTGGAAAGAAAAACCATCATATGTATATGAAATAGCAATTGGACCTTTTGTACCAAAATGTCAGTTAACAATTGTCGTTTTTTTTATTTATTGTAATTAACGGTCTATTGACAGTTTAGAAGAACTAATAACAAGAAACAATTTATCTCTTAGTAAAACTCCATCAACCAAACATATAATGTTTGATTCTTAAAGAATTCCGCTTGCTCACCGATAACTACCAACTCAGTCAAAATGGCCACAAACAAGACACATTGCGGCAATATTTATATACTAGTATTTGTATACGAGAGTAATGTGTCTGCGCACTAATACATATAGATATATCTAGCATTGTTCATGTAGCAGAGATGTGAACTTTGGTCGAATAAACCATTCATAACAATTACAGATTATGGCAGGGATCATAATTCATTGGCCGATTATTGATACTGACTGAGGAGGGTCGATCACAACCGTTTATATAGATACAATGAATGGTCTGGATGTACGGAGACTGTGACAGGGGATCGGGATCGATATTCTGGACAGAATTAAGTAGCCCTGACAATGATGGACGGCAGGACCTAATCACTCCTGTTATGCCATGATTTCAATTATTATATTGATGATGACGAATCCACAAGCCACGTTGTCAGAAAATAAACAATAATGTCAGTAGGGGGAAAAGATCTATAAATTAGATCAATTAGAAATGTAACATATTCACTTTTGGATATGCAATCCAATTGGTATCAAAATCGATTTTTTGTACAGTCTAAACGTAAAAAAAAATATTTTTAAAATTGTATATTTATGCATTAATTAATAAGCAAAACCTCCAAACATATTCAAATTGAGTTAACTCCAATCTTTAAAATGTTAGGAAAACTCAACATTATATCAATGATATCCAAGGACGTTAAACAACAAAAACCAATCAATCAACAATTCAGTTCCAACAAAAAAAAACCCCACTTTGCATGAGATTATAAAAATATATGCACAATTTTATTCTTTTCATTCTTAGAAATCCCCAGTACCAACATTCATTTCAGTCGCACACGTGCTGAACAAGTAATGCATACATAGTGAAAACATCACTAAACCATTTCGTGTCTGATTCCTCAATTATTTTTACTTTATTGGAAGCGTGTGCATGCTTATGGGTCTTGAAAGGAAACATTGGAATCTTTTTAACGTTAAATTGTAAGATTCAATAAATTTTGGTGTTCTTATTTTCGAATTGCACGACTGCTATAAGTTCCAGATTGCAACAGTGTGTAGTTGATCCAGAAGAAATCGCGGATGAAGTCTGTATATTCTAATTGTGTGATTTGAACGCATTCTCAGTCTGTATCTGTCCATATTTAATTACTCATCAGACAAGCCAAGGAAGGCTTTCTTAATTCACCGCTATTGATTGGAGCCATCATGATGGTCCCTAATGCGGCTTGATATAAAGCAGCGACATATTACTCTTTTTCTGGACATACTAGGTCTATACCCAATGTGCCTTCCGTGACAGTAACGATTAAAGAACCGATAGAGAAATAGATTTGATTATTTCTATTAAGGAGATAATTTACCATATAGAAATATGTAAACGTTGTTGGGCATTGTTGGAAACAACGCCACAGGATACACAAAGAATTGATAATTTAGACGCATTGTCCCATATTTAGTTCTTTCTATTATGGTTCTGTTGTGCTAAATACAACATGAGGAATTACAAGAACAAGCCAGAAAGATAAACTTGCAAAAGCGATAAAAGCTTTTCGGATTTCTCTACTCTCTTGTGTGGTTCTTAATTACACACATGCAAAGAACAACGACATGTCCGTCTTTGTAAAATTAGAAATAAATTTTCTTCGGGGATAAAATAACAGCGTGTTTCTCAAGAACGCTGAGCACTATTGGATCAGTTCGGGATATCATATAGACGAATAGATACCCCGGAGACCGAATTTACTCGGCTCAAAAGACAAATCTGAAAAGGTCGCGAGAGGCGGTACTTGACATCTTTTCCCAGGGTAGCGCTTATTTACGGAGAAAAAATTGATTTTCTGCATTAAAACCAAAATGAAAATCTACATACCGCTTTTTCTTGGTTCTATGCCCCGATGCAATCAATAAATTAGACGGTGTGTCTTAGAAAACATCTTTAGTGGCATCACCGAGTTGGCAGTGAATAGTTTGTTCAATACTTTGACTGGCTATAAAGCACCGAGATATATACAGTCCATGCCTACAGACTCCAAGAAATAAGACAATATCCTCAAAGGTGAAGCGTTCGTTCGAACATTTCGATTGATGCTTTTTATTCAAAGAAATGAGACGGCGTTCTTTTTATATGAACCCAGGCACGAGGTTGCAGTGTTTCTTTGTCTATTGTAATAGTTTTGAAAGACTAGCTGTATACGTAATGATTTTGAATTATAACTCGGGTTAATTACACGGTGATAAATGATAAACCGCATACCCTACACTTGTCAGGCTGGCTCAAGTTTACTGCGTAAAACTATTGCCACTTTGTTTCTATTATTGGAAACAAATGGTCTATCTGAATCTAAACATATATCTTCAACAAGCTATTTGTAGAAATGGTGTTGAAAATAGAAACAAGTCGTTATCGTTGAATGACGTAATCAAAAGAAATTAAAATCCAACCCTGATTATTTTTTTTCCAATGTTTGAAACACAAAAAAGAAACTAAAAATGTAAAAGCTGGTTTACTTTTCAACAATGATTCCATCAAAGCAATTTCTTTTTGTAGACGGCATTACAGGAAAACTTTTCATCGACATATAAAATATTTTTTCAGCTTTCAACGCAATATGAGCTGAAGTTAAGAAAAAAAAATTTGCTGCCCAAAAAGTCCTTTTTTGATGATTCTAAATGTAATTTAAGACACTTCATGATTGATAATAACAAATCCAATCGTTAAATATTTGTCAGAAGAAAGAAGTACTATGGAATACATGGCACACTAATTATTATAGTACGACAATGATGTAATTTTGGTTCACTGCGTGTTTCTATATAGTTTTCCAACAAAAACATTACAAACAAATGTTAATAAACCATAATCCAGAATTTCTTTTTGTCATTGAGGTAGAAAATTATTTTAAAATCAAAATTTCCAACACGAAATTCAACTTACGTTATTTATCAGTTAAGTTAAATGTATTTTGCTATGACTAGAGGATTAGTTTTTGAACCTATTATGACCCTCTTATGTTCTTTTATAGGCTACATTGTGTATTGAGACACTACCTCAGTTAAATAGATCTACGATTTCACATTTAGATAAAGAATATTGATAATAGACAAGATGACAGTTTCCTCATGGATTTTGGGTTGTTAAGATTTCTCGATATCCTCTTTTATTTTGATTGATTGCATTAGCTTTTTTTAGCTTTATATTTTCTTTGGTTTTCTATAGTGTCTTAAATATAATTGCATTTACAAAATAAAACATTGGATTAATAAAAATCGCAATTCGAAGGGTGTTTTCTGCACATGCAGATTATGGTTGAACTGGGTAAAAAAGTCACAAAATATAAAGTTTAAATGCTTGCCATGGTATTAACAAACATTCATGTTATTAACGTAATCACTTTGTGCAAATCTTACTGAAAGCAGAGATGGACAGTCACATTTTGTCGAAAAAAAACCTGTTTTGAACAAAATAACATGGGCGAATAAGGCGTGTAAATTGCACATAAAAGAACTGATAAGAAAAGTTTTTAAAAAACCCTCAATTTATGCAACATCTTTTTCTCAGAATTTGTTATCGACGACGCATGTTTAACAAAGTTTAAATTTTCAGCACTTTGGTAAGTAAACTATTGAAACAGATTGATTCAAACTGGTGTTCCAAAATTTGTCATTTATAGGGCTTCACTTATATCTTATTCTAAGGCTGGGTCTTCATTCTGTTTTCTTCAATGTATTGGAAGTAGATTTAAAATCAAATCGAGAAAAATTTGGAGTGATGACCCACTGTACATCAAAATTTTATTTTGTAAAATACTATTAATATTTTCTTTTAAAAAAAAAGCAAGAAAAAAGGGTGTTCCTTTTTCATGCTATTGGAATGTTCTAAAAACAGTTCAGCTAATGTTAAACCAGTTTTTACGATGAAACCAGTAGGTATTTTCTCTGTCTTTTCCGCCAATGTTCTTAAAAAGAATTCATAATTTTCATAAAATGGTATCTCTTTTTTGGCTACACGATTTGCTGTATCAAAATATTGCATAGAGGGCATCACGAATCAACATATGCGTGATATCGATAAAAGAGAGATCACTCGATAAACAGACCTGATACGCGAGGATTTAGTAATGTCAACGTATTGAACAATTTTACAAACAAACAAAATATTTGTTGCTGAAGATCAATATGAAGGATAGACTAAAGTTGCATCCGTATACCATATTCAAGTTTATTCCTTGACCGAGGCAAGATGTATTTTTTTTTAAGTTTCAACTGTGGTGAATGGTTTTGCAAATATGGTATCGGTTGTATCACAGTCAAAACAACCACCTGCATATATACATGTATCAAACGGGCTCCCATGCAGCACATTTCTTTAATTTTAAGATCTGCGCATACCTTGAGGTATGGAAGCCTAATGACATGATACGTTGCATCTTCGCTAGCCAAGTGTTTTCGGTCCACTCTGCTCCCCACAATCGTTTGTGAGGAGAGGTACAGATCAGAAACCCTTGACTTGGGAAGATGGATACGTTGAGGTAAGTTAATTTTACATGTGCATACGTGCTATATTTTATAGGAATCTTAAGTTGGTTGATGCGAGATTGACGAGTTTCGTGGGGGACGGTGATAGGGATCATGAATTAAGATGGTAATCTTGTGACATGCGCAGTGATTCATCAAGCCAATCAATCTGTATTAAGATCTTTCCTCGTTATAGTAGTAAATGCGTGTACAGCAAGCATATGTTCAGTCATATATAACTACTCTCGTCAATATGACTCTAGGTGAACCAAATCCTCCTTAGCTCGCAGGGGTTGGTTTTCCCTATTACAATTTTTAACTAGTCAAATTAAGGTATCCATCTGAGAAGCCATGTGCCGACATGTCAAGCTTATAGCAAAATTTTGTGAAGTCCCCCCCCCCCCCCCCATACTTAAAGTTCTTAGCAAACTCTTGTAAAATCTCAATGAGAAAAATATATAACATCAGGTGCCTGTGATAATATTTTCATATTAAATTAGTGTGCATTAATACAAATACAGACTGGCTAATGACGTAACGAGGTGAAACCACCTTCAACACTGCGTTTAAATTATTTGTCATATTAAAATTTCTTTAAATTAACAATTTTCTACCTTGTCTTAACATATATTTCGAGCCCGACTTATAAATCCGCAAAGTCTAAGATAAATGTCAGAGATTTAGAATGTAGAGATAGCAATTAACATACACTGATTCCTGAAAGTGGGCTCGTTTATCCACTTCAAACTGCCACACTCTGGAAGCATGCATATACTCCCGTTTTGAGTCTGTGTTTACTGAATTTTATCGCCAAACGTAGATACAGGAGAAAAAAAATTGCAAACATTTTTGAAGTCGATAATATTGGAGCAAGTGAGATTCTATATAATTACAGAACGTAACCATAATTAAGTAACAACAAAATAAAACCTATGATACAACTATTGTACACTGTACTAATGTAATGATAAGTATAACTAATATACATATCACAATATATTGCGGTAGATATATATGATACTAGTAATCACAAACACATGTCATGCTAACCTGTACTATTCATGAACATTGTATTTCTATTTTCACTGAATAAAAGAAATAAACATATTAATTTTAACCATAGTGAACCTGCCTGTCTAAGGTGCCTAATCCTGTACATAACATATTTACAAGTTTATCACATGACATAGGCGAACGTGCTGGCACTCACCTTAGCTGAAATCGAACTTTCTTCGTTTTCATCTCTGACTCCCGGCGAGAAGGAGACAGGCATTGTGCGTCGATGGCTTACCTGACCGGAACGCAATTCGTCAGATACAGAGATAGAGAGATGGGAGGCCCGCCATTGTACAGCCGTTGTCATGTGATAACCGCTCACCAAATATAAACGCTTAACCACCGTTAGGATATCATTAGATATTGAAAGAGAAGTTAAACGTTAATAGGTCTGTTGGTCTCAGAGAGAGAGAGAGAGAGTGGGAGAGAGAGAGAGAGAGAGAGAGAGAGATATATGATTGACGCAAGACGATTAACTGAGATATATTGTATCTGAATAGAATAGGAATAGAAATGGACAGTTGACTAGATTTGTTTTATGAAGAATTTTATGGAAACAGATGCAGCCTTCAGAGAGAGAGAGAGAGAGAGGGAGAGAGAGAGAGAGAGGAGAGAGAGAAATAGAGAGAAATAGAGATGGTTTGTAATTAGGTTATGTAAACTATTACTTTTTATATTTCTTAATATATGTAATGACGTCTAAGGGCCTATTGTAACATAATTGCTCAATATCTTAAACAAAATTATCAAACGCCAACAAGTTACGTAATTCTATTGCTTTCCGATTGCTGCAGCTGCTGTATCGCGTGTGCTTTCTAACTCCCCCGCTCGTGTCCTTAGATTTATGTAATTTAGACTAAGTGCCTTGCTTTATCTTAAATCCCTATTTTTTGAACAACAGATGGACCCCCACTGAATACCGATTTCACCTTAATTTTATTCACACGGGAAGATTTAATCGAATACACGCTTACATACTAGAGTTATCTTTCGTGACCCAAACATGAAGTTATAAAAGAAGTTAATCGATACTTACGCATGCGTCGAGCTGATGGGGGCAGTAGACATTCGTCTGAAATTAACAAAAAGAAAAAGGTTAATTGGTGTAAGATTTTTTATCTTTATGTTATATTGTATAATAGCATTGGATTTTCCAACGGCAAGTACACTAACTCACTTAGGCATTTAATCATGCCCACAATGAGGATATTTTTCAAGTGTATTCAACCAATATATGATATTTTGAATTTCTTTAATAATAATACTTCTTTGGCATAATTTCATATTTAAATCATTGGAACACTCCCCTCTTCAAAATTAATTTCCTATTAATTTTTGGAAAGGGGTATTTTATTTTTCAAAGTTCAGTGTAGGCATAACGTGTACATTTACCCTGCAAGAGATACCATTTTCAGTACAAGGACAGTGTATACCACTTCCCTATATTGTGGATGAAAGCCTTCTAGGGTAACCAATAAGGCGTCAACAGAAACCTAAACAAGTTGTTCTCCACCAAACACTTGCATTTAAACATCTGATAATTAGTAATTAGAAACAAAGAGGATGACAGACAAGCAAGTAATTGTAATTTTCGTCTGTTCTCTTTTTCTATCAGACATGGCTAATGACTCGTGGTGTCAGGAATTAGAGCGCCTCCAATCAGCTTGGGACTGGTTCTAGTCCTCGGACAACGAATTTGAAACCTTTCTTCACCAAACACGGGCTTGTTTGATGAATCGATTTGATTCAGTACCAAGAGACATCGAGCATACACGGATTGTGTATAATTGCAACACTCAGCAAACTTGCCCAAAAATCCCTCGAGTTAAAACCGAGCCATTTGGTCACTTTGTTATCTGACATTACTGGGGGAGTTTAAACACACTGAAGTACTAGAATATATTTCAATGTCAGCACGTTCGTCTTATAATTTTGTCTGAGGTGCTTGGTACTTAGAAAGAGAACTGATGAATATGATAGTCTAGTAACAGTCCGCATCTGCAGTGGTCTTAATGCAACATCAATAAACTGACCAATCAGACTTGTTGGTCTTCTTGTTATCTGCCCAGTTTCGGCACTGCAGCTGCAGGCACCCAGTGTAAACAATCTCAGTACTTTGATTAATGGGCTCGAGTAGATCTGATTATTTCTGTTTTCATGGTCAAGTATCATATGATTGCATCTCAAGTAATGGGATGCCAAATACAGAGCCATTTGATACGAAAAGTTTTTCTTAAGACGAAGCATTACTCGTACATATGAATTTTGTGTTTTCATTACTGCGTACTGACTTAATCTATGTATAAAAGAACAAGTGCAATGGTTTTCCTAAGGTGTTGTTTCACAACTTGTATGTAATAACGTATCTTACATTTGAAGGTAAAATAATTTACTACAATTTGCCACCGATCTCTTCAGAAGTACTTGCGAACTGGCTGATAATCGATTTAAGATTATTCTAAAGGTCTCTCAAAATGTATCTCTTGTGTCAACAAAATATAGGAGCAAGGTTTATTTCTTGACAAAATGAGGCTTCTTTATTACGTAACCAGAAGTACAAGATATTGAACTTGACAAGCCGTACATTTCTGCATTCGTGATCTCCAATAAAAGTCTTCAAAATTACACATCTTGCAAAGGATCATTATTTACATCTGACGAAGACGTCGTTACGGAGAACCAACGGTCGAAGTCCTTTACCTTCCTGATTATATGCTAGAGGTTAAATCATCAGCATCTGAACGTGTTCGTTTCTTGTGGTATGAATTTTTCCTTTGAATGGTATGGAAGCTTAAAGAACATGTCATTCGTTAATATAATTAAAACATTTGACCTAAATCTTATTTTAAATCCACGCCTTTAATGGTTTAATGTAATATGAGTGGTCTTCCAGAACTTTATGTCTGGCATGGATTAAAGAAGTCGTTAAAAAGTCTTAAAAAGTCAGCGAACTTCAAATGCATTTTGTGCGAATGATGTTTTTTGGGGGGTAAAATCGATAATTCTGAACAAGTGACAGAGATCAATATCCTACTAAAACAAATTTGACAGACAAATCTAGGAAACTTGAGGATAACCAGATTATTTTGAGATCATGCATTTGTAGCCAAGAAGAATTTAGGAAGAGCCCAAGAGACCATGACCATTTAATAGAATCTGTGAAGGTTGTGTATCAAACGCCTCATTTCTAGTGTTTGTGGGGTTTTTTAAACCCCATCGGTGACACCACTACTATTCCATTAGTTGGTTGAATTGTTGCTTGATTTTATTCTATATTTCACAGTAACCATGATAAATTCTATTTACGATCTACGAGTATACACATCGAACACGTTTGAGCAAAATTGCTCGAAAGGCTAAAGCCCCTAAAATTGATGTCATTTCTTGTGTATATATACTGTGGTCCATTGTTTTGTTCATCTCAGAAACATCGAGATGATACAAAGAACGTAAAAGGAAGTTTTATTCAAAATCAAACTTGCTTGGATGTCTATTTTTTGTTTGAATTTAGGCCAATAAAATCATAACTTCGACATATATAGTGTCTATTCTGAAGAGGCAGCCAAGTTGTTACAGCTTTCTCAGTAGATAACCCCAACAAATTTCTTCAATAAACCCAGAAACTGGTGTTTTCCGATTTTGGTTCAATATTCTACAATGCAAATAAAATTGATAACGAACGGGCCATTACTATTCAAAGTCAGTCAACACCCGGCGTATATTTGATGAAGTTGTCGGCTTGTTGCATATACGGGTTTCAATGTTAAAAGACATGTTTAGTCGTTCTCCTTTAATATCCTGTCAAAATAAATGACGTGGATTGAATGCAGTGGAGTGAATGCTGTTCATCTTATTGGGTACAATTTGTTCCGGTTTGGGAAGCAGCATGTCCATCATTGAGTAAATTGGTGTGCCACGATTCTAAATTAAAGTCAGCTGAACTTTTCACACTGGCCGTTGATCCCTTTTCTGAATTTACTACAAATGTATTTTAGAGTCACAATCGAGAAATATTTCCATGATATAATCGAATATATATCCTCTTTAAGTAATTGCCCATTTATGAATCTTTAACCTTATTTGCTTGCTGGGCTCCTGAAGTGTCCCTATACACTAGGAATTTAATCAAAAGTTTTCTTTTAGATAAAGACTGTGACTCAGACAGAAATAGAATTTTAAAATTCAATCGTCTCACAGATATATAACATAATATAAAAATCTATACAAACGGATCAAAATATCAGTGTATCGTTGGGGTCTAAAATAACTAAAATAAAATATGTCTTTTTTTTTATCCTCAATCAATGACCAAAAAGGACCAAGAATATGAGTTGATTATCCAAAGTCTATATTTATAGTACCTTGGTTACTATTCTGATAAATATTATTTTGTTTTCAGGTTTGGTTATCACTTGGTGAAAAGCATCGTAAAATCTAATTCTATGCATGCTTGTCCTTTAAAAATCAATATCAGAAACTACTTTGCTAGAAATAATAACTATGCATATTTCTTTTAATTCGAACTGCGCCGTTATGATGTATGTCAAATATTTATACTGCTTAATGAAGTAAACAAAATATAATACAAAACATCAGAAAACCCGAGGTCTTTTATCATAATTAGTGTTGATACAATGAGGACTCATTTGTAATCTTATTGCTATCAACACAGGTCCTATATCACACTTCATATGTATTTTTGGCACATTAAGAAATAAGATTCAGGTATGGCCTTAAAATGAGGTCCAGTGGTGGTACAGTATTATTCAGCTACCCAAAAACTAAATAACACCGAGCAAAGGTTATAGAGGTAGCCATATCTCAATATAAAAGTGAAATCTTGAATGGCTGTTAAACAACAAAACAAAATCAAATGATATGTAACAAGCTAGCGTTGTCGGAGAGTTTCCGATCATTAAAAAACCTTTATATAATAACAGCAAGAAACTTCGTTGCAAAATTCTGGAATGGGCTGTTAAATCCTTTCAGACCCGCGATGTATAACGAATGAACTGTGTTGTTCTCCGAGAATACGTTCCAGCGAAACAGTGAGTTTTTATTAAATTAAAGCTAAATACATACTTTGCTATACCTCGCTCATTAGAAGCATTGGCATGTTGTCGCTAGATGTCGGGAACAATGAAGTGAACCCCGATATTATTGATAATGTATCGTATAAGCCGTATAATGCAATTTGTCTGTTTGATAATATGCTCCATCCGAGCCCATGGGTAACCAGGTTCTGTGGTGATTAGTGGCTTTGATTTTGATTGTATGCCCTTTAGTTTCATATCAAAGAAACAAACTCGGTATGCTTGAACCAAAATTAAGAAAACAATATACAGGTATAATTATTCTCAAATTTGCAAATTCTTCAGAAATGAGTAGTTATTCTTTCGGTTATTAGTGGTTTTCATTTTGATTGTATGCCGTTAAGTTTCATTTCAAAGAAACAAACTCAATATACTTGAACGAAAATTAAGAAAACAATATACAGATATTCACATAAAAGCATTTCAAAAGTTACAAATTCTACAAAGATGAGTAGTTATTTATGAGTGACTGCCAGTATATTTTGGGGAGGGGGTGTATATCTAAAATTAAGGAGTGATTATCTTTATTTTCAGTTTTCCGATAAGTTGTTATAAATCAAGACAGTAACTCAAGAGTAAGCACTTAAAAATTACCCGTATTTTTCTACTTTTCTGATAATTTATTAAATAACAATAATCAAGGAGGTATTACCTGTAGTGGTCGGCGGCCAGGGAACGTCGCCTGTGTTCGGAGATAATCCTCAAGTTCTCCAGAAGCATGACCTGTGCCTTGTCTGGGTGTTTCATCGTACAATCCGCTACATGTTCCCC
This sequence comes from Magallana hongkongensis, assembly GCA_016163765.1. Taxonomy (NCBI): domain Eukaryota; kingdom Metazoa; phylum Mollusca; class Bivalvia; order Ostreida; family Ostreidae; genus Magallana; species Magallana hongkongensis. The sequence goes on from WFKH01007768.1 coordinate 19,139,684, forward strand.
GGAAAAATTATTTGAATGTTCTTCACTGTCCCATATACCAATATTAAATGTGCGAACTCTGAAGCATTTATTGTAAGCTTCTCAACATCCAGGTGACTCGTCCAGAGAAAACTAGTCTTCAGTAAAAAGTTACTTGCATGGACTCAAAATTATTTTAGACCATTGTGTTTCGTCTGGTTGAAGTCATTTGGTTTGAAAGAAAAAAATCCACATCATTATGGGCAAAGAAATTTAATCTTCCCAGTTTGTTGTTGAAACTAAGAGAGCTCAGAAATCAACCCATCGGATGTCAACGTGGAAGTCATGAAAACTGCTCCCAACCAACAGGTGGAACAATCACGGATTGTCTCGTAAAGGTGTGGAAGCACTGAAGTTGTCATCTGTACATTGGCTTGGTCGTAAAAGTAGTACTACAGAAGCTGTGTACTAAAACATTTTGCAGAAGTGTCCTTCTGCTCGGTAAATCCCATTGATTCCTATTCTAGTTGAGACGAAGAAGCGTTTAAACATACCTAACGCTACGCGCAGAAGATACAAAACAAGTCCCCGTAATCTGTTGCAAAAGATACTCGAATTGGATGCATTTTGTCAATGCCTAGTGTTGTATACACGCCTAAAGAACAACAAGGGTCACGTGATCATAGATCAGAGACGTAAGCCAAAATCGGAGTGATCAAGAATTGAGGCGAACCTTATAGCTGTAGGCCCGTGAGATTACATTGGATTCTCAGCCTTTTGACCTTCCGGTCTTCGACGTCTTCATTTCGCTTCTTCCTTTTGCTGTTAATTACTCAACGGAGCCAGGAGATATACCTGCGATGGTCATGGATTCTCTTAACCTTTTTCTATTTTACCGTATAAAACCAGTGACAGAAGCTGTGTAAAATACCTGTCCTCGTCGAGTGTATATTGATTAGTTTCTATGGTTACCTCTTCAATATATTCGTTTTATGTAATATTAATACTTTCAGTTAGTCGATGTATTCAATTTGTTGTTGTGGAGAAAAACTATTAGTTAGGATTTCAGTACTGCATCGCTGTAACTCAGGTCCGCACCAACAATGTTGTTAGGTCATTGGAGTGTTTTTAGACTGATTCAATAGTAGTTCCTATGTTGTCAAACAATGACATCGAAACGATGTGTACAATGGATTATTGGGGTGTAATTGTATTTTCAACTGATCTGTTGCATAGCTCTTTTCATTCAGTGCTTCTATTGGGAGAAAGGGATGTTTGCATACAAATTAGAATGATTTTTGAATTATGTCTGTTATAAAAAAGGAAACATTATGGTTATTCAAATTCAACTTAATGTGATACTAGTAACCTGCATTTTGTTATCTGATGACAAAAAAAATTGTCTTGGAGCATAAACAAGCTTGCAATGTTTTATTTACAGACAAACACGGGAGAAATGGATGATTTCATGAAAAGGTGCACTGTGATTGCATCAAGATCTACTAGAAAAACATCAGTTGGTTTGCCGTGTATATATTACCTTTTGAAAGTGGGACAGTATCTATTGTCATTCCGTAAACACACAATCAAAATAAGGACTATTTTATTTTTCTTCAAAATTTTAACGATAATTTTGAAGATTCAGTTGATGTAATTCATTTTTGCTTTAAGCTCAAAGTCAGAAGAGAATTTGATTATCTTTTTTCATCTTTTTTGGTTGCTTTTTTGCATGAACTCTTGTCGTGTTTATTGCATGGTAAATAAGATATACAGCCTCTTTCAGTAAGTGGTCTCGCATACTTTATATGGTAAAATCGCCACTTATTGAATCGTTAGCCTTCTGGAGAACGAAGTGCCTGAAATCCGAGTTCCGTTAGTAATAAAAGCACATCGAAATAAGATAGGGGCAACATTACTGAAAATCTTTCGAATGACAGCTTCACAGCTTAAGTCCAATGACCGGCTGACAGTTGATCATCCTTTTCTGTTAATACTGTAGTAATGAGCAAACTAAAGCCAGACACTAAGAAAGATGATATCTTCTCTCTGGTACTGTAGGTAATATTGCCTATTCAGAAAAGATGACATTCCCCTTGAGTTGAACTTGGTTATCTTACACGTACATTGTAATTTTTTCTGCGGGATAATTTTTTTTTAATGCGGAATTTTGCGATATCGTCTAAGACACAAAAGAAACAAGAAAGAATGTGATTATCATTAAAAAATAAAGTTATGAACCGCATAAAATAAAGATACATACATGTATTTTGGAATTAAACGCAAAAAATAACCCATCGGAAAAAAGGCAGCAATACGTTATGCGATCCTTTCTGAGGAGTGCCGGTATATCAGAACTGTTCGACGGAGGCTGGGAGGCCAAGAAAAAATCCATAAGAGCCACCTTAAAATTTAAAAAATGATCTTTCTAACCATAAACTATTCATAAATGTTATAAGAAAATTCAATTATTTTAGCTTAGAATTTTATGCATTTTGAATTATTTTCTTTTCTACATATAAGTTTTCTCGTTCATGGAGTTTTAATCGTCTGAAAATGGCTATGACCTTCCAGTCTTTTTAAGGTACAATATTCCTCTCGTACGCAAAGGAAATCCACACCATTTTTGCGTTTTACAAAAAACCTTACGACAAAGTCATAAACCTTTTCAGTCTCATGCAATGATCCTCAACGAGCAAAATTAATACAAGACAATTTGATATCAAATAATTTCAATCCTTGTAAGTAAATTTTACTGATAATAGGTCAAACTATTTTATAACTTATGAATAATAAGCACTTACGAATTTGATCGTAAAACACAGCCCAGCTTACGTAACGGGAAAGATATTTGTCGAAAGATAGCTCAGCTCACCCTCATACATCGTCGCAAACCACGGCCAAAATGTACTACCCTCTCCCATCTGGAGGAGACAGCTATGCGGACTCCCAGTCTGATAAAAACCACCCCCCCCCCTTTCTCCTTACAATCGACGAATGTAAGGAGAAGGGGTGGTTTTATCAGAATGGCGGACTCCGGGCAGTGGCTTGAGACGATAACCCTCATTTTACACGATGGATCTACTTATCAAAGATTTTTTTTTTTTCAAACATGATTTCACTAAAAAAGATTGATATAAGCTAAGATAATAATTTATGTTTTAAAATTCTGTTTGGTTATTTTTTCAGTGGAAATAAGAAAATTGATGTAAAAAATAGTGTTGTTTTGTCAATGAGTACTCGGTTAACCGGACCCCCTCGCAAGCAAAATACCCCTCGGACACCCCTTCCCCCAATGGAACCTTGTTAGAAACATACTTCCACACATCTTTAACCACAAAAATCGTTCAGATGGAATAGTTTTAGTATACCAGGTTTCAAGTTCATAAGCTGAGAACAGACTTGCATATACTGTGATATAATTTTTTTTTTTAAATTTCTCTCCTCTCTCTCTCTCTCTCTCTCTCTCTCTCTCTCTCTCTCTCAAAACGTTAACATCAAGCAGCAATGCAAAATTACTGGGGAGGGGATGAATTTGGAACAATACAAAGTTTAGAATGGAATTTAAAAATTTAAACATTAATCCAAATACCTTTTGGGAATTTTTTTCTGCATTTCTTGCTATATTATTTAAAAATTAAATTAAAGTCCAAATCAAATACAAATGTATGCATAAAATCAAGGGATTACCATACAAAGACATTTAATTAAGCTTTTACTAAATTGTGATGTCCAAAATATATATGAAATTATTTTCTTCCTTTAAGAAACCTTAATGAAATCATGATGAAGTAAAATAAGGATGCAAGTCTTTCATAATCTTATTTTTATTTCAAATTTACAAACAAATCACATGCAGATTTTTAATTGACAAGCAATTTCCCTAACCCTTCACACATGTCCTCTTAAAATTCACTTCTCTCATTTATACAGCATATAAATAATCACTTGTATTTTGTATAAGTGCTTTTTAGCTATAAAAAAACAAAAATCAAAAGTTCTGATTCTACAATTACATCAATTTAATATTTACTCTTTTTAAATAATATTTCACAAATTTTAACTTCAATTTTTTCTGAGATCTGCCAATAATTTTAGTAAAACCCAAGCTTAAGAATTAAGTTATATGTTATGAGTAGATCTACCATACTTTTTAGTTTTCTTCAATGTGAAATGAAATTTTTAAGTGTATTGTTGGAGATCACCCAATTCAGTTCTTGCAGTAGTAAGTTTAAACTCAATCAGTTGGATACATTATCCTGACATTCAATTGGATACATTATCCTGACATTCAATTAATTTATTTCTAAAAAGATTATTTTTTTTAATAATATACACCCCTACCCCAAATAATACCACACTCTCTAGAAAAGAAAAGTTATCCAAGTTCTCCTCACTTAACATCACAAGAAATAAGTGCAACAACAAACAGCCAACAGGAGTGATAACTGTAATTAAACTTGTGGCAGAGTATGGAAATACATGTAAATTGTGTATGTAAAAAAGTGAGACTGGATTTCAAAGTTTATCATATAAATGATTGTAGACAAAAAGGACTTTACACTAAAATTGGAAATGTTCAGTTCATAAATCTAAATTATATGATTTAAGGTTAATATAAATGTATCTTACTGGTATGTTCAACATATGTTGCACTTTGCATCCTTAAGGAAACATTTATACAATTATTTTAAAAACACTGTTGTTCATAATAATTATATCTGCTTTTTTCCAGATTCAATTTTGCATTACTTATGAAAATAACCAATACTATGTAGACTGTACACATAACATCAATAAATTATGTCAGTTGTAATCCTATTTAATCTGATTGTTTGATCAGTTATCACAATTATGGAATTAATACCCAATACCAAACTTAATTGATTAGGTTATCCTCATTGGCATCCAAAATATCCTTTGCATTCAAATTTTCCGGTTGCCTTATTGAATTGTTCTGTGAATTAGAGTCACTTGGAAATGCATCCTCTAGATTAGCAAAGGATGTATTGTTTTCTGAAATTGAATTGAAGTTGTCCATACATGGTGCACTAGCCACTGGTTTGACTTGTCCATTGTTCACACTCCCTGACTTGTCACATGATTTCTTACAACAGGTGCTTGTTCCGGACACCAGATCTGGAGCAGAGGCACTGTTGACTGTGCTTAATGTTGGGATCTGTGCGGGATCTGCTGTATTACCAGGGGAAGACTGTTGTTGGTGTTTTGTGCCTCTCTTCTTTCCGAGCACCTTTACGTAGTTTCCAGGTATAATTCCAACTTTCTGTCCATCTACAGATGCCAAGAGCCAGCCTCTCATTCGTGGTTGAATTTCTTAAACATTGCAAATACATACTGCTTAGTACATGTGATAAATATTTTGCCACTTGAATCAGCATTACTGTTCATGTTAGTATGTAAGCTGCCTTTAAAACTTTTTATCACAACGGAGGGAGAGATTCATTATTGAATATCAGGTACATACCTTTTGGTGCTACTTTAATGAGCTGTCCTGCTTTGAAAGAAAGCTCTTCTTCACTGTTCCCATTAAAATCATACTCTGCCCTGGCAACAAAATGGTCATCTTCTCCAGAAGCCCAGGCTTTCACTAATCAAAAAGATTACACAAGCATTGTTAATATAAATCTTAACAAAATATCAATGTATTACCTGAAATGAAATTCTACATTTTAATTGTTCTCTATCATTTTTGTATTTTTTTTTATTTTCATAATTTATTGTAATTACCAGAGGGTCCACTTAAGCTAGAAATCATCCTCCATATGAGCCAGGGTCCTCCCATAATGACTCCAAAGAACAGCATGATAGGCCATGTGCTCTTCTTGGGAGCTCCTCCATCATCGGGAAGTTGACTCAGCACATCGGATGCCTTTGACCAAGCTTCTTCTGCATAACCTTGGGGTCTCAGTCGTAATAACACCAATAGTTTGCGGTAAAGATACTTCAAAAATCTAAATACTGCAAAAGCCGATAATACCTGACCAATCTGGGATCTAAGGCGAGTGAAATTGTCAGCAACACCTACAACTGCTCGGAACGAATTGTACATGGCCTGAAATGTGGAATCCAACATCATGCTAACAGAGGTAAAGGCATTAACTATACTTTCAATAGACTGGAATGCAGGCCTAGAGCTTTCTTCTGCCAATCTGGCAACGCTGTTTTGGCTGTAATCATCACCATAGCCCATTCTGTTGTATCCCCCTATTCCCCCATATCCATAGCCCATAGATCCGTAACTGCTGTAAGGACTGTAGCCATATCCACCCATTCCTCCATAACTACTGTAGGGAGAATAACTACTGTATCCACCGTATGGTGATGAAAAGCGACTGCCCATGCCAGTTTGTGTAGGACGGGAGGGTACTGGGGGAGGATTTCCTGAACCTGATGCACCTGGTACACAGCATGGTGGCAGACTCTCTGAACCTCCTAAAGGAGGACTGTGAAGTATAAAAGGTATCATTTAAATAATCTTATACACTTGCATCTACATAGCATATAAATAGTAAAATATTGCTCGAGATCAAATTATTTTTTGACAATTCATGATTTACATTATGCAAACTGCTTTATGATAACTATGATGCTGTTTTATTGCACAATATATACAGTTAAGTGATTTTTTATCAAATAAATTTGTTGGAACATTAAACCTAGTAAAATTGTGAATTATGTTAGTATTTATACAATTTTATCATCTAAAAGGGCAAGTTTTCTTATTAGGACATTGATTCTATTTTTCTCAGAGTTGATTTACAGTAAGCTGAATCTGTGTCTGGTCGAGAGGAAACTAAACTTAATGTTATATAATCAGTTATAATTCCCCCATTCTAAAATAGCCCCTAAATATTTAGCTTTAACTTGGAACAATTTTACAACAATTTACAATCTCCAAAATTCAATAGAGATGTTTTGAATACTTTCACAACATGAAAATATTGACCATGTAGATAGTCGTATAGTGATTATGTTATCTTTCAAAGGTCTTAAATTAGAACGGTTCGAATTTCTTCTGGTCAAGTTTTAAAGCTTTCAATTTGGACAAAATAAAGTTGGCATCATTCCCTTATTTCTATGTATTCAAGCTTTATATCCAAATTCCAATTGCTTTGTTAATTATTATGCGCATCAATGTTACTTATCATTCGAACTTTGACCAACAATGTTGCCATTCCAAGCTCATTCACTATGTCAACAATCATTGTATTGTATTTTCAATAGATTGACAAGTTGGGAATTTTTATTAAATTAAACTTATGTTAACAAACTGACTGTCAGATTATGCATACCCTGACATGTTATTTGCTGGTATGCTTCCAGAATTTTGATAGTTTATCCCTGCTCTTTCCCATGGTTTTGTTGGAGCAGCCATGAACTTCCGTTTACCTATTTTAGTAACTCGTACAAAAATATTTCGAGTCACCTGTGGCGTAAAAGTGTTTTTTTTTTTTTTGGTCTGGTGTCGCATCTCGCAGACTTTTTACACCTTTATCTTTATCACATGGTTGATTTTAACCAAACTTTAGACACATGCCCATAAGGCCATTTCCAAAGTACATGTACAGGTAAAAGTTATCACATGAACCAAATGAACAGTAATACTTTCACCTGAACTTCCAATATATTTTTAAGATAAACTCAAGTTTTTAATAGTCCCTAGGATCGGGAGGGGCCCAATGGGGGTTTCAAATTTTATAATGGAAATGCATACAGAGAGAACAAAATTCCATTATAATTAAAATCTTCTTATACCGAACAGAGAGACGAAAGACTAGGAACTTAAGTTTCCATGGAAATAGGCTTTTATACAAAAGATTCCGTTCTTTTTTGCCATGGCCCCTAATTTTTTCAAAGAAATGGAAAGATTGTGAAATAATATGGATGCGAGATAATCTTGAATATTTTATTTATCTCTTGGGACAATATTCTCCAATTTTGCATTTACCTAGAAATAAATTGGAAAATGAACAAAATTGAGACTGGAACATGTAAAATAAGTTTAAAATTTTTAATCTAAAGCGAAGAAGTTTCAAGTTTTTATTCCATAACCCACAGATCCCAGTTGGTCATTTTTTGGATCGGGTGGGGTGGGGGGTGGGGGTGGGGGAGGAAGGAATTAACGCATTCATTAATGAATGATTTTGAAATTGATACTGAAGTAAGCTAGTTTGAAGATGTTCTAATTTTGTTTCAAAAACTGACTTGCAGAGATGAGGAAGGGAACACAAGTTGGATGACCTGGATGAAGAAAATTACCTAAATCGGAATGTATTCAGACACCTGTATATACTCTACTCAAGAAGAGGAAGATAATTATTTGCAAAATAGCTATGCCAAAAAACGTGTATGAAAAGTTTTAATATTTCTCTCCATGGCAATTGATGTTAGGAAATATGCTAACAAAGAATCAAAATCTCTGTAATATGGAACTTACTTCTTTTCCCCATTCCTCATATCTATGAAACCTCAGAGAACTAAAACCCATGTCGCCAGGCCTTTCTTACAAGCAAGATTAGTTTTAAGGTTCCAGTAGGTGAATAAGAAAAAGAACACAATTGGGTCCAAATACAATACGTTTCTTTTGCAGAAAATGATGACTTATTTTGGTAAAATAAAAGATGGGCGTCATTCAAAAATCACCCGTGGAGGAAAATTTCAAATTCTTGATATTTAGTTACAAGTATTCCGGCAGAGAATTTTTAAAACTGTTTACAATGATATCAAACAATGGCTTACGTGACAGAAATTAGTATACCAATGATAAAACGATCAATAATAAAATGATCAATATGGTGTAATTGTAATTTTATACTATATATGATATTCTGATATTTTAGCTTATTTTGGACCATGGTTTGAATAATTGCGATACTAAAAGCATTTGCATCTAATCTGACTAAACAAGCTAGTAAATGTTAACATTAATCTATTCGACGCATGCTGAAAAAAATACTAGTTTGTTGATTTTTAATTGTATATGTATACTATTCACTGGCGTCGGAAGCAAAAAAAAAGGGGGGGGGGGGTGACTTATCAGAAATCTTGACAAGCAAAAAAAAAGGGGGGGGCGGGCGCCCCCCCCCCCCCCCCCCCCCTTATAAGCCCCCCCCCCCCCCCGGTTCCGACGCCTATGCTATATAATTATATCGAATGTCCAAGCACGTATGAAGAGATTTAAGTAACAAAAGTGCATGTAGATTATGAGAGCGCACATAAAACAAACAAACAGTTGTGAACATAAACCAATGATGTCAAACAATAACTTGTCCGGAAACACCTCATCCTGTAACCACTGGACAGTATTAGCGCGAGTCATGAATGACGATTGGACGACTGATTCACTGCCCTGTACTTCGATGATGAAACGTTATCCTCCCCCGTCACCATTAAACCTGACAGGGTCATCTGTAGCTGCAATATAATGTAACCCTCTCCGATTTTTTTAACCTGACATTCCCCCCTCCCCCACCCAAAAAAAAAAATCGGAAAAGAGGGCTACATAATTGCAGCTAGGTCATCTGCTGAAACTGATGGGGAGTCGGTATATGTCAACTGTCAATCCTGGCCAAAAGACTATAAACTGAGCATAGATTATATATTCAACGCTGTAAAATATTACAATATTGAAACTATTTCAATTATTTAATGAAATCCCCGATGTGTGTTGGTTTGAATAACGAAATACATGTAATAAATGAATACATTCGTGTAAATAAAGAACATTTAGAATATATTTTTGACAGAAGTTTTTTCTTATTTTTTGGTCAAGGGGCCTAATTTTTTCTCCTTTTTGTGGTAACTTTTTGATACTTCATTTGTAGGATACGCAGAAGTTCGCCATGTTTTGATTACGAATTATCCGGCTAGTGGTAAATACAAAAATGACAACCTGAGAAAAAATGTATATTAAGATTTTCTAAGAAAAACCCGGCAGATTAAATATGTAATATATATCAAGCACTTGTCTATGAAATGGTTTTGATGTGACCTCTTGGCGAACTCGCACGTATCATAGTACTTCCTCGTCAGAAATAATTATAAAAAAAGCTATGTATGGAAGTCCGAAAGCTATACAAGTAATAAGTGATATATAAAAAATATAAAATATGAAATAGTTCTTGATAACTCAAGGAAATATCTTTTAGCATATCAAAAATTCTTACAAATTTTTTAGTTCAAGGGTTAATTCTAAATTGCCAATTTTGTTGATGTTTCAATTGCCCGCTCTAGTCATTTGGTTTAAGAGAGAGAGAGAGAGAGAGAGAGAGAGAGAGAGAGAGAGAGAGAGAGAGAGAGAGGCAAATAAGTAGTTATATACTCTTATATCCATTTAAACATCCTGGTTATTTATTATAACTGCATATATTATCTTCCGTCCTTCATTTCCGCACTTCGAAAGGGAAAGATTACCCCTCGAAAGACCGGTGAATTTTTACTTACCGAAAAGAGCAGAGTGGACTATGGAAAATTTTTGGTGCTTTGTTTAAATTTTTCTCATTCTATAAGCTTAAAGTCTTATAGACTTATATTGTGACAAAATATGGAAATATTCTTTTTATTTAGTCTGATAATTTTTTCCGGATGTGTTTTAAACAGTTTGGAAATTGAACAGTACAAAAATGGTAAGAACTTTTGTTATTTATAGATCTATGAATTTTCGCAACTATAATCCACGACGAAGTGATAAAAATATTTCATGCTCAAAATTTGTAAAAATCATATTTAAGGTATATTACCAAATTGTTTTAAAAACTATTAGATTTATATGCAGTAAAAAGCATCTAATCATAAATTTTGAGGATGTTTTTTGTTTCAAATATTTAGTCTAGTTATTGCATATGATAACGATGAGACGAGAATAGTTTTTGAAAAATGATATTTTTCTACAATACATAGATTTTTTTCTTGCGGGTGTTACATACACAAGCACGTGTTTAAAAAATTAGTGGAAACCGATATTATTTTAATGAAATAAATTTGTGTGGTATACGAAATATTTCAATAATTTTATACACCTATTAAGGTTCAAAAGTTTGGAAACATTTTAGTACACAGGACATACATTTTACAAAAATGTCATGCAATTTTATACTGCGAAGATATTTCAAAAGTGATCATAATTTTTCATCCCGCATAACAATCTTCGATTAACGGTGTGTACTCGAATCAACATTACAAACAATCTTATGCATTGCAGACTTAACAGACATACATACAAGATCAAACATGAGTTTTAAATTATAGAGCACAATATTGTAAAACAACTTAAAAAAACGGCGACTTTATTTTTCGATATACCAACGAGAAACTGAATCGCGGCAACTAATTAATATCGCGAGATAAACTTAGTTAACAAGACTGATATGCGGCGAGAAATATTCGCGAATATGACGTTAATTTCGCAAACCATGAAATTCTCGTATATGAATAAATGTTGGTTAAAAGTATTTCATTCAAAACAAAAATATAAGTGAACTTTGATTTCAAATCTTAAATAAAGTTTGTAGACCGATGTCATACATGTACGTTAGCATTTCAACTTAATTAATAACGAGATAACTATCTCGAACTTAAGATATGATTATTTTATTATTAAGAGATTTCAAGTTATTTTTTATGGCACTACTCGTTTTGTACTTATTCATGGTGGTGCGGTGGTGCAACTGCAAGAAAAAAAAAAAGTGAATTGAAAGTAGTAATGTAATAGTTCAATGGTAAAGTTTGTTAAAATATCCAGACATGCATAAGCGGTGTTGATTAGTGAGTCTGACTAAGAAATGCAAGATGTAAAATGACTCGGACATGGATACTTCCATCAACACCACGGTCAATGTTGTGTGCGATCTTTCTCATCTGGAGAGAGCTCGCGGATTCTGAAACGAAAGGATATTTCAGACAGAGTTTACTCCAAACTAGATTTGCAAACTATTATCTTATTCTATAATTAGATGCAAATTTTGCAGTTGTGTTTGTTAACCTATTTTAAAATACGTTAGATAAACATGTTACAAATAGATCTACAATATTTAATAGTGTAATATTAATGGGACAGAATAGCGGACAGAATGTTAAGTGTACGGCATTTCAACACAGGCACCTGACCGTGACGTTATATATATTTGTTTTCAAAATGAAAAATATATCCCCTGTTTATTAGTTCACTTTGGAGGTATATTTTTTCAGTATGAAAAAAATATATAAAACGTCAGGTGCCTATGCAATGAGTAAAGTTGTTGAGTGTAGACTTTATATTTTATCATTAGGATGCAGAGACTAACGATGGCAAATGTTTAATGAAACAACTTGTAGCATCATAAAGACATAAAGATGTAGAGTCAAATCTAAATTACGTATCCATGCACGAGTAACATAAAGATGTATCTGCACATAATCATCAGCGTGACAGTTGTTATAGCAAAATGTAACAAGGGGCCCGGGGGGGGGGGGGGGGGGGGGGGGGGGGGGGCCGGCCCCCCCCTCTCCTTCTCCTTTTTTTTTTTTTTTTGAAAAGCGAACTTGCTCCACTTTTACTTTTACACAGTTTTTCAAATTTTTGGAAAGTTAACATATTATATCAAAATGTTAGAAACGAGACAACCCCTCTTCGGATAAGGATTTTAGCCACCCCCCCCCTACACACACACAAACACACTTTAAAAAACGATGCTTCGTACCTGACCAACTACCACTTCTGCATAGGGTAAACTGTAAAGATGGGCACATTTTTTCTTAAACATGGCTTTATATTCATTTCTATGAGCAATTATCATAAACACACCTTGAACGACCTGTTCATAATACAAACAGGAAATACAAGGTACAAAAACCGCGGGAAAATCGGTTGCAGGAGCTGTAAAAGGTAAATCATTGACAGTCCTCATACACATGGAACAACATGTACAAAGAGAGAGTTCCAAGTCTCTGTTTATTAAACACAATAAATTCGCTGTAATCTTCGATGGTTTATGAGGGTATGAAGCCATTTGAAGGTAGCTATAGTATTGCAGAAGAAATATAATCGACCAAGGTATTTTTTTTTTTTAGGCCTAATGATAGCTAACCTTTTCAATCAGCTGTTCATAGCCTTATGAACCAGTAAATAAAGCATTTACTGTTTGTATTTACATATCTTTGTGAATATATCCTCCATTATCCAAATAAGCTACAGTATAATCTGTCCCAGGTTTGTACTGTTTCCGTCGTTTTTTGACGAATTTCAACGAAAGTACTCCGGTCAAAGAAGTACTTGTATTAGTCTGTCCCAAGATATTTATACTGCACATTTGGACGATTTTTAATAAAAAATACACATACCTGTGAAAGAAGTGCAATTAACTGATTAAAATAGATGAAAGGGAAAATATCCAAGATAATTTCATTCACACATTATCATTTTTCACTCAGAAAAATTCACAGGAAGGAAAACTGATTTCTTACGGAGATTTATAATGCGGAATGTTGACATCTTTTCTCCATTCGGAAGTCACTCAGAATACCTCAAACAATTTTTCAACATTATCATCTGGGTCTGTAGCAATACAAAATCCCTGTAGAGTCGACATCACATATTTAAGCTGTGTATTTAAACCTGATAGGCTAGAGGGGGCGTTTCAAAAAAGAAATCTTGAAAATTTTTCATATTTTTGAATGAACATCGTTTGAACCCCGAGGTATTTACAAATATCGAGTAATTATAAGCAAAATGTGAATCGAGGATATCTTGGGACAGAGTATGATTGAAATCGATATCCAGGGAAAAATCCAAGATTTCTTCATTGACGCTGCATCTATTTTTATCAGGAGAAATTAACATGAACAAAAAGAAATTTCTTACGGAGATTAGGAAATGTTTACGTCTTTTCTCCATTCAGAAATACTCGAGACACCTCGCACAATTTTTCAACGTTATCATCCGGGTACTTTTCATGTCATTTTCAATGCAAAATCCCCATAGAATTTATATTTTTGGTATTAAAATAAATTTCACCACCTTCTTAATCATGTGTGTGTTGCTGAAATTGAAGACCTCAAATGAGAAAATAAATGGATTCTAAAAGTTACAATTTTAGGGCCTAGATGATTTCTACAAAGGTCAAAGGTCTGATAAGAGCTGGCCTCCTTGAATAAAATTTAAGCGAGCTACGATACAACTTTTAAACTACCCAATAAAGCCACTTGTAGCCTATCCGAAAAATGATCTGTAGATGCATAAAGTATTTGATTTATTATAAAGATTATATTGGATTAATAACAACATTGATGTTGTGTAAACTTGTGTTATGTGGAATCATTTAAAAGTTTTTGGTGCCAGTTTTCAATTTTTTTAATGGTTCGTGGAAATGTCATTTCCTAGATTTATTGTATTAATTTGTATAGAATAATTGAAGATGTTAATAAGTGGGTGAGGGGTATCTACAAATTATTCCATGAAAATTGAGCCATCAAAAATTAGTTTGATTCCACAGTATGATTTAATTAATATGTTAATCAGTGATCTTGCAGCACAGATTTGCAGTATGAAAAACCCATTATAGTTATGCTATAATTGAAGTGAAAATGATGTATATGTATTTTAGGTTGTCCAGTGAATACATTTGGTGTGAGGTGTCATGAGTGTCATTGTAAAACAGACTGTGATAGGGAGACTGGGGAATGTAAGGAGTGCATGGAAGGATGGCACGGACCAAACTGTCAAATGGGTAAGAGGAATAGGATAAAAAACAAATGTGTTTTGGCTTAATATTAAGATTTTATGTATAAAAAGAATGCTCAATTAAATCAGATGCATGCACTTATCTGAACAAAATCTGTTTTTATATTAATCATTACATGTGGTGATTTAAGGATGAATTTCAACATGGGATACATTTGTTGGGAAAAATGGCATGATTTTTGAAATTGATTAGGGATACTATGACTGACACTAAAATTATATTTTATTACAGAAAATGTTGCAAAAAACAAGAGGACAAAAGTGAGATTACATGACAATGCTTACGGACTAAGTACTATAAATGGAAATCGCACAGACTGCACATTTTTGGTCCAGAACAACGAAGAGGTGATGAGACTACGAGTAGATTTACAAGAGATTTATGATATTCATGGTATCACCATTTTTACAGAAAGTTCTAGTAAGTACATGTACCTGTGTAAATGATAATTTTGATACATGTATACCGCTTTATAAAAGTTATTAGTCAATATATACTACTTGAGACTGAATTTAGTCATTAAGTGTCAATTAAGAAACTTTAAACTATCTTGAGAATCCTTTGCTTGAGAGACATCAGATTTGGTACACAAGTACCCAATATGGAGTAGTCACAATATCAAAGCTCAAGGGTCACAACATTGTAGGAATACACTGATATTGTCCACTTAGTATTGAGAGAACCCTTTGTTCTACCATTCATTACCTTGGGAAAAGGTTGACCCTATTGCAGAATGATGGCGTATCACATGATTTAAAAATATTTCTTGTTTTATTATGCCTTGCCATGTACATGTAACGTAATATGGTTGCAGCAGAATAGTGTTTGTCTAACTCCCATCCACCAATCCTAATGTTAGGTTTGTCACACTTTGGGTTTAGCTCAGTTTAAAAATAATTCTTCCAAGAATTTTTTTTCATTAGACTTTTTAAAAAATCAGAAGGAAGGGTTATAGCGTTTGGATTGCATTTTGATTTTTACCTTCACTTTCCTTTTGACTTTGATTCCACTATTCTTTAATTTGTATTTAGCTTATTTTCTAACACACATTTTAAGATTTGTTAAGTGAGCATCAAAGATACATATATATAGGTATAAAGATCAGACTGTATTATGTCCTTGACTTTTCCTATGACCTTGACTTCACCCTTCCATATTTGTGTTTAGCTAAGTTTTTGAGACGCCTTCAAGATTTTTACATATTTTGTAACCTTTAATTGTTAGGTTTTTGAATTACTTTAGCATGACATGCATGTTATATGATTTACATACTAGTACATAGTAAGTGATCTCATGTTTGAATATAGATGTACTATTAACCCCTTTATGTTTTATTTGTATTGCAAATAGGTTCAAACCTTCAGAAGATGTTGGGATTTGATGTGGTCTTATCGGAGGACAATGATGTAGGAAACAATGTCTGCTTCAAACAGACTCAACCAATCAAAGAAAATGGTAGAATCGACACATCCTGCCACGGAAAAGTAAAGAACGTGTTTGTGCGGAAGAAAATATCTCCTTACTATATGAATGTTTGCGAGATTGAAATCTATGGTAAGCCATAATCAGCAAAACTTACAAAGAGTTAAAATATTTAAATATATCTCAATACTGTAGATGTACATATATTATATTTAGCATGTGAATTTCTGAATGTGCTTGTTCTTGTACATATATGAAGAGCATTAGTAATGTAAATATTTAGTGGAATAGGCTTTCCACCAAAAACGCTAAAAAGAATACACAACCAAATGTAATACATTTACAGTATAATCAAGTCAAACAAAACTTACAAATTTAAATATTTGAACTCATATTCATCACTATTAAACAAATTATATAATGATCAGGTCAACAGGGTTTAGCTCTTCTGGTACAAATACGGTAATAAAACATTCTCATAACATGTGAAATTCTTGACTGTTGTCAATACCTTCTCTGTTATAGCGAAATGATTAATTTATAGAATCTTGTGTCAAGTACCGTATTTTTCGGAATTTAGGTCGATACTTTTTTTCTCTGGGACGTGGACCTCGCCCTATTCATCGCTTCGCCCTATTTATGTTTTTTTTTTTTAAATTGATGTGAAATTTTGCAAAAATTCATTCAAACCTCCAATAAAATCATGAGAGTTCACTATAATACCGCTTGGATTCTTTTTAAAAAATCGTATGAATTTTTATCAGTATTTTGTAGTAACTTATCAAAACAAATTAAATGTGAATAAATTTATTTCTTCTTACATTTCTTACTTCTATCGTTCAGACTGAATCATCTTTCTATCTTTATTACATGCTGTCATGCATTTTCATCGTGTGGTTACGATAAACAGGAAATGGATTTCGCGCGGTAAAAGTAAAATGAGAACTGTACAAAGGGTAATTACGGGAGAAAAATATCATAAGGGTTAAAATAAAAAAAAAACCGATTTGTTTTTATAATTGAATACATGTACAAGTTTATTTTTCTGTAGATTCAAAATAAAACTCTCGATGAAATCTAAACCAGGTGTCTCTGAAATCAGTCTGGGTAGGGCCTACTTTGTTTATACACAGTTGAACTCTCGGCACGTGCTACTCATGCCCGCAGGCTTTGATAAGATCTGAGTTTGACCCGTGTGTTGTATACACAGTAAAAAGTCACACACAGGTGTGAACAATTATCATGATTATGTACACATTGTTTAAAGGCCGAACATTTTTACCGGGTGGTAAATCTCAGGTGAGGGCGGGGCTTAATTTCTAGAGGTGTGAAAGCCTCCGGGGCTTGCAGTCTACCTGCGGTCGTGAACGCTGCTAATCACTATACACAGGAAGCAAATTAATACACAGGAAATAAATAATTAGTCAGAATTGGTCTTAGTTTGAATATCTTATTGTTCTAATGACCATACGAAGCGATTTTATACCGAAATATTATGTGACGTCCGAATTTTCTCTAAGCACACATATGTAAAGCACAATTGAAAAAATGCAGTAAATTAATTCTGCTTTATGAATATAACTCAGTACATTGTTTTTAGCACTTGACATTGGTTTAAGAAGTTAATTTTAACAAATAGAATTGTATGAGAAAACCATACGATCAGTAAGCATGTGGAATGTAAAGGCAGCCATTATACGATTATACGGTGACAATTATTGGAGTTCGTTTTCCATGGAGCGACGTTTTCATGCACTAAGTTCCAATTTAGTGTATTAACCGTAAATAAAGCTTTAGTAGCTCATAAGTTTATTTTAAAAAGAAATTTTTACATGTTTTGGAGCAGCTCATGCATCTTCGTAGAATTTATTAGGTCAAATACATTTAACATGATTCAAATTATAAATTGCGCATTTTCAGTTACTGAATAATTATTTTTCATAAACAATTTTAATACCGGTAATGTTAAAAATTCAATTTTTAATTCCACCTTTTAATACGTGACGGAAGATATCAAAGATAACGTTGTTAATTGCTAGTAAGCAGAAATCCGCCGACCTGGCCAGATTACGCTCGGACGATCACGTCAATCAAACTGGGTGCTATTGTTTCAAACTTGATTGACAAGCGGCATCATTTTGAAGTTTGTACAGGTAAAAAAGGGGGCGTTTGTAAAATGTTCGGCCTTTAAGCCATACGGTAGGATATATAAAAAAATCTTGAGGAATAATTACAATGACGATAGATGAACAGTAACATTTATAGCGGTAACATAAGCGGGTGAAATGAATCTCCGGTGAACTAATTAATGTTTTAAACTCAACCAACAACAAAAACACAAGGTTGCATGTGCTACCGTATTCATGTCCCCAGGCTAGGTTACTATCACCCGGTTAACACCATGCAGTTTGTACACATTTAAACAAACGATCTTAACCATTAATCCGGCCGTACTGAATAAATTGATTTTAAAAAATGTTGTTGCAATTTCAGACATTTTCTTACGATGTGTAAATTTATGGAATGCATTGTATTTCCCTTTTGTTTAAACTGTAAAATAAGATAAAAGGCTACTATGATAACGATATTGGTTTAAACCATTTATTCATTTAATCTAGCGGTAATTTTTCGACCAATTCATCGAAGTCGACCTATTTATACTTTTTTTTTATTTTTTGCTAAAAACGGGTTCCTTCGCCCTATAAACAGGATCGACCTAAATTCCCTAAAATACGGTATTCATTCCCATTATTTTGTCCTACAGTTTGTCAGACTGGGTTTTGGGGGAATCAGTGTCAGTATCCTTGTACCTGTACCAATAACCAGACATGTGACCACATGACAGGAGAGTGTCCTGGGAGCTGTTACCCGGACATAGCCTGTCCCAAAACCGTGGCCAGAGGTAAGTCACAACACAGAGTTGTATGGAATGAAGATCAGGTTATAACAGTGTTGTATGATTTTAGTTTTGGCTATTGAGATACAATTTCATGTGGTTTGCTACAAAGTTCCAGTTTATTTGTTGGCTACCTCCTTTCATTTCTTCTTAAATTAATGGTCAGAGTATATCGATACATCACATCAAATCTTCAAAAGTTTCTGAACCAACCAAAACAATAAACATGATAAAATAAGAAACATTTATTTAGAAAACTTGGAGAATCCTGCCCAAATGACACCAGTAATAACCCCTTTCACTATCTTCTCAGACTGCAATTGGTATTTCATAATCTGCAGGTTTAGATTTATAGACGCCATGGAATCCAACTTTTGGTCCATCCATTTGGACACAAATTCATGTTAGCATAGACATTGTCATGAAGCCCATTGCCAGTCTGGCAAATGCTTAGTGCATGATCATGAGCAAACTCACTTGATTATTGTTGGTTTTGACTCCCTTTTCTCACTCAATCACAGAATAATCCATGCAGGCTAAGTCAGCCTCTGAAGTATAAGATAAGACAATGTACGCATATTTATTAGAGGTATTTGGATATAAAATTACTTGATTAGCTAAGCACCAATAAATAATGCATTTGAAGGCAACTACCGTATAAATAGTTCAAGGAATGCTTACATTTATATTCTGAAAGTGGATTAAAACTGGTTTAGATAGTGATTTGGTTTCGTCAGTTGTGGTATAAACACAATCATTTTTTTTAAGAAATAGGGGAAGAAAATAGTAAATAGATGTAGATATTAAGCATAAAGCTTCACTGCAGCTAGACAAGCTGCCATAATCATAATCCTATTACCTCATCCACTGATTACCTGAGGTTAACCGTTATGAGGAGTTAATCTGTGTTATCAGATGCACATGAATGCATCCTGTTTTTTTTGCTGTTGATAACACAGAGGTCTGTCGTTCTTGATCATCTCTGTGTAACTATTGATGATGACTCTTGCTTCTCTGATCAGTGACATATCCAGACAGGTCCTGTCTATATCAGCTTTTCTAGCAATTTGAAAGCAGCAATATGTCTTATCTGTCAACTGACAGATTGGTGATGATTGGTTGTAACTTGTTGAAAAGTACATTCATCCACTAGACTGAAAAAATTATATCATTCAGATTAAAGGGACAGCTAAAAACTAAAAGCCCATGGGATTTGCATTGCAATCAACATGAAAGTACCCATATGAGAATGTTGAAAAATTTTGCAAAGTGTTCTGAGAACTTGTGAATGGATAGATGTCAGATTTTCCTTAATATAAATGATCAAAAGAAATTTGTATTTTAGATTTCTCTGATTAGAAATAGGGTACATATCACTGATATCAGATAGGAAATGCTAAACTTTTTCAATTTCAGTAATTTTCGATTTCAGTTGTTCTTCACTGATAGATAGGTCTATAAAGTTAATATATACATGTATAACAGAAACAGGAATCTGGGACAGACTACTTATTGTATTCGCGATTCCTATCTTCATGATACGTACTGAAGTTCAACTGTATTTGCATATCCACTCTCTGAATTATATGCTTGGTAAATTACAATTTAATTTCGTTGACATTTTCTTTTAATTACTATTAGGGATTATATTTACATATGATTTAAATTTATACTCATGTTGTGTTGCTCATAACTTTTTGATTTGTAAGAGTTGTTGCCCTTTAACTTGATCCTGTTGACGTGTTCTTTCAAAAAAAATTCTTTCATGTCATCTATAACTTCTACCTGTATTTTTTTTTATGTAAAAAAGTTGATATTGTAGTAGTTGGGGCTATGGACTATATGGACTGTGGATATCGGCCTGGGTAGCTCAGTGGTAGAGCTCCTGACTAGAGTTGCAGGGGTCCCGGGTTCGATTCCCGGTCCAGCCATATGTTTTCAATCTATTTATATGTTCATTCCTTCTTTCCTATTACAATATGATGAATATTCAACAGAGACATGCTACAATTAAAATTAGAAGTATTTATTTTGGCAACCAAAAGATATGCAGAAAAGAATATATTTAATCACCTGGATTCTACAGATATGAGGAATGAGTAAAAGTTATAATCATATTCAGGAACAAAATAATCTCTGATTGAAATCAAGCATTTCAAATATAACATGGTTTACCATGTGTATAATGTCATTGGTCCATTTGCATTCATCAAATGATGCTCATCTTATGTTATGTTGAAAACAATACCTTGTGTTAATTGGCATTGATTTCATGTTGTATGAATTAAATTTTATTGATTATCCAACAGGACAAAATTTTTTTAACAGGTCATAAGATAAAACAAAATTATTTAATGTAATAAAATATTAGATATGAAAATGAATTTGCATTCAAACTTCCTATTCAATTTTGAAAATTGGAATTATTTATGAGTAAAGTGAACTGGATTGTATGATTGTTTTAGGGGAGAAACAGGTGTGTTATAGATGCATGCTTTCCTGCTTGCCAGGACGTTTTTAATACATGCACCCAGTGAGTTATAATACATACAGCACTAAAGGAGTAAATTTCCTTGTGGATTTTGATTTATTGGACCATGCATTACTTTGAAGAAAAAAAATTATCCTAAAGGTATACCTTGAGTACTTTGTAACAGATAAAAAAACATTCCATGTGATTTCCCCATTATATTTTCCCCTTATTTTACAAAGTGAATGTGAGAATGTTTATGGCTATGTGATAATTTAGCCATTTTTAAAAAAATTATACAAATATATAGCTATCACATGAGGTTGATTCATATAATTATTAACATAGCAGTAACTTGATTCAAAGGGTCGGACCACATCGAGCTGCCAGACATGGATCATCAGATCAAATGAGACGCAATTTCTATGTTCCAGTTTCTTTAGTTTCTGAAGTCAATATTGAAAAATACTCTTACACATGTGATAAAAATTGCAGGGAATATAATGGAGGATAGGCAGATGATATGTACCTATATACATTTTCAAACAAAGTATTAGGTTGATTTGTCAATCATAGTGTCACTTTTCAACTTTCAATTGCCCAACTGTTTCCTTGTAATGGTAGTTGCTTGTTTCCTTGTGTTCGTACACTTAAATCTTGTTAAGAAATCAAAAGAAGAAATAAAATACTTATGGCTGTGTCTAACTGTGAAACATGTTTTGAGTGTTACACTTTAAGGAAAGTCATATGTATAAAACTTGAAAAATGTTTCCTTTATTTGCTGCAATAATTTCTCACATTTATAGCTGTTTTTGTATTTTTTTCATATATAGATTGATTCTTCATTAATTAACTTCAAAATTTAATGATTGTATGTTATATATGTTTCCCCTCAAGATTTATCCAAGTTTTGAATTAAAAGTGCATGCTGACTTAAAACCTAGTTTATATACAACTTTTAACAGAAATCTTATTTACTGAAATGAGTTTGTAATGTAGTGACAGAGAGTTACCTAGGGAAATCAATCTCTTTCAATGCCATTATTCTTTTTTTTTCACAGTGATCTACTTTTGCAATCATTTTTATGTTACAAAGAAGAAGATATACAGAAATTATATCCATTATAATGTGCATACAAAATGTCATAACTTGCGCAATAAAAAATATTTACCGGTACTTCATTTTCACAAAATTTGCAACATGCATATTAAACTTGATGTGTGATATAACACATGGTGTGCTTGATATTTTGATTTTAGTACTGGTATGCATCTTGGGTTAATTCTTAATGACTTATATACCCCTTAAAAATGAGGGAATTAAGCTGTAAGTCTACTTGGAATTAAGGTCTGGCTGCTATAGTATTACAGTTGATAGCTTATCCGTAGACGAGCAGGTTCTCCCTAGAAATTAAGTTTTATTATTTAAGAAGTATGATATAATGAATGTTCCTTTTTAAAATATTTTGTTTAAAAAGATCTACATTATTTAATAAAACGATTGATTTTTGAAAAATATATTATTTTCATATGATTTCAAGGTTATGGTATTGTTCTTTTTTATTACCCTTCTAAAATAAACTTGATCTACGGAAACATTAATAATAAGTTGAAAGGTAGGAATTTGGTTTGCATAGATCTCATTAAATGCAGTACCGAAGTGCAAGGAGAGTTTATCATTCTTCAGCATCTTCCATGAAACTGTACCAAATAACCCACATTGGTTTTTGATGGAGTACTAATAGCCTTGGACCTTAGAGAGGGGAGAATTTGTTACTTTTAATTTGATAGAAATAAATTCTCATCAAATAATATTGAGGTTTGAATCCACCCATTACTTCCTGTGTTTACTTCTCTAGCAGTTTGTGAGCGTGTGAGAGTGTTCTTCCTGTGTTAGGCTCCAAGTTTTCAGATTAATGCCGAGAGAAAGCAAGGTAATATACTTTAATTTTTTGTAATTACCTCAATATTTTCTGAGGGAAACTGGGTTTAGCTTTTTGCCCCATTGTTTAATTCCTTTAGATTGGATACAGGGATGATATTTATGAATATATGCCAAAGATGAGAGGGTCGGTAAGTTTAATTATTTTTTATTGTACTTCTACAGTGCCATTATAATTTTTTGTACAAAGAATCTTTTTAGAAATTTTGCTGGTAGTCAAAAGTAGTCTTGAAACTCATTAGATTTGGACTGTGAGTGCAATGATTTATTAGATACCCGGTAATTGGATTGTTAGAATTGCCTTTAGAATAGTTAAATAACATACATACATTCTATTTCAAACAACTAAATAAATATATTCCGAGTATGCACAATATGCAATACAGTCAGAAATACTATTTTTAATATTGACATGTAATAAATGAATGCATGATTATGTGTAACTAATACACTTCACCCTCTCCTATTCATGTGGATCCATGATTTAAACTTTTATTAACTTTAGATTATGATTAGAAATTAAGACATAGTTTTGCATAAAACTGATTGGTATAATATCCTTGATAATTTAATAATAATGTGTAAGAATGTAATAATGATTTTAGTGTTTAAAGGTTGCATGTAGCTGACTTGAACTTTCACACACAAATTCACTCCATTACCCTTATGACAGAAGAATGCAAGATGTGGATGACTCTATGTTATAGCAGCTAGTTGTTGTAAACTAATAAAGATTAAGTTAAACATTTCCAGCTTCCAGCTTTCTCTCAGTGTATAAACATAAACAAACCCTCCAGCTCGGGGCCATGGCTAATGAGTGGGGGAAGGGGGAAGCAAGTTTATAAGTGGAGTAGTCGGACAAAGTAGGCTCAGGATTCCTAGCTAGACCGTGTTGTGTTACATATTGACAACAGGTTAGTTTCTTATGTGTATTGAATAGATGCACCAGCCAAGGAGAGGCAAAAAACTTCCTCCTTTTAAACCACCTTTTGAGAATGGTTGTAAAGATAAGAATACTTATACAAAGTATTTTACACAAGTTGTCAAATGCTTGTGAAAGATATCTTTTTTGATAGACCTTTTCACTTTTAGGTGCATGCATGACTTTTGAATTAATTGAACATTTTTACACTTGTGTGTATTGTAATTTATAATGTTCAGTTAGAGATTGAAATGATAGAGGGAGAAGTATGTATGGATAATACCCTTAGAATTTTGTTAATTTAATTGCAATATCATTTTTAAGATGCAAAAAAAAAATTCATGTTGAAGTTGTCAAATATTTCTACTGGTAAATATTCTTTGGGAACAATATTGTGTAAACTGTGGTATGTCAAGCAATTCTTTTTCAGTTTAGATAATTTTATTGCTCTCTTAAGACTTGGGTTGCTTCATATGATTGTACTTAACACAGTTTATCTGACCTAGTGGTAATAGTCACCGTGTAGGTTTATTAGAGGTGGGGCCCCAACATCTATAACATCTATACCCTTATTTAGGGCCATTATCACAGAGCACTCACCTCATCAAAGTGTCAGGGTATAACCTCTATCCATCATAGTCTGTGTGTGTAAATTGTCAAACTTTGTGTAAATTTTTCTAAAAGTTTGAATTGAAAATATAGGTGTTTAACTAGATTCAGATCTTGAGTGAAATTTAAAAAAAAAAGAGAAAGAAATAATTAAGAAATCAAATAATGAATCTGATTAATCTGATAATGCTGGTTCTCTCAGTGCAATTTAATAATACTGAAATATTTGGGCATGCATACTTCGAGGGTGGGGGGAGGGGGGGGGAGAGAGAGAAATTATTCAGTTTACATATATCCAATATACGAATTAGATATCTGATATTCCTTTCTTCTTACGTCCAACTTTCCAACTAAAAGGGGTTTATATTGCTAGCGAGGTGAGGGAACTAGTGTCTAATACTGAGCGCAGTGCGAGGCGGGCAAAGCCCGCCTCGCGAAGCGAGGTTTAATGGTAACACGTATATATATGAGAAAATCAGTGGAAAATGAGAGTTGAATCAGCGGTACTAAGGGCCAAAACTTTTTCTTCCAGCCATGGGCGCGGCCATATTGGCCACCATTTTGTTAAAAAAAGTTAACTCTATCATTAAATGACTGCCGCTTGTCGATGTTTTTTGCCCCGAAACTCGATCAAAAAAGTGAAAGTAATTGAGATGAAAATAATTGTCTGTGCAAACTATTCAACTTTTAACAGTGCTTTAATCAAGAAATACGACTAGTTTCACGTGTGTCTTATCAAATTATTAGATGTAAAATTAAATCATTAACATCAAAGAACCGATCTTTTAGAGACTGAAAAATGTAGAAAAAATTCAATTCATCAACTTGGTAAAATTATAAGCATTGAAAGAAGAAATAAAAAATTCTCAGAATCAAGAACTTTTCTTTGGCTTTTTCCAAAGACAAAACTTTTATGTTTTACGTATGAAACATGACGTCATAATGTAGACTGAGCATGCGACGTTTAGTTTGACTTTGGCTAATGATTTGAGTAGACAGGCGGATCCTACTGTGTGCGTTTCAAATAAATTGTTGTACAAAAATCTCAAACTGCACTGTGTTAAATCTGCGCTCGGTCTGACGGTCACACCGTTTACATATCATTCTGATATTCTGTTAAAACTATGTATATATGAATGCCTATTGAAATCTACTTGCTGAATATTTATCAATGATTAATTAAGAAATACAAAATTTAAATAGGATAAATGAAAAAAATCCTGTTGTGTCTCAGATTGCCAGATACACATGATGAATCTATTAGATTCATGCTGTCAGAGAAGATCGATATAAAGTTGTTCTCGGATGAAGACAATTTCTTAGGAGCTTTCTTATGTTTGGTTACTTTCAAAAACAGTCTTTAGGCCTATGAAGTGTCATAAGTCTCTCTCATATGCTTCTTAGTCCTGAGATAACTTCATAAACATGGCTACTGAACTATTTTGGCGATGCCTACATACATTTAGCAGATTTATGCATGTAGCTTTATATTGATGACTTTAAGATGTAGTTTGAGTTTTGTGTAAATTGACCTGCTTGCATTGCCCTTTGGTATCTTTAGAATTGTTTTCAAGACTTCTTTTCAGTTTCTACTGTAGATTCCTTATTTTACGCAAGTACTTAATTCTGCAATTTCGCTGTTTTGTATCAAATTGTGAGAATAGAATATAAAACTGTGAGCAAAGATCTAGAGGAGGGTGCTTCTTGCGATTTTACACATACATTGATTATTGCTTTTGATTAGGAATTTACAGCATGATATCACAAGATCTGGCTGAGATAATTTTTTGTTGTGTTGACAAAGTTGATTTCTGGAGTGATGGCTTCCCACAGACATGCTATATTGCAGTACATTTAATGACTATTAATCTTAACATGTCTAGTTTACTAGGAAAACTAAGAATTTTTCAATCTACTTTTCATAAAAGGAAGATATTTGCTTCTTCATCTGCTTTGTTTAGATGAAGGAATTTCCATGTAATAAATATATCCATAAATAAAAAGGGATGTTTAGTACTCCCTTATTTGCCTTGTTTTGAAAACCAATTAATTATAAAAAAAAAAATTAAATTAAGATGTACATTGTACATAGATCATGTGCTTTATTTCAGCATAATATGCAGTCATAAAATAAGGCATCTGTGAACATTTTCCATAGTTTCTATAATTATAGTATTTTTTGCAATATAAATTGATGGGGAAAATTGTTTTAGGTTGTTTAATTTAAAGACTTTTGCATCACCTCCTGGCATGTAAGGTCATGCATTCTGATTGCTGCAATATATATATATGTACATGTGCTTGATCAATATAGATGAGATAAAAACAGAACTTGGTTTTAAAGCTATAGACAGTGTATATGTATAGTGTTGATAAAGAAAACAAATAATTAGCGATGAAGCTTGCATTAATGGTCCAATTGATTGTATAAGTAGGAGATGCTGAAACATCCTGCACTCCTTTTATATGTGGCGCCAGGTCAAAAATATCTTACTCTTAACCTGTAGTTAACTGTTAATGGAGAAAAAAACAAATGACTGCAAAAAGGGAGTCTGAATTCAAAAACATTATCCCACCCACCTACAGAGACACTATGTTACAAGGAGAAGTGTTGTTAATATTGCAGAATATGCTTAAAAAAAAAAGATACTTAAAGGGA
The DNA here is from genome assembly GCA_016163765.1 of Magallana hongkongensis. Lineage (NCBI taxonomy): Eukaryota > Metazoa > Mollusca > Bivalvia > Ostreida > Ostreidae > Magallana > Magallana hongkongensis. The sequence continues at coordinate 19,167,297 of WFKH01007768.1, forward strand.
GATAATTCAGAAATAATGAGTTTTAGAATTTTTTTAAAGGAACTAAATAGCCAGTTATATCTATATAGACTTTTTATACGGAAAAAGGAAGCTATAATTTGTTTAAGGTAGTCCTATACTCGGCACTAAATGGGCTCAATCATTAAAAGCTTAGCTTTAAATGATAGATATATGTTCTAGCAATACATAAACAAAAGAAAATATATATGTTTACATGCTAGTTTTTTTGTTATCACTTCTCAGACGGGAGTACCCTCTTCCGAAAATTATTGACAATGATGAAATTTGCCAGACGTCCGTTTTTCCTAAAATTAATTATCAAGTTTGGGGAAATCAGAATTGGACATACAAATTAGAGTAAAAAACATTTATTAAAACCATATCTCATAAATGTTTTTCGAAAATTGTTGTAAGTAAGTACGCTTTATGGGCCTCCTGTATCAAAATAGAATACAAAAAATGCGATGCATGTATCGTATTTGGTCATTTTTTTACTATTTTATGGACTCAAACCTAAATTCTTGGTGTTTGTTCTACAGAATAACATCTTAGAAAAAATATTTGGTAAAATAAATGATATGTTGACAGATTACTTTTCACGCTATAAGCTCTATACCAAGTATACCCTGAAGAAAAATTCCGTAAAAATCACATTTTGCTAGTTTTCTGCTTAGATCTGTCAACAATGTTAGATATCATTTAAACATTTATTAATTGACGATTGATTAAATTCGAAATACCTTCTGTCTCTAAATTTAACCCGGTGCTAGTAAAAGAAAAGACAATTTCGTGGGTGGGGGGGGGGGGGAACAAAGAAGATATAAGCATACCTGAGATACTGGTTAAACAGAAATTTCGTTTTTCATTTTACTGTAACAAAATCGAGTTTCTCAATCAATTAATCATTTCTATCTCTCATAGAATACATACATTACCGTTTTAATTGCTTATTATTGCCATTGTTTACAACAGCGATGAGAGCAAAATCAACACCGGATATCTAAAACGCTATGTAAAAGTCGAACCAATATTGTAAAATCCGTATTATGATGTAGTGCGATACTCTGACTACTTTAAGTAAATAATTTTGAAATATAATTTAGATACAAGCTACTGATCGATAAAAATTGTTCATGATTGTTCATAACCATATGGGACAGATAGGCAGAGCAGTTGGATGGGTGTGCAGAATGACCTTCCAGTACATTGATTGGTCCTGGATTGACCCCACTGCAAAGGGAAATAACTCTTGTTCTTGTGAAAGGTGTCTGTTTGACCCTGGCATATAAGTATTGGTCCCTGAATAAGTCATCATTTATTTCTATTCAATGTAGTTTGAAAACTAGAATAATGCAAGATAAACTAAATAATTTATCAACTTTGAACAAAACAGCACTTATTCTAGCCAATTCACTTACCATTTTTCTATCTTGATATTTATTGAATTTATTATACAAAGCAAACATTATTTTTTATCCATATAGAGTTGTTAGTCCATAGTGTGTCTCATTATGTGTTTTGATCATTTTTTTCCTCTTTATTACAGAATTATTTAGTACTACTGGTATTTGAAAAATAGTATTTGAATTGCTTTCACTAAAGTTGCAGGGCAGCTAGTATAGACAAATTTATTCATTGGCATCTTATCCAATTATCTTGTTTAAAAAGAAGCAGCGCTCCTAATGATGAAATCTTAGATAATCCAGGGAGTGTAGATAGTAAAGAACATCTAGACAATGTCTTTTGATGAAAAGATAGCTGTAGGTATCACTGTCGACGTTAAGATAAACACAATGTGGAAATTTTAACAAAAGTATTTGATTTGGTCCTGCTTTATTTTTATTGTATGCGTACAAAATATTTGCAAGGTCGGGTATTATGATTTATTCAAGAATTTTTTTTTTCCAAACATAATTCATGTTTGATAAGTACATGTATTCAAAATAATTGTGCATGAAGGTAGATGGTACTGCAGAATAATGATCGACAGTCAAACTGTACATATTATACATGCATCATACACAAATGTGTTTAACACTCCCCAGGTGTGTAGAAAAAGGCGACAGTCATTTCCAATATAACCCTTTCCTGTGACTTAACCTGTTTGTTCCTTTGTTTCTTACTTCCTCAATAACTAGTACTTGATTTCTACCACATACTTTAAGGGGATTTCCTCCTTCAACACTAAATAGGATAAACAGAAAATAAAATTAATTGAGGATTAGTGGCCATGCAGCTCCAGTAGCTGTCAATTCGGTGAGTTAAATATAGTTACGGTACTATTCATTGAGTTGGCTGTGGTTTCTTAATTGGTCAGTTGTCACGATTTACATCTTTCAAGTGTTTTGTTCAGAATGTGTTAACTTTGAAAGATACTAGTACTTGTACATATAGACTTCATTTGGAGTGTACATGTGCATGTATATTATTAATTGTGTATGAATTTTTGTGAGTCTATTGATGAAAAAAGATTTGTATTCCTGTTTCTCGATGTTAATTAGGGCCCTGCTCTGCAGGCGTCTTATAGTGATCAGTCTGTCTGTCCTTCCATCCATCTGTCCATCAGAGATCACTTGTCCTGGGCATATCTTCTCTACCCTTGGCCCAATTTGGCTCATACTTCACCTACAGAGTGCCTTTGGTTAAAGTGTTTGCAGTGACCTTAAACCAAGTTTCTAGGTCTAAGGTTAAGGTCATAGCAGAATTATCTGAAAAATCCTTGTCCAGATCATAAAAGGTAAGGGGTAATGAGCTTGATTTAAAGTTCTATGCCAACCTGAATATTTCTAAGTCATAGGTCAATGTCAAAGCAAAATCCTCTGAAATGCTTTTATCCTGTTTTCCATTATTTAGCGGGGCCCTTTAAGATGCTCACCATCTCAATGATGTTTACACTGTAATTAATATTACCCTACTGGCATGTTCTATTTTGAAATTTTATCCTTAAGATTTTAACTGTCACTTTGCTTTTGATAGTAAACGCTTTTGATAGTAAACACTTGTCATCCAGCCTTCCTGGTTGCATTGTGTATTTTAGAAAATCTCTTTACAATATGAGCAGGATCTTTCATGATAGATATCTTTTCATTGTTTCTGAAAGGTCTTACTAAGCTGTAGTTTGTTTAATACCAGTACATTTTTCATTCATTAGCTATAAATATGTGTCCTTAATGCATGATGTAAAAAAATGAACAACATTATTTGAGAATCTTTATGTAAATTTAATATTTTTTTCTGATGATATTAAAGAATGATTGACATCATTTAGAACTACATATAGACATATTGTGAAATTATTTTAATTCCAAGGGCAGATATTTGAAATTTTTGCTATGTTTGGACATTATTTCATGAGTTTTTGTAATTAGGTCACCTGAGTCACTCAGGTGACCTTTTGCAATTGGTCTAGGTTCGTCCATTGTGCGTCATTTGTCATGCATTAACAATTTTACATTTTAACTTCTTCCTGAAAACTACAGGGCCAATTGTTACCATTTTTGGTATGCAAAAATAGCCGAATTTTCAAAGTCTTCTTCTCTACTCCCACACATGTGGGGAAAAAACTAAATGCATGGTTATGATGTCCATGAAGCCCTCTACCAAAATTGTGAAATTCATGGCCCCAGGGTCAGGGGTTCAGGCCATAGGGTGGGGCCAATATAGCCATATAGTGAAAATGTAGTAAATCTTAGAAAATCTTCTTCTCTACTCCCATATACATTTGAGGAAAACTAAATGCATAGTTATGATGTCCATGCAGCCCTCTACTTAAATTGTGAAATTCATGGCCCCTGGGACAGGGGTTCAAGGGCAGGGCCAATATAGCCATATAGTGAAAATGTAGTAGATCTTAGAAAATCTTCTTCTTTACTCCCATACATGTTTGTGAAAAACTTAATGCATGGTTATGATGTCCATGAGGTCCTCTACCTAAATTGTGAAATTCATGGCCCCCTAGGTCAGGGGGTTCAGCCCCTAGGGCAGGGCCAATATGGCCACATAGTGAAAATGTATTGATTTAATATTTTTTCTGTACTATCACAGTCGTGGAAGATAAAGTCATGCATTGTTATTATGTTCATAATGTCCTGATGTTAAATAGTGAAATTCACTGCCCAGGCCGTGGGACAGAAGTTGAGGCTTTTTATTGAGTGTGTGGGGGGGGGGGGGGGGGGGGATATAAATATGACCATATAGTGAACATGTATTTTTACTTAGGATAATTGCTGTTTGTCATCCATAACAATTTTAGCAACTCCATCTTGAAAACAACATGGCAAATTGTCACTCGGCAATATTGAATTAAATATATGTTCTATTTTAGGAAATCTACTTTAATATCCTGTGCATTGTATACTTGTAGAAACAAGCTGTATGCTTTTTGTGTGCATTGTAAATGTACAGAATATTATTAAAGAATGACTATTAAAGGCCTGCAGGTCTTTTATTTCCAAAAGTTTACAATTTTAGGCCTCTGGAGCTAAGGAATAGATAATTCGAGATTCCTCTGACTCTTGTAACACCCCCCCCCCCCCCCCCCCCCCACATTTTCATGAATTAATGATTTTCAAACATCAAATAATAAAAGTGGGGTAACAGTCAGGGAGGAGTCTCAGATTAGAGTTTAGACTTCAAAATGAAGCTAAAATGGCAAACATGAGACTCTGACATGTCAAACTAAGGGCTATGGTACTCACATGTGGGCCTCTTGTTGAAGAAAAGAAGACTCTTTTGTAAACAAATTTTAATACATGTTTTACTCACGTGTTCATCAACATAAAGTGTATGGAGGAAACCTGAAATATTTACACAAGAACAATAAGTTACACTGTATTTAAAGGGAAGAACATTTAGATGAGAGGCCGTTTATGAAAATTATTTGATCAATACATTAATTGTCACTGGTTGTATGTCATGTATTGGGAAGTGTGGTTTTTGGAATGGCTTTATGGTAGTCTGTCCATAACTATCATATATCTTATAGATTTTAAGTTTGATCACTAGAATCTAAGTATGATTTCAAAGGGTTTATAAAATAATAAAGATTCACCTTTTTGAATTTTGAATAGGTAACACCTTTCAAAATTAACATTGAAGTCTATGGGAAACGTACAATTTTTTAAATGCGTACATCTTTTTAGTAAAAAGTTTTTTTCTTAAAAATTTCTTGGTAAAAAGTTGCATAAGCTTTTTCTTTCTTAAGAAATACCAAAAAATTCATAACTTACTGTACATATTTTGAGAAAATGATTTTCCCCAATTTTTATGAAAGGCAGACAACTCTTTAAAAAATTACATACGCAAAAAGTTTGTTCAATTGATTACATACAGTCTCCTGAAATTCGTTTATCTCAGCCTAAGAATAATTTCAAAATACATATTGAGTGTAGTTTAGATAAATCAAAATTGTTTAATTCACCCCAGTTATGCATATAGACTATTAAAAACTACTCAAGTTGTACGAGTGTGACCTGGTTGTAGTTTTATGCTTTATTCATGGTGAACAGTTTATGAAATAATGTTAACTCTACAAACTCATGTTATTGTAGGAATGAATTAAATATTAATAGCTACAGAATTAACCCTTACACATTTAACATAAAAATTGACTTAACCCGCTTACGTACGGGCTATGTATTTTTTCTGCAATGCTAGCTACCTTAATACCAACATGACACACCAAAGAAAGCATTTTATTGTTTAAATAAATTCTGTAGCTATTGAAATCATTCCTTAAATAATTCATTGACAATTCTCTATCATCAACTTCAAAAGTTCAGATAAATTTTCAACGTCAATAATAATGAATTGTTACAATATTTACACGTAACATATATCATGTGGAATGAAAAAGTTTATACAAGTGTAAACATTTTAGGTCACCTTAGTCACTCAGATGACCTATTGCATTTGTCATCAGTCGTCGTGGGTTAACAATCAAACATTTTTTAACTTATTGAAAACTACTTGGCCAACTATTTTTAAATGTTGTATATGATGCATCTTTAGGGTGAAAGGAACATTGGTTGTAAATTTCATGACTCTTGCTAAAGAGGGGCCCTAGAGGCAGGGTCGAAATTGCCAAAAGACAATATACAAGAAGGGCCTAAAATGTACTGTAGTCCTTTGTTTTCTTCAAACAGATATACATGTTAAGCTTTTTCATAACTTTCATTTTGATCCAAATGCCCTAAAATTAGAAATATGACATCATAAAATTAACCTTTTCCTGTCATTTTTCACATTTTAAGCATAAAGAGGCTTATTTTCAAGCAGTTTTTCTTTCAGAAACATTGAATGCAGGCTTAAACAAACAAAATATTTTCATTATAGATTTATCTATCTAAGACTAATAACTGACACAAAAATTTTGCTTTTTCAAACCTGCTTTCTATACTTAATTCCATTTTGAAAAAAAGATAAGAAAAATGTCAATTTTTGACTGGAAGATTTTGATTGAATTACAAAAAAAGTGTCACTTCTGACATCATTAACAGCCAGCAATGGCAAACAAATCTGGTAAATATATGAAAAATATATCTTATATCAACTCTTGTAAAAAATAACATAATGTATCTGAGACTTAAAAATTGCATATTATAGGAGCCAAATTTAACTCATATTAGTTCATTGACCTTTTTTCAAAAATCTTCACAAAGTAAATTTATTTAGAGTTATTCAAATTTTCAATTTCTTTTGAAATGTTATAAACATTGAATACATTCAAAAGAGAAAGAAATTTTGAACTGTAATAAATTAGTTTAAAACTGTTTTGTAATTTGAAGGGCATTTTCCTTCAAAGATCTGATTTTTATATCATTTTTGGTTATCTCAAAAATATACTAGTGGGTATGTGTTGTGTAACTTATCAGGTGTAAGTGGTTGAATGTGACCCCACTTCAAAGTCTTCAAAAACATTCACACCCATAACAGAAGCTGCATGCACAAATAGAGTGGTTAGTGACAAGGGCTCGATGTTTTTTTTGTAAATTAAATGTGTTGGTCTGTATAGATCTAGACATACTATATTTGTCTCTGTCTCTCTTGATGGTCGGTTGGATAAATTGAGCCTGTAAGTAACTGTGTAATTTCACTCTCAGGTTGAACAATATTTCCTGCATGTTTATATGTATAACAATTTAATGAATATTGTGGTTGTTAGGAAGGTAACACTTTTCAGATGGTATTTAGAAATATTGATAAAAACACGGAAATTACAATACATGAACATGCATGCATTATAAATCAAATTCATGGATTTAATTTTACTTTATTATTTATGTTTATAGTGGAAATCATTACAAAGTTAAATCTGCATGATTTTATTAAAATTATATCTTTAAATTCAACATTTCTGGTCTGAATAAATTTGAACGAAGCACAAATGAAGCTGGTCACTCTAATATAAGTAGGACAGTCTCTGTATCTTGTTTTTGACCTAAGACTTATGGTTGGTACATTCAGAGATCCAAAATACTTGAAGGTCACTAACAGGAAGACAGTTGGCGTCTGGGCAATATTCATGAATTTGATATAATTTTCCCATGCCTATCAAGCTGATGCCTGCATGGAAACGGTGGAAGTGCAAATTTACTTTTTACCAATTATCTTTCTGCCAATCTTTCAAGGATTTCCTTTGTCGCATTCATATTTATATGAATAAGGCTATCCATACAGAATTGCATGCCAAATTCAGTCCAACTTGCTGTTGTGTTAATTGTTTATTCAATGTACTCATAGAGTATATTGTTTACAGATTATTTTAGCATTGTGTAGCTTTTATTTTTAGTACCAATTGTTACAACTGCAGCACTGGAGAACATCACTTACTCATAGGTCAAATC
>WFKH01007768.1:19175150-19197874 GCA_016163765.1 Magallana hongkongensis
GGTAACCTCAACAGAAAGTACCACAGCATCTACCACTTCTGGGGTAACCTCAACAGAAAGTACCATAACAACTCCCGCTAATGTAACCTCAACAGATAGTACCACCACATCTTTCACTCCTGAGGTAACCTCAACAGAAGTGACCACATCATCTCCATCAACATCAGAGCAGACAATAGAGATGACAAGTTCAATGTCCTCTCAGTCAATAACATCAACTGAATTACCAGCAGCTACAAGTGAAACCATTCCTTCTGGAACAGAGTCAACAACAGGTGAAGGATTGACATCTTTATCTACTGAACAAATATCTTCTTCCAGTGAGTCAACAATTGTCACAGATTTGTCAACAAAAGGTGAAACTACTGTTGAATCAACATCTGAAATGCCTTCAGTTTCTACTTCTGAACCTTTAATTGCATCCCCAAATTCAACAACTCCTGCTTCGTCTACAGTGTTCACTCAGTCAACCCAATCAACAACAGAAGTTTCTGAGACAACTTCAGAGACAGAGACTTCAACTTCAAAGGAGCCTGTTTCAACCACTGAATCAACAACACAGATCTCGGAATCAACATATACTACAATGTCAGAATCAACAACAGTGCCCTCAAATGTAACTGAAACTTCATCTGAAAGTTCATCAAATGTGACTTCTGGAACAATGCCATCAACAACAGAAAGAACCACGATTGAACAATCAACCTCCTCATTAACTGAGACCACCTCTCTAGAACCAAGTACTACTGAAGGATCAACAACAGAAACAACAGAACCTGAAACAACTCAAGAATCAACTTTTATTACTACTGAAGGATCAACAACAGAGGGAACAACAAATGAAAGACCAACAGCAAGTACTACTGAAGGATCAACAGAAACAACAGGGAGTCTTACAAGTGAAGGAGTAACAACAGAGATTTCAACAAGTCAAGAACCAACAGTTAGTACTACTGAAGAATCAACAACTGAGAGTACAACAACTCAAGGACCAACAACTGAGAGTACAACAACTCAAGGACCAACAACTGAGAGTACAACAACTCAAGAACCTACAACAAATACAACAGAGACTACAACAACACAAAAACCGATAACACGGACAACAGAGAGATCAACAACTCAACAACTAACAACGCAGACCACCAGACAGACAACAGTGACAACACAGGTGACAACTAACCAGACACTTCCACCTGTTGTTCCGTCACAGTCGACCTCTGTCACCACCAGCACTGTGATAACAACTGCTGTGACTGGTTCCAACACAGGTAAGCTGGAGTTTTATACATTGACAATGAATTTATACATTCAAATCATTATTAAGATTTTACAGTTAAAATGGTATTATTATTGTTCATGTTGATGTGTTGACATACCAACAACTATCTCAACTATCTCAAAAGCCAAAGTTGTTCAATATATGTATTTTTCTATCCTTTTTGCTAAGATTTGTCAATTTTTACATGGACATTTTTTTCAGTAACAGCAGGTCCATTGGTAGCCATTCTTGTTCCCTCAGTCCTCTTGTTCTTCATCATCCTAGCTGTCATCTTCTCTGGATTCATCATCTTCAAGTAAGTTTGTCAGATTATGTTTTTTAACTGATTTCATAGAAAAAGTTTCCTACAAAGGTAGAAAGTTGTAACAGTGTGTGCTGAAAGTGGAAAAATCAGCTGTATATGATTGCAGAGAGTCATTCAACTTTTATGTAATGCACAAATGAATATATTGAAGTACAGGCAATTAAGTCATTTTTATCAATAAAAGAAAGTAAAGATAATTGAAAATGTTGTAAAAATAAATTAATTTTAATGATTAAAAAAATTATTTTAGAATACAGTGTAGTTTTTCAACCACAGCTGAGTAATAAAGAATATGGTTACAAAAATGGTTGAAATGTTCATATTTTAATAGCTCAGTGGAAGATTATAATTGTGAAAGTGCTGTGATGTACTAGGCATAGAAATTTGTAATAACCTTACAGAAGTTTTTAGCTTTATTTTGTATGAAAGTTCTTTGTTAATTGTGAATTCTAGAAAGAAAAACCGGAGGAAATTGACAGATGAAGAGATTGCAGGAAACGATGTGATCATCACCGATATGATGCCACTTACGGCGATTCCTAGTGCACCTAATGGTGTCCCTAAAAAAGGTAATGTAAACATTGGTCAGGATTGTGGTTATTACTGTAAACATGGTAATTTTGATGAGCCAGCATTAATAATTTATATGTTCGATGTACTATGACTCAAATTTTTCATGGCGGGTAGGTAGGTAGCTCTTTTTTTTTTTTTTAAATTTTCTTGCACATTAATAATCTGATAATCAAACAATTTTTTTGTTCTATACTGAGAAAGCTAAATAAATTCAATATTTATTGATACAAAAACATAATCTGAATGTGTTTTTAATATGACATGGACAATTTAACAAAAAGAATTCAAATTGCTGAAAAAATTATTGGGTAGAGGCAATTTTGAAGGGTCAGTTGAAGTACTTCAAACAAAATTTTTTTTTTTAATTTTGGTCTGATGTGGTAATTTTGACTAAAATGATGATGAAAAATTGTTTAAATTTTTCAACTCCCCTTGATAACCACATTTACAGTATTTACTTCATAACAAATTAGGGATGTCAATTTTACTCGGTTGGCTTAGTCGATTAATCGGAGCCTTAAGTCGAGCGATAGTCAAGTACTCGTTGATTTATTTGAAACTGTGTCCTTTTCAAATCAAGTATTGCTACTGTCACAAACACCGTAACTTAAACTCATTAATATTTAAAAACTTATGATAATACGCACTAGATGTACATGTATTTAAGTTCATAGTATTTTATCTAAATATCTGTTGGCTAATGTCTTAGCTTTTCCTTTTTCTTGTGACGCTTACACATAATTGATCTCCATATCATCTTAGGCAAATCAAATGTGACCTGTTTCATGTTAAGTCATGGTCCTGTGCCAAATAACAATAATAAGGGACACCAGTTCGATGGAACAAAATGTAACATGATCAAAAATGCTGACAGAAGAAAACTGTTATTTTCATTCGAAACCCCAAAATTGCCGCATTAAGAAAAAAATTGTTCTTAATTTTTTTCTTCACTTTATTACGAGTAATCGACTAAGAAAATTTTAGTCGATGATCGGCGTGACCGAGCGATAGTCGAGTACTCGTTGACATCCCTATAACAAATATATGCCCAAACTTATCTTTTATGTTAGAAAATATTGCCATGATGAAGGATCCAATGTGTTCCAGAAAATGATTGGAAATAAAGGATTATGAAAAATTAATTGTGTGAAGAAATCAGTTATTGATTTGTTTATTCTTAAAATTCATTTATTAATCATGAACTACGAAATTTAATCTTTTTAAATTGAGGATATTTATAAATGATCATGTTCAGTGTTATTAATTTCATGCAAGTGTGATTTATAATTATACCAGACTTGCACACCTGAACATGATTTCATGCGTCAGTATCTTAGATACTGTGGTTTTATCAATATTCGTTGAATACCAATTTTCGTGGATTTCGTTGTTATGTTTATCCACGAAATGAAATGTTTATGGAAGTGCAATTTCTATTAAAATTTTGTATTGATAGGATCATTGGCCATGAATTTATGTATCTTTGAAACTGTGATATTCACCTTATCCACGAGAATTGATACCCACGAATATTAATGAAACCACAGTATTAGGACCAAAAAAACCCTGATATTGAATGAATATCACAATCACTTTGATCAATTCACAGAAAAGATTGATGACTCCCTCCCGTATGAATATGATGATGATGGAGATTTAGTCTACACTGGAAATGAACATGACCATCCTATACCTGTCAAAGATATCCAAAGTCACATCATCAAACTCCAGGAACAGAACAGATTCACCACCGATTACCAGGTACGATTGGACAATGAATTAAAAACTGCATGCCCTGATTGACCAGGACTTGTTTCACCATGGGTTTTGTTGTAAAGAAATCATAGACAGTATAGTTTTTAAGGACTTGACTACTGCTTTTCTTTTTGGAAAAGAACACGAAAAGTCTTTCTTTTCACCTTGTGAATTTACCATTAGTAATGTTGGTGTATTTAAACAGAGTTTACCAGATGGGATGTTTTTACCTACCAAAGATAGCAAACTTGAAGACAATGTGGCTAAAAACAGATACACAAACATGTTGGCTTGTAAGTATCTTAATCCCAATATAGTTACTTTTTTCACAGCAAAACCTAAAGATTGTTTATGATAAAATAATTCTGTTCCGGTTTCAGATGATCATTCAAGGGTGAAATTGAGAGACATGCCAATAGGACATACTGATTACATTAATGCAAATTATATTGATGTAAGTAAAACTTAAATTTTATTAATGAGCAAGTTTCAGATTCAAAATCATCATCCTTTGATGAGGCGTATGATTTAATGCACTTCATTTCATTTCAGGGATTCAAGAAAAAGAAAGCCTACATTGCAACTCAAGGTATTACCGGTATTGATCTTCAGAAAATCAAGCAGGACATGTCAGCCTTGTTTTCCTTAATATTTTGTGAACTATTATTAGATTCTCTGATTCAAGCATAAGTTTGAGTTTTGTAATATCCACTGATTTATGTACAAAACTTAGGTTCTGTTGTTTGATCCTCTAATTCCATTGCTAGGACTTCCAAATTATTAGTGGAGTTTTATTGTTAATAAGTTCTTTGATTCTATTGCTAGATTGCTTTGTTTTTGTACAAGCTTGACTTGTATTGTTATAATTCTTCTAATTGTGTGCAATCTTGTCTTCTAATGCAAGGTCCTCTAGTTATACAAATATACAAGCTTGACTTTATTGTCAATTTCTTTAGTTGTGTACAGGCTTGACTTATTTTTATAAGGTCCACTTAAGGCTACCACACCTGATTTTTGGAGTATGGTCTGGCAAGAAGAAGCCAGGAAAATTGTCATGGTAACAAACCTCAAGGAGAATAAAAGGGTATGTGAGCTTTAAATTCCCATTTAAATGCAAGGAATTTATATGTAGAATTAAAACAAAAGTGTTGTGCTTGCAATTTCATATTCTGGCAATTGATATAAAACAACAGAATGCAGAATTAAGTACTTGGGTACGGTATATTAAGAATCTGCCGTATATGTTTGCTGTAGTTATAAACCATTTTGAGAATGTCATTTATTGATAGTTGTGATTATACTTTTGTATTACTGATCATCTTGGATATCCAAATAATGGTTTCCATTGAGTTGTAAATGTACATGTAGATAAATAAAAGGAAAGTGAAAGAAAAATTAATAAATTTACCACATGAACTACATTGTATGTACCCAAGAAGCTTAATATCCATTACATACATTGATTCATAGATTGAACCTTCTCCTCTTTGTTATGCAGGTGAAATGTTACAAGTACTGGCCTGATGAGAAAAAATCCATCAGTTGTTACAATCTGAGAGTTACCACAGATTCTGAAAATGTCTTCCCAGTTTTTGTTCTCAGGAAAATCAAAATTACTGATACAAAGGTAAAACTTTGTAAAAGGGACTTTCATGTAAAAGACCAATGAGAAAATTTAACTCAAATTGAGATTCCTTTCAGATCTCACCAGTTACAAAAGCAGAGCAAATTAACTGACAGACTGATGTACAATTAAAGAATTTTCAATACTTTCGGACAACTATAACATTTTTCATCATTTTTGCAATTACTTGTTTGCAGTTGATTTGACATCCATGACATGACTTTATTTATTTCCCATTTGGTTTAGACTGATGAGAGTAGAATGGTGACCCAGTACCACTTTACCGCCTGGCCTGACCATGGCGTTCCTGATGCATTCCAGCTTCTACAGTTCTACCGCAAAGTCACTGGAAATAGCACAGAATACGAGGTTCCTCCCACTGTCGTACACTGCAGGTTAGTGTTTGTTGATACAGTGCAGCAAAAAATTAGATTAAAAACTCTGAAGCAAATAACATTCTTTAAAATTAAGTACAATTGTGTAAAATTTTATTCAGTTACTGTGGAATCATTTAAATTCTTGGGGGCCAATTTTCGTGGATTGTGGTTTTTTTGCTTATTCTTGGGAATGTAATTTCATGGATGGGTTGGTTTTTAGTTTCAATAAGAAAGATAACTCTTTCTAACTTTGTTTTCGTCGATGTAAATTCGTGGGGGAGGGCTACCAAAGAATACCACAAAAATTGAGCCACCGTGAATTCTAATGATTACACAGAATTGTAGTTTCATCAGTATTAGTTGAATACCAATTTTTGGAAATTTTTTTATTTAGTTGATCCACGAAATCAAATGTTCATTGAAGTGTAATTTCCAATAACATAATGTATCGATAAGATCATTGGCCTCGAATTTTCATATCATTGAAACTGATTTCACTAAATCCACAAAAATTGATGCTCCCGAAACCACAGTATTACAAGTAGTATTAGTGAAAATGAAATTTTGATTGTGTACACAAGAATTGTATTTTATGTTTTGTTGATGTTTCTCTCAGTGCTGGGGTAGGGAGAACTGGCACCTATATTGGTCTGGACGCCTTGTGGAAGGAAGGCTTCAAGACCGGATCCATAGATATCCTAAGTTTTGCGAGAAAAATGAGGAAAAACCGAACCAAGATGATCCAGACTCTTGTAAGTGTCATGAAAGTACCACAAATACATGTATATGCAATAGTGAATTGATTTGTTTATTGAGAGTATGAATGTTAAATAAAGTATTACAGTGTACCATGATTTGGGGTTACAAAAGTTTGGAGATCAGAAAACTATATTTGTAAATTAACCATGTATTTCACAGCAAGTGATTTTTAGATCACCATGAGGTGTGGGTACGGGGTTGTCCATTGGCCTTAAGCTTTTGATGGTATTTGCCCTCTTCTCAAAAAATAGGCCAATTATAACCAAATTCAGTGTGTGTTAGGGGAGGGGAATTAATACAGTATACTGCAAAATCCATGAAGTCTAATGCCTAAAGACTGTTTAATTTGCAGGATCAGTATACTTTCCTACACTTCATTTTGATGGAGGCATTTACCAACCCTGATGCTGTATTGCCAGGAAGCATAACATCAAAACTAAAAGGTCCACAAGATCCCAAAATACTCCAAAGAGTTAATGCAGAGTTTGAGGTAAAGAAAATAAAATGTAATAATGAGCATTCAACTCAATTCAGACAGGAGACATTTATTTCTAGTTAACAATTTATAATGTATTTTGTTATCAAATAGAAATTAAACGCCCTGCGGCCAGAGTATCAGGTGACGGACTACCAAGATGCACTTCACCCGCACAACCTGCCTAAAAACAGATCACAGGATAACCTCCCTGGTTAGTCACATAGTCAGCGTATTCTTAACAGAAACTGGACATGTTGGGCAATATTAGCAGTATTTTTTTCAGAATTTTAGTTTGCCACAAAACAAGTGCTGTTATGATAATTCTGCATGGAAGTTAAACATTTATTATAAATGAAATTATAACAAATTGTTTAACTTTATTACAGAAAAGTTTACTATGGAATTATGTAGCAAATCAATTTTTGTGTTTTTTTTTTTTTAGTTGACAATTACCGAGCTCGTTTGTCCTCCATGTTTGGAGAAGATGAGGATTACATTAATGCTGTGATAATGCCAGTAAGTCTCTGTTCATTTAGATTTGTAGGACTTTAATTATTGTATAAAAAATTGCTTTGAAGGAGCTTTTGGCAAAAGAATGTGTCTTATCTATTGTAGAAATAAATGTTGTCTTATTTCAATTACATTTATTATTACATTTTTCTGAAATTTTCTCTCAACAGCATGGTTTTAGTTTGATCATGATTGTATCTGTGGGGGTATATTTTTTTGTGTGTTTTTTAGACAAGTTGGAATAGGGAGGGGTTCCTTGTGACACAGTACCCCCTATCGAACACCATCGCAGACTTCTGGACCATGATCCACTGCTATGAGTGTTCCTCTGTTGTACTGCTGGACGACCCTCAGGTACTGTATACAGTTAGCATCAATCAAAATATTACTAATTATAATATTCCTACCAATTCAGGCTGTTTTATATGCCGGTTTTAATGATGGAGAAATTTATGATTTCATCTTGCAGAAGAATACTTTCTAAATACAAATGTAGGTTTATAATTATACCCCATGCAATGAAATTGTGAGGGGTATAATGTTTTAGACTGGTCCGTCAGTCTGTCAGTCAGTCCGTCAGTCCTGTTTTTTTGTAAGCGCAACTCCTCTTGAACTGCTGCATGGAATTTAGTGAAACTGTGTAGGCATTTAGGACACAATGTGCAGGTGTGCATATTACCAGGATATTCCAATTCATTCCTTTATTTTTCTGGGAATTTTGGCCCTTTTGAAGTTAAATTTTGGCCCTACTTTAAATATAGTAATGAACAGTTTCTAAGCGCATCTCCTCTTAAACCGCTGCATGGAATTTACTGAAACTTTGTAGGCATTGAGGACACAATGTGAAGATAAGCATATTACCAGGAAATTTCGATTCCAATATTTTTCTGGGAATTTCGGCCCTTTTGATCTTAGAATTTTGGCCAAATATGGAATATAGTAATGAACAGTTTGTAATCGCAACTCCTCTTAAACCGCTGCATGAAATTTAGTAAAACTTTGTAGGCATTGAGGACACAATGTGTAGATGTGTATATTACCAGGAAATTCCGAGTCAATTATTTTTCTGGGAATTTCGACCATTTTAAACTTGAATATTTTAGTTGTTAAAAACAAAGGAATAGATGTGCATATTTAATGTTTTTTGCGAGTTACGCCATTTATCAAATTATTTTGTGTATTTAATGCATACCTTGCCATTCATTATGTGTATCATGGTCAAGTAATAGGGGAGCATGGGGTATGTGAGCTTGCTCACTTTTTCTTTCATTTTTTTGGTTAAATCGCATGAAGCCTTCTTAAAAAGGCACAAATGTTTGACTTTATTTATATTTTTCATAAGAGACCTTCAAGTTTTAAAGTTTATAGGTGAAGTAGACATTTGGTTTGTGAATATATCAGAACACAAAATCTAAATTTGTCATAATTCAATTTCACAATATCCATGTTTGTTATCTTTGAGTTTTGCTGTATTTCTGGTGTATTCTTTATGAAAAAGCATTGCTATAAAACATTTCAATTTAATGTTTTAATGTTACTCCTAGGACTATGAAGAATGTTTCTACCCTGCCCTGGAGCAGACTTCAGAATGGGGTCGTCTGGTGATGCAGACGACTGCTGTATCAGAGCCCCAGGACTGTGTCACAGAAATCTCAGTCACCATGACTAACACAGTATGTACATACTAAATTCTTCTATACTGTACTATGTGGTAACATTGCGGAAACAGTGTGTACAAGCATAAACCTGAACATGTAAATATACGTGTACCCAGTACCTTTATTTTCTGAGCAGGTCAACATGTTTTTTGAAAAATTATAGTTTAGTTTTATGTATTCATAACATTGAGAGAATTGGCGTCTGATTTTATAGCTGGATGCCATTGATAATGAAGAGGTAAGAACAGATCACACAATGTGTGTAGCTACTGATTAATGCTGGGACATTAACAATCCTCTACATATTTTCACAGTCCATTTCCGTTATAGGAATTAAATATATAGATATTATATAATATTCTTTGTTATAATATATAATGTGTAGCCTTTTCCTGAAATACATGTATTAGCATTTAATTATATATTATTGGGAGGTATTTTACACTTATTGGTACATATTATTTACTGCAACTTTTGCAACATGTATTTTCTACCACTCGAGTCCTTTTTCCATGGAAAAAAGACAACACGCAAGTGGCATTATGTATGGTGAATTACTCTAAAATCAAATTGAAAAAAAATCCCCACAAAAACAACCATAGCACCCCTAGCAATTAATTCTGAGCCAAAAATCTCTGAAGATGCATGGACAAGTGTACATGCACTAGTTTGTATTGTTATGTATACAACATCTGACAGTAGACTATACAAACATTTTGAACAATATTGAACCACTGAGTCACACACCACAATCAGATTATAATTAGGTAACCTAGGAAGGATGTCTCCATGATTTACATGCACCATACATGTGTTGTGCTGATGGAAGTGACTAAAGACTTCTATCCTGTATTAATCAGCTTTGCTTCACATTGCATAACACTAATGCTTATACGTACACTTAAAAAACATGCATAAAACACATGTTACCAATTCAAAAATGCCAAAAATAATATGCATTCACACGTTGCAGCTGTCACTAAAACTTAACTGCAATTTTCTTTAGATTTCTAGTGTTTATTAAGAATATTAAGAGTTTCTTGCATTCTTACAGATTAGTCAGTTTTTAGAATGAATACTGAAATACTAACTGGGATGTTAACCAATATTTCTGTATACACAGGTGGTAGAAAACGAGGTGGACAGGGAAGTAAAGATCTTTGTGGGTCAAGGTTGGAAATCGTCCAGTGAGCTGCCTGATCAGCAGAAGTTGCTGCACTGTTTACATTATGAGGTGCAGAAACGGCAGAATAAGCTCGGGGAGCAGAAACCAATTGTAGTTGTATGCAGGTTAGGCATTTTTCTTTTCACAAATTTGCCCTATGTTATTCTCCTGTGTTGCCATTAAAAATGATATTGCCTTGTGTAAAACTCAAGTATATAAGTCAAAATACATGATATTGAATTTTCCAAGTTTGAATTTTCTTTTGATTTTCATTTATGATGTTGGTGAAATACTGGTAATCCTTTAAACTAAAATGGGGCAACAAAAACTCCAAATGCACTATATTTAACTGTACAAGTATATACATATTTTTGGCCAATATGTATTTGTGACTGTTTGGGCTTCTTTTGAATTAATTTTCGTTTTATTATGAAGTAGTGATGGATCGACAAAGAGTGGACTTTATTGTGCTGTGTGTAATATACTGGATGGCATTGATTGGTACAATGAGGTCAACGTGTACCACTCTGTACGACAGCTCCAAATCCGGAAACCCGAGATCATCAAATCCAAGGTAACGCAGCCACCACAGATACCCAGCTATAAACTATCTATAGAACTCTTCCATCCCTCAATGCCATACATTGTTTGTTACATTAAGTTGCCTTTTTATCGTTAATTGATGGTTTTAATAGATATTTAGGGGTACAGAACATTGCATTCCCTAAATTGATGAATGAGGGGTATCACACTTGTAGAAATATTTCCCTTTGTATGATGATCTAAGAAATTCTCAGTTACATGTATAAAGAAGTCATTTTAAAATTTTCCCTGTCCCTTTTATTGAACACTTTCTTTTAAGGATATAAGGAATCTTGGTTGTACAATCATATATTTACAAAAAAAAATTCAAATTCCTTCTATTAAATTAAGCAAAATTTATTGTACCTGAACTAAATGAGATAAATCTTAAAAAGATGTGATGGTTTGTGAAGATTAGCTATCAGTACTGTACAATGCTTCTTGTAGACTCAATACCAATATTGCTACCAAGTGGCTTTGAATTACTTGGATTCCACTAACATTTACGAGAATCAGGGAGCGACAGTAGGAGAGGAGGAGGAGAGAGAGGCGGAGTATGCCAATGTGGGGGCAGTTCGATCCTCCCTGAAGGGGGACCCACTTAAAATGCAGGGAGCTAAAGGTAGGCCAGATCTCTGTCATTCACTATCCATAGAAATTTATTGCTTCCAATTTCACAAGTCTTCTTCTTTCTGATAAACAATACGTGACATTTGTAGACTAGTAACAGCTTACTGTAAAAATTACTGTAATACTGTATTTTTATGACATGTTTCTGAAAAATAAAAAAATTATGTGTACTGTAGGCAGCATTTATAAAATCCACAGAAAATGAACTCCCATGAAAACTTAAGTTTGTTTTCTATTTAACCTGTAGTGTATTTGAAGGAGATGTAGAAGTTTGCATTTTTTACATGTATTTTTGGCATAAGGTAGAATATTCTCTCCTAATGCTTTATTTTAAGTAAAATAAAGTTGATGAAAAGCATAATTAATGAAAATAATACAATTGTACATATACTGTACATGTATAAAACATATTTTCATCTGCCTGTCTTTTTAATTTTCTAGGTCAAGGGAAGAAACCAAGTGCTCAAGGACAAAGTGAACTTAAATCTAACTCTGGCCGCACAGCTACATCACGCGACCCACTGAAACCTTCCAGCAACACAGATATGAAGACCACCATCTGAAGCTCAAACTTCCAAACTTCAGTTTGAATGTTTGCAAACTCTTTGTTGCTTTGTGCAATGAACAAAGCCGGTCAAGTTGGGATGCCACAAGTTTGCTATTCTTGATTGTTCATAACAATTGTTATGTTTGATTTATGTAATTATTGTTCTTTATGTAATGATTGTTCATAATAGTCCCACCATGGTAGCTCTATAAGTCCCTATCCTTAAGCTATTTTTTTATATTTCAAATACATATATTTTAAATTTCATAAATGTACAAAGTACTTTGGAGAAATCCAGTTTCTATTCTTAGAAACGAGAAGTAAAGTATGTTTCATGATAGAGCTATTTTAAGAATTGATGATTTACATTGCTACGGGAGAAGCTCAACTCATTTCTTTTGTTTCCTTGTTATTAAAGATTTTGAAAATCTAAGGTAACTCATCAAAATTATTGGTTCAGTTTATGAGGCTTGGTTTATCTTGCAAGCTTAGGTTTCAGTACATTGTACTGTGCTAAAGAAGAGAGAGTACTCCTGCATGATCCAATTTACACATCATACAATGAACATTTAAATCTTAATGTTATATAGATTGTAGTGAGTTTAGAATATAATGTTCTAGTGTATACTCATGTCTGTGACATTCCCGGTACATTTTAACAGTAATTTTATTACATGTACTTAATTTATATGACTTTTTTAACTATATACATGAAGTTTTCATATATTACATGTGTGAACTTGTACACCTGTATTTAAAAATTTCCAGATTTAAAAGAAGCATATGTTTTTTAAAATTCAATTCTCATTTAAATAATTTCATTTGGTGCATTTTGAAGTGATATATTTGAAGGCATTGATTTAACTTCAATTTTAAATGAATAACATGATCAGGCCCAAGAACCATTAATTGAAATTACATGCAAGTAAAAAAATATATGTAAAATATAAAAACATGTTTCTGATTTTTCTAGTTACTTACATGTATGTTATATTTCGTATAGTTAACTTTGTTTGAAATAACCTTTAAAAAACCCAATTTGGTTTCATTCAATTATTGAATTTTAAGCTGTAATTCAAAGTTTATGCAAGTACATGAACATGTTGTCTGTTCTCCTTTTATGGTTCTTGAGGCCTGGCTTTCATACGGTGTATATATTGGTTATTCTCAAATCAGGATCATTAACATGATTTGATATATTTTAAAGTGCAATACTTGTTTGTTTATTTTGATTGAATTGCTTTTTGAATAATGTTCAATTGAACGCAGCTTATAAACTCTAGCATTGTTATTTTAATGATTATGCATTCATATGCCACATAACTCAGATATACATGTATGAATTAGGAAAACTCTAATTTATAATTTTGCAAATGATCGAGTCTTTTTTAATTTGTGAATTGAGCAGACAATTGTCATGTTGGTTTACATGTTATAGAAATTTGTTATTCTGTTTGTTACGTTGACTAGAATGAATGTTTCATGATGTGCCAATTCCAAATTGTTAATTGAGTCACTATAATTTTTCATATTAAATCTTGTATTATTACTTCTGATTTTTTTTTTTCACTTCAAAACTCTGTTTTGCTTCAAGATGACTGCATATAAAGTTAACATCCTTAACTGGATAAGGAATATTTCACATGTACATGTACCATCAATGTCAACGATTGGTAAAAAGATGTATAGTTTCAATTTGCCCTTGAGATATCGCATATGAACAGTCACAAAACCAAGTGCTGTTGTACACATAAGCTCATTGTTCTTCAAACCTTGATGGTTCTTTATATTGTTTTTCAAGGTTTCATCGGAAAGGTCTGTGTCTTTTACAGTGCTAAGTCTTTATTTATATAAAACCAACTAAAAAGATGTTACAAATTTATTCAAATTGCCTTCTGGGAACTACTCGGCTATTGAGCAACAGAACATACAGTAACATAAAAATACACATGCAAACAAAATATTACAAACTGAATGAGGCAATAAGGCCTGCAATATCTAGAAAAGATATGATGTAGAGATCCGATGGCCTGATATGTAGTAGCCGATGGCTTGAGATATGATGTAGAAGGCTGATGGCCTGATATGTAGTAGCCAATGGCTGACGTAGAAGGCCGATGGCCTGATATGTAGTAGCCGATGGCTTGTACCTGATTTGGGATGAAAATCCCGAGTGTGTGAGGCCGATGGCCTTGAAAGCAAGTGTAAGGCCGATGGCCAGGAATAATTAAGGCCGATGGCCTGTGTGCATGTGTTTATACTGATGACAAAATGAGTGAACATTGTACAATTCTTTTGGGGTCTAAGTCTTTAATAAAAGGACAGTCAGAACAACCTTCCGTTTATGAGGCAATGCTACCGTCTCTTCTTTGGAAGTTAAATGTTCCTTGTAAAACTGATGGAAGCAAATTTTATGAAGCAAGAAATAATTCACATATATACAGAACCCACATCAATGAAATGTGGAGCACATGGCTCAGTGGTCATAGGTATTGGGCCAGTAACCAAAAGGTTGTGGGTTTGAGTCATTTGATGTTGTGTCCTTAGACAAGGCACTTTATCATCATTGTCTCTTGGCTTATACTGGGGGTTAACCTGGGATGGAATGGTGTCCCATCTAGGGGGAGTCACTCTCATCAGCCTCTCACCAAGGAAAATGGAGATTCATGTAAGCACCAACCCTATGCGGCTCGGAGAAGGATTTTTTGAAATCATGATTTTTATATTTTTTTGAAGAGAATGCCCATTTCTTTGCAGATTTTAGTAGATACATGTAGATCAAATGTTGTTCAACCAATAACTTGAAAGCCATTACTTGACAGTGATAATGACTGACACTCAAATTTTGGCTGATCATTAAAAATACCTGAATGAAGCATTGTACACATCAATATTCAAAAAAAAGTTTGAAAATTTAGCTTAAATCGCAGCCATGCCTTTTAAACATGTATATTTGTTGTTGATTTTTATTAAAAATTCTGATGTTACAACATACTGGATAGGGTAGGTTGGCAAGAGAATGCTTCTGCACTGCTTTCTTTGGAATCATTTTTATTTACAGAGTATTAAAACAAAAATGTTGAATATTAGAAACTTTAATGAAGAATTTATAACAAAACAAGACTGAACAATTTCTGATAAAACATTTGATTACATTCATCAACAAAATTTTACAGGTGGTGACACTTTAAACTAAGGACATGCTAGGCATTTCGAAACAAGACTCTTTGGACTTTACAGAATGTTTAGCTCAACATAATTTGAACAGTTTCATACTGTAATAATGTGGCAGTGACAAGCTTTTGTCTCTGGTCTCAAATACATACTGGTACATGTAACAGCAACACATACACATGTAACTGTGTGCCTCTTAAAGGTACAATACTAATCACAACTTCACCGAAAAACATTTACATATATTTAGAATGAATCACTTTAACATCTAACTGAGCTTTTGCTCCTATTACTTTTAAGAATTTATAAGCTCTTGTAGTACTTGTAAATTATAATTTTTTGCTTGTGATATAGTAGAAATAAAATTTAAATTGGCACATCAACTTTGACACAAAAGAAAAAGATGAAACATTATGTGCCAGCAGCTGTAGATGTTGCAGGGTTTAAACTTGTCAAGTATAAAACTCATATTTTTCCCATTTGCTATACATGTATGTTTGTTTAATCTCATCAAAATGTACATGTACAATATTTAGTCACATTTACATGTATTAATAAAAAACAAAATTTCCTTGATTCTTTCAAGTCACATAAAAAAAATAATGTACAAGTTGTCTTTCAGTGAGGACTACTTTTAGACTACTCTGTATTGCACTGTCAGGTTGATTAAAAATCTCCTGCGTAGTAAACTACATCAGTAGTCCAGGTTTTTGGCACCCAACAGGTGTTTTGGACTGGCCCTTTTAACTTTCCTGACTTTGACTTCAGGGCACCCCATCCATACAGAGGTAGACCCCCTCCTCTCTACGCCTGCCCCGCCCCCCACCCCTGGGGCGGTAAGTACCATTAGCACGCTCCTCCTGCATCTTCTGTTTGTGGGCTTCGTACCGCTGTGCCATGCTTAATAGCTCATCAGGCACAATCTGTAGAAGAAAGCAACAAACTCTGGCTTACTGGTTTTATATAAATAAATATACATGTACATAACATCTTTCTTTACATTTGCCCTAAACTTTTATATGAATCTTAAAATATTTTAATTTTTTTTAAAAGAAAAACTTCACAATTACCTGTATTTTAAAAAAGAATTTTCACTTAAATGATTGATAATTTTTTTTATTGCAGTAACCCATTAGTATTGAACAGAAAGAAAGGTATAAAATGAATGCACATGCAATTCATACACCTCTTTCTACCATTTTCAATCGACATTGTACTTTTGCCTTCTGAGCTTTACCTGGTTTGCCTCCTCTAAGATCTCGATTAGGTGGGCAGCTGACCTCCAATCTGACCTAGTAATCAGTGTGATGGATTTCCCCGTCTTCCTAAAATAGAAGTTCCATCCTATAAATATTCATACACACAGAGGGTTTCAAACAAAGCAAAGCATGTATCTGAAAGTGTTTGGTGTACCACTACTTACCCAGCTCTCCCGGTTCTCCCCACTCGGTGAACATACTCCTCCATATTTCTTGGAAAGTCATAGTTGAAAACATGCCTGGCAACGTAAATAAGAAATTCCTTGAATAACAAAACCACCCTTAGTTTTTGGCTTTTATTTTTTTTTTAAATAGAGGTCTCCCGCAATAAACTTGGGTTGTCTCCCTCATTACTCATGGCAAATATATTGAACTCAGAGAGTTATGTTTCTTTATGATGACAGCATTTACTTAAATGCAGAAGAGAGCAAGATACATGTAGGTACTAAAATTTGTTTAATGTGAAACCCAAATTGATTATTTTGGGAAAAAATATGTCAATAAAAATTTTAGGGTAGACACACATGTATATATTCTAGGGTCAGTCAGGAAACTGAAAAACTCAACTACACTATTTATTTTAACCAAATATTGATTGGAGAATCTTTCTCCAACTAGTCTTAAGTAAAGAACAAGATATGGTTAATGCCAAAAATGGCCCTATCTCCAAATTGGACAATATTTTACTAAAAGGAAGACATGAATAAGTAACTTCATAAAATAGAACAGTTTTCATAATTTCTTCATAATTTTTATGCGTGCCACTGCTCAAATAGTGGGTCATTTCAATCACGTTTTAATGATGTCGCATTTAGCATCGTAACGTTATACATGTAAACAATCGTATCTATATGAATCGCTTGATAATGGTAACTTTAAATAAGACAGTAAGTTGTATGTTGACCATTATAATATACCGGTATATATAATTATTAACTTATATCTATTTACCGTAAATAAAAAGTCCAATATCTCTTATGTTTCTGGAAAGTTCAAATTATAGTTCTCAATATATCAATGTTCACACATGTGCCTTTTTAATTACGTTACATCATTTACACATTTTTTAATTGGAAGGGCTGATGTTTAAAAAAAAATTTAAAAATAGTAAATTATTATAGTCCTTACTAATTAAACCTAATCTCCATATTTCTATTTGCATCCAAACTAGTTTCGTTAGGGTTTAGGCTCACGGAGTAGTTTCAAAATAAGATATCGGGTTTAATTTTCTTGAGAGGTTAACAGCTGGTTTTTGTTATCGGGTTTGTCCTGGTTAATGTTTGCATCTTTGCAGTCGCCAATATCAACGATGATTTTTGTTTGAGATATGCATGCTTAAAATCCTTGAGTATAAATGCATTGGTGTCCCAAACAATTTGTATGTTTGTCATCTTGCACTTTCTGCTTATATTCAGCATTATTGTATCCCTTTGTAATGGGTCGTGGAAATAGAAAAAAAAGCGTCACCGTCACGTAATTGCTGCAATTGATTTTTAATTTTTTGTTATTTTCAAAGGCAAAAACAGTTGCGATTAGTAACTGCCATGATATTTCTGTATTTTAAATCAACACTTACTGGCAGGAACGTTCTTTTCCATTACACATATTTAAAAAAACAATGTGTTTTGGTCCAACATTGAGAAATTCTTTTGCATGCAGTTTTACCTTGCCTTTTAGGATTTAACAACCAGACTTCAAAAGTCAGTAACTAAAAACGTGACATAAAATGTAAGGGAAAAACAGAACAAAACATACTCTTGATTTATAGAAGTAATTTAATTAAAAAGACTAGTATATATTCAGTTTATTATTATAAGTGTATGGAACTTTAATATATATCATGTAGATTGGTCGATCATGTAGAATCATAACAATAGACATATTGCTCTCACTTTCTTTAACATTTAACGTTATCAAATCTAACGACATGATTACAAACATTTGTACGTTCTTAAAGAGAATAGTATTCAGTTTTATATTAATAATAAGATTAAATTTATTTTCTTTCTATAATATACTAGTATGTATGTGTTGCACAATTTTTATAGTGCGTATAATCATTCAGTAGATAAAATGTCTTCAGTTATCTTGTCTGAAAGTTGTTGACTTCTTCTGTATCGAGACACTTTAAACAAGATCATTTAGGTATCATTTGTTCCAAAAACAAAGAAACTATTGCATTAATTTTTTGTTTAATGGTCGTCATAAAGTACACAGAGAGAGAGAGAGAGAGAGAGAGAGAGAGAGAATATTTTACTATCATGTGTAATTCACTGATATAAAATATTTTTAAAACTAAGGCTCCAGAATAAGAACCCTAAGTAATGCATACTGTACGTGATTGAATTGGACTATCCAACAAAGCAGTTTCAGTCCATGTGTTTCACCTGTCAATCGAATCAGTCTGCAAGCTGCACCATGTGCTCCTTCCATTGTCGTTCAATTGCTTTTCATTTTAAATCCAAAGAAAAAACGCGTCTAACAATAAAGTATTTTGCAGTATTTGTGATGTTTGATTTAATGATTGTGCTGCTTTTGTGAAGTTTAATTTGTTTACCCTTAATTGTTTGAAAGAAACTCTCATCTTATATCTTGTCAGACTGTCGTCATCAATGAATGATTATACGGGGATAATAACTGCATTATCAGATTCATCCCGACTGAAACCACCATTAAAACTCGTCACAAAATGGGAAATTTAACTATCAGCGCAGGCCTTGAGCAAAATGTAATTATATTTAAATCCTTTCTCTTTTTATGTATATTTTTATGAATCATGTTTCGTTTTGCTGGAGGGGTGCGCTCTATATACATTTTTAAATTTTATAGTAAAAATTGCCTTGAATATGTTAATTTCCGGTAAACATCTTGCATTTAGCGGATGCTAGTGTTGCTTAGCAATGCTTTGCATGATTATTTTTACTGATTTACTGTGGAATCATTAGATTTCGTGGTGGCTCAATTTTCGTGGAATCAGTGGGTACCTCTCATCCACGAATTAACATCCTCCACGAATTAATACATTAGGGTTATAAAGTCTATTTCCTTTTGTAGGTATAAGATAATACACGAAATTAAGTCCCCACAAACCTGTAAATTTTAAGCAATCCACGAAAATTGGCCCACACGAATTTTAATGATTCCACAGTATCGCTTACACTTGACATCTTATTTGTAATTATTTATTTATTTACTTTTTATAAACAACATGAAAAATGTTGGAATTTTAGGCATTTATACTATTACAACTGTACTTAGTTCTTTCCCCCAGTTTGTGAAAGAAAAGCCTAATTTTTGCATTTTGCATGTTGCACTTACGTAATATCTTTAACATCAAGACCTCGAGAAGCAACATCAGTGGCCACCAATATTCTAGTGTGTCCCTCTTTGAAGTCTTCCAAGGCTTGCTCTCTGTCACACTGCTCCCTGCAAAGAAAATATCATCGTTCTTTGACACATTTTTACATGTCCATCAATTTATTTATGAGTACAATGTATTTTGCTATAATTGTGCAATAGCTAATACCAGTAAATTGGTTTTTGTTTCCCCGAATACAATCAAAAACTCTCACTCCAGGTGCTTACCTGTCTCCATGAATACACTGGCAGTTGATCAAATTAAGGGACAGATCACTGGATAAATCATCCGCACTGAAAATACAGATGTTCTCTTAATAAGGCACATGTACATGAAGTTTTGTAAATACAAAGAGGAATTATCTCTCCTTCAGTATAAAACATGTACATGTGTAATGCATCTTTTCAAATATAAACAATATGCCCTCTTCTTCAATAGATGAACTATAAAAGTTCTGACTAAGGAAAAGTTAAAAACAATTTTGATTCCAAAAAGCTTTTCAATACATTAACAAGTTTATTCATTAAACAAAAAATCATTCTACTCACGTTAATTTTTTCCCTACAAATACCAAAACTTTGTCATCTGCATCCATTTCTTCTGTGATGAATGTGATGAGCTAAAATAAGAATTCATCACATTTAATTGTCCCGGTACAAATATTATTTGTAAACTTCAATAAAACAAATCAAAGCATGTAATGCAGGTTCTCTATGTTTATTGTACATGTACTTATCTGGAGATACAAATGTAAAACAATTACCCTTTCTTTCTTGTCTTCTTGTTCGATGATTTCTATATATTGGGTCACGGAGTGGCATGTCTGTAAATAAATTAGCATATATATGAATGTCCTGTCAAATTACAGATTATCTCTAGACATGAGGAAAGCTGGAATTTATTGTTTACTCAACTCTATTATGTTTACAAACAATAAATTTACAGACCATAGCATACACAGTTGAACTTCAATATCTCGAACACTGATATCTCGAATACAATGGTTATGTCGAAGTGATTTGTAAGTCCCAATCACTTATTTTTTAAAGTATTTTACCCTCGATATCTCGAATACTTGGATATCTCGAAGTTTTTCAACAGTCTCATCTAGTTTGAGATAACGAAGTTTGACTGTAATTCAATACAAAACCTGTGGTACACTTTCATGCAAATTATTCATAATGAACAAATGTAAAAATAACATTATTATACTACAGGTTTTTTTTGTGTCACTTACAGCCAAATCCAGAGAGCCCACAAACACCTGTATTGGGTCCCTAAGGTAGCTCTCCCCTAAACGTCTGACTCCAGGTGGCCAGGTAGCACTAAAATTCAAACCAGTCAACCATAATAAGGTTTTTATTAAAAATAATCTCCTTAATTCATTTTAAAGTAGTTCTTTCTTAAGGTGATGAGTTTTAAAAATCAATCAATTAAGAACTAGTTTTAAGACAGAAGATTTATATTATAAATCTTCAGTTGGAAATAAAGATTAAGAAAGCTCCTGAGATAAGTCTTGGACTTGACCCGAGTAAAGTGACTCCCTGTCTTATGTGACTTTTTTCCGTTATTCCCTTGGATGATCATATAAGACAGTCTAAACTAACACAGAGAGTTGCTATGACAGTCTAGACTAATACAGAGAGTCACTTTGGCAGTCTAGACTAATACAGAGAGTTGCTATGGCATTCTAGACTAACACAGAGAGTCGCTATGGCAGACTAGACTAATACAGTAAGTCACTACAAAAGTCTAGACTAATACAGAGAATCACAATGTCAGTCTAGACTAATTCAGAGTCGCTACGGCAGTCAAGACTAACACAGAGAGTCGCTATGGTGGGGCCTAAAAAAAAAATTGTGTGTTTCGGGTAACACTCATGAAAAAATTAGGTTAGGTAGGTAGGGATTTTTTTATATTTTTTATATTTTTTTTTTTGCATGAGGGCACAAATTCAGATAGAAAATCATAAGAATGTTGGTGTGTGTCATATTTATCCCCAATATTTATATCAGACAACTAAATTTACAATGCTCCATATCGTTGTAATTTTTCACCTTCATAATTTCAGAAATGTCACAAGACCTTTATATTACAGAACAGTGAAATATTTTACAGAAGATTTCTTATTCCAAAGTTACTTGGAAAATGACAATTGGCTGATACAAACATTTCAAATCAAAAGTTATTTTCAATAACAATAAGAGCCATTCAGAATTTAACAGCAAATTTTTCCTTGAAAAGGTAGTTAATAAATTCTTAATTGTTCAAAATCTTGATATTTTTTAAAACTTGTACTTATATGAAAACATGCATTTACAACATATATGTGCTCTTTTAATTACTTTTTTCTAAATTACTAAAAAAAAATATTTTAATGCAATTTTCCTGAGTTTTTCTTTCTGAAAATAATTAATATCCAACGCTTGCACAAAGAATGCTAAAATTGTTTTGTTCATTTATTTCATTTTTGCCATAGGGTCATCGAGTAACTTCCGTTTTTTTGCTAGGGATTGTCTAGACAAACACAGAAAGTCACTATGGCAGTCTAGACTTATACAGAAAGTCGCTATGGCAGTCTAGACTAATACAGAGAGTCACGATGGCATTCTAGACGAATAGAGTTGCTATGACAGTCTAGCCTAATACAGAGTCGCTATGGCAGTCTACACTAATACAGAGAGTCAAG
>WFKH01007768.1:19197884-19230098 GCA_016163765.1 Magallana hongkongensis
CGCTATGGTAGTCTAGACTAATACAGAAAGTCGCTATGGCAGTCTAAACTGTACAGCTTCATACCTGGTCATCACAGTCTGCCTATCTGGACGGATATCCAACAAAATCTTCTTAATTTCTGGCTCAAATCCCATGTCTAACATTCTGTCTGCTTCATCTAGCACCTTTAAAAACCAAAAGACAATCCTGACTTTCATTTCAAGTTTCTTTTTTACACAATATATTTGTTTGTATGTTACATCTATTATACCAATACCCTTTAATTCAATGACTTATTGAATAAATTATGCTATTGAACCTCATGGCTACACATAAGCCTTATTGCTACACATAAGCCTTTTATTATCAAAATAGTGGATGTTGCATAATTCTTTCACCAAATCATGAAGCTATATCTAACATTGACCTTTTTGGAGTTTCACACACCTTTTTAATTCATTCACATCCTTAATGTTTTTATTTTTTAAAGAAAAAAAGTTTTCAGAAGCAGATACATGTACATGTCCTTTTTAAATAGCACTTATAAATGTATATAGTACATGTAACTTGTCGGCTACATGTAAATGCAATTTTGAATATGACACCCCAAATCTCATGGATCAACCAGTCTACATACCAAGTAGGTTACGGACTTGACATCAACTATCTTATTCATGACTAGATCATTCAGGCGTCCTGGGGTAGCCACAATAATCTCCACTCCCTTGGTCACCACATTAATTTGCTCTCTCCTGTTGCCTCCACCATAAACACAAACACTGAAAAGAAAATTATACTACTCCTTCACACATCATGTATGTCAAAATGATCAAACACAGAATAAGATGACCATCAAAGTTTGAATGAAATTTAATCAATGGTATTGGTAAACATGAAAGACAAGGTACAAGTAGGAGAATGAACTTAAGGAGGCCAATTTGGGATTTTTTGCGTAAAAACTACATTAGCAAAACTCTTTATTTTTTAACCATATGTAATTTACACTAACTCTAGTATATTTGCGAAGTTTCAAGAAAATCGACCATTTCGTTCTTTTTAGGGGCCATCTCAAAATACAG
Source organism: Magallana hongkongensis (assembly GCA_016163765.1). Lineage (NCBI taxonomy): Eukaryota > Metazoa > Mollusca > Bivalvia > Ostreida > Ostreidae > Magallana > Magallana hongkongensis. Next base: position 19,198,944 of record WFKH01007768.1, read on the forward strand.
GTACATTTACTATAGAAACATATAGGAAATTGTCATTTTCCCTATTCAAAGTAGATTTAAAAAATACTACAATACCGATTTTCCTCAAATTGCAGTATGTGATTAGTAATAATATTTTCTACCCTATATGTAAAATATACTAAATTCTACCCTCTGGTATATAGTGAGGGTCATCTCGAAATATCAAAACGGACCAAATTTTGCTATATTTTTGTAGGATTACAAATGAAGATTGGTACAATGGATTCATTCAAAAATTAAGAAAAAGAACTCTAAGGAAATCATTATTCTGTCTGTAAAATATCAAAGGCGTACACCTTTTACTTCTTCTTTTATGTTATTTCTTATAACGTACTAATACAAAGCCTCATTTTATCATAACGTCATATTTTTATCTGTTTTGTTAATTGTGTTCAATTTAATAAATGGTATCAAAAAAAATTCATAAAAGGTATAACTAAACTGTATTTTACTAGAATGTGTAAAAACATGCACAATGAAAACTAAAGTCGGCCTCCTTAAAAGAGTTTTTTTAAAAATTTGGAAATGATGTGGGGAAACCATTTTGTCTCTTCATCCATCATGTTTAGTATGACTTTCTGTATTTACCTCTTTATACCCCTGTAATGGAACTTCTTGACCTCAGCCTCTATCTGTAATGCTAACTCTCTGGTCGGTGATAACACCAGGACATTGGGACCACCTCTCTGTTCTCTGGGTCTAAAACATCAAAGCAATGGCTTCAAATTCAACTTTTACTAGCAGCATTTTAAGTACCGTACCTGGTATGGGTATTAAATAAAAATACAAACATACGAAACTTACACTGGTTGCTGATCAATATGTATGAAGGCTGGCAACAAAAATGCCAGAGTTTTTCCTGTACCAGTCTGAAAAAATAAAGGCATACATTATCATGTATCTAATTACTTCTATACTGTAAAATGCTCTGGTCAGAACTTTATTCATTAAAAAACAATACTAAATCCTTAGCATAATGAACATCCATTGAAAATACGAAAACATGCTTCAAAGTCAGAATTTAAGATAAAGTACAAAGTTTAATATGCAAAATCTAAAAGTAATGTGCAAATTAATTTTTAAAAACAACATATTCTGATTTACCTGAGCAATTCCTATCAAGTCATCCCCTTGTAAAAGTACTGGCCATGCTTGTTTCTGTGGAGAAAAAAATTCAGTTTCATACACATATATTAAATGCAGGACATCTTATATAATTAGTTTAATTCATAATTTATTTCATTTTCCCCTCTTAGCACACTTAAGCATAAACTTTACAAACTTTTAAAGTGTAGTTCTTATTGGAGATTATTAGTCTTTAATAACACACTATACTGTATATTTTCTTATGAAAAATAGAGCTTTCACAAACCTGAATTGGTGAAGGAACTTTGAAATTCTGGGCATAAATGGTATCCAAAATTTCAGCTGTAATGACAAAAGCCCATAAAAGCATATACCGGGTACCTTGGAGATTTTACAATAGTTAAAAAACTTTACATGTATGTGTGGGAAAGACACAAGTTTCACTAATTATCTGTATAAGTCTCAAATAATGGAAGTTTTACTTTTCTCAGGGACATCATTTTTACATGTACCTGGATTAAATCTTGTTGTCTATACAAAATGAAAACTTTGATTCAGGGTTTAAGGAAATCAAAAAGATACAGATGACTGTTTGCAACATTTATAACCAATTATTAAAGACTGACATGAAAATAAATTGCACAGAACTGGTTAAAATAAGTCATCTGAATCACTGAAGTGACAAAGAATAGAAAGAAAATTACGATAATGCTGGAAAGCCTCTTCAAACGTTCTGACTGGGTTAGGAATCCTTTTGTTCCCATCTTTACTGAGGTCTTTCACAATTATGTCATTATTGGTCTTTCTGAAATAAAAAAAAAATTGGGAATACCATACATTATACAGATTCAGTTTCTTGAAGACTGAAGTACCATGACAAGCTTGTTTCAAGGTTAACAACTCAGATATCATTAAAAAATTTGATAAAAAATACTGATAAATTAAACAACTCTCCAAGCAAAACAGAATATATCATTAGAAAGTGAAACATCTTCACACATTTGATAACTGGATGTCTTAATAGGCATATGACTTGTAATATACTTTCTTTCTTTGTGTAAAATAAATAGCATAAAGAACGAGAGCTACCTCCGTAAAGTGAATGTTATCTGATATAAGGACCATTTCTGTTGCCAAAAATATACCTTATGTGGGCAATTTCCTCTGGGTGCATATTAGCAACATTGGGATCCTCTATGTAAAAATTCTTCCTAATCTCAGGAAGATCTATAAGAGAAGAGGACAACATACCTGTACATTACCTTCACATAGAATTTGGTATTATTCAAACAAAACAAAAAGTCATTGCCTCTATATAATAAAATAAAATATAGCAGTGTATATTTTTGAAAACTGAATGGCAACCTTTGAATTTCATCTTCTCATTAGCGTCCTTGTTGGCTCGAATCATAGCCCAGTTGATTACTGGTGCCAGATTACTGTCACTTGTGGAGTTTGAACTTGTTTCATTTGTAGACATTCCTGTAATACAATGTATACAAGATAAGTAACATACATGTATTTACTCTTAGATTTCAGTATTTACACTCCGTATTTACAGTGTTATCGTACTTGTCAATATACAAAGAAGCAATGCATCTCTTTTACATTTTACAAGATGATAAATGTGAGTGTGTAATTTGATTTTTCATGCTCTTCAATAGCATTCTAGGCTAGTGGAATTTGAAAAATTATTAGCAAGGCTACTAAATCTTATTATTATACTTTCATGTTAAATACTGAAATCTGATTGGTTTAGACGCAGTTGACAATCCGTTCTCTTACCCTCAGCGTTAGCAACACGCTTGGCAACGGGCCGATAGAACGAATTGTTACATGCGCATAAATTATGCGCGTACGGTTCGCCGTTAAATTCACGTCATATCTATATAAAGGCAGTAAAATTTTCTCTAAAATTAAGACATTCAGTATAATAAAATAAATAGTGCCTGTCTGGGAGGGTAACCGTTGAAATTGACACCCCTCGAAAACCATTGTCAACCTCCACTTCGCGTCGGTTGACAATGGTTTCTCGGGGTGTCAATTTCAACGGTTACCCTCCCAAACAGGCACTATTTATATAATGGTAAATTTTACGGTCAGATAATGCAGTTGGCTAATTGAAGACTTTTAAGGGCTCCCGAGACACTGATCTGATGGTATTTGAATGCATATAGCTTTCAATGTGTGACTTTGTTCTGAAAATCAAAATGCATTCTGGTCAAAGCCAACTGTGTAGGAAGCTGGATGATTGTCAAACCAACAGCTCCCAGTAAGGTGGTCTAACATTACTCAAACAGGCATAGCAGTAAACATGCTGACTGACCTTTGACCTGATTTTCAGTAAGGGTCATCTGCTTGTCATGTCAACTATGTTTGAAGTTTAATAATTTTAAGCCTAGAGCTCTTTAGCTAATGGTCAGGCAATATAGTGATATACAAACTAGGTTTTGCCATAAAATTGCTGACCTTTACAGTTCAAACAGAAAATCACTACTGCTTGTTTGTTTATAGAAGAAGACTTTGAACTCAATATATTGTTCAAACACTAATGGTTTGACAGACACACTCACATTTGCAGATTCTACGGGATGCATAATGAAGTTATTTCTGGTTATCAAACAGTTTATACAAGAACCTTTAGAACTTGAAAAAATATACATGTACTTTCTGAATCCAGTGAATTACTGTATATAAGAATATTTGCCTCAGAGATATACACAAACTGGATTACATTTTTTCATCTACCAAACAATGACTTTATACAAACTAATGGCACATCACTTACGTCCAAATGACCTTCCCATTCTGTCAACTGGGTTCACTGTTTCTGTTATCAGTTCTTTAGCTTTAGCTACAATCTCTGGTGATCCTGTTATTTCAATTTTTGTCTCTCCATTGTCGTTTTCTTCCCTTGTTACCTATCAATATTGCATCAGAGTGTAAAGCATACACTCATAATCTTATCAATCTTAATTATTTAACATACCATAACAATATCGTATCTTTGCTTATTTCATTTTATAACATTTACTGAATCAAAGTCTTCCATCTTGTGCAACAAAATAAAAGATATACTGTCACATCATAAATCTCACCTTTATCCTTGCTCCACTGTTGTCTTGTAGCTCTCTAATTTTGGAGCCACCTTTACCTAGTATATTAAAGTTTTTTTATATGAAATTTGAGAATATGCATACCGGTATACACTGTACTGCAGAGATGTCGAAAATTTTTTATCACTGTCAGACATTTGGTCTGACACAATGAAAGGATCTGTCACACCAGACAATGTCCTGTCAGACCAGATTATTGTAAATAAATTGTAAATAAAGAAAAAATGCATCAAAGAAATAATTTTTTATTGTTATGAATACAATTTCATAAATATTCATGTCCAGTGCCTCTGATAAGTCATTTTCATTATTAGTCTGTTCATTTTACCCTTACTTTCATAATTTATATCTTTCTTTTCTGTGTAGACATCATTTTCAACTCTCTCACTCCAGGCACTCTCTGTCTTTACTACACTGTAACTATTGCTACATCAACCCTTGTTAAAAATCTTGAATAACGAAGACCCCCGTGGTCTTCCCGAGTTCCAAGATGGTTGATAAGCTGACTAGGCGTGGCTGAACTATGATAATGAAATACTGTATCATAGCTTGGAACTCACGAAGACCATTGGTGTTCTCGTAAAATATTTTTATTTGGCCCAGTTTTTGTGACTTTTCCTTTCTACAAACTCAATCGACATAGACCAATCCACACTTTACAAAAGTTATGTCCCTTGGCCGCCATCTTTGGGGAAAAACCCATAGATTTCTCACACTAGCCTTTGTAGTTTAGAGGTTTGTTACTCTGTCATTTGATGTTAAAAGTCCGTTTCCGTTGTGTCTTTCGATTGCCCCAGGATGGGGCAACCCACAGATCGAAGGAATAAATTAAATTCAGAGAGATTTCATCACACGACGCCCAAACATTTGGTAGCATAAAGAAGGGAAAGTTGGTTTTTTCCCTTTTTACCTTTTGGATGACCCCGCAAAGGGAAACAACTTTTGTAAAGTGTGGATTGGACTATTGCCGCCATTGCTGTTTATATGACCTTCACCTCTGTATTCCAATCCCGACTGATAAATTTAGCATCATGCCCAATTTTTTTCAATCGGCCATTTGGACCGACGATTTCCATAAATTTTTACCGGCCTTGCCGACAGGGCCAATGGTTTTCGACAACTCTGCTGTACTGAAAGTTATACAATTCCTGTGTTTAATACTAAGAATGAATCTTATCTGTATTCATCTGTGCAGCAATGCAGCTTGAGATTTTTATATAAATGATACTGCATTGATTTTCAATGATTTGCTACCACAAAATAATTCATTTAAATATTTACTTATTTAGTCAGCCATTCTCCAAAAGCGCTTTTAAAGCCATGCTACTTGGAAACATGTGATAAAACTATGCATGTATGAACCCTGAAGAAATCCAATCATTTTTTCTGACAGTGGTTGTAGAAAATGAAAGCAAGATGAAATAATCAGGTTTAAAAATGTACTCTTCATAACAAATATGAAAAAATGGATCATGAGAGGATGACTTTATATGGTGCTTTACACATTGTAAGCATTGTGGACTTTTACAGCAGTCTGATTAAAATCAAACCTTCCACTAGCTCCTATATTTTGGTGGTTGCGTGGAAGATAAAGGTCACTCGCACGTGAACCCTAACTCAGCTTCTTCAGAGACCTAGCTTCCATGCGACCATCAAAATAAAGGAATTACAGTCAACTCGTAACCAAACTGACTCGTACCCAAACAGACTTGTAATCAAATTGTCCAAGTAAAAAATGACTTCATTTATAATATTATGCCTGCCATCAAAGAGTGAGAAGAATTTATAAATTTGTCAATATAATTAATCGATTTTTTAAAGATAAGATTGCATGTAAACGGAAAAAATCAAATGTTGCTATAAGAACCATGATCTTTGGCAAACTTATAGGAGATGACATTATATTATCAAAAATCTACATCCATTTATCTCATAATTTCTTAATTATTGTAATTATATCAAAACCTAACCTTAACAGATTATATTTTATATTTACAATCCAAGTATCATTGTTTACCACCGGACCAATGGATTATTAGTCTGTTTGGGTACGAGTTGGTTTGGGACTCCAAAATAAAGTAGCTAGTGGAAGGTTTGATTTTAATCAGACTACTTTTACAGTTGATGGCTTACTTTTACATTAGATCAATAAACAATAGCTCTTTTACTATAATGATATGTTAAGATAAATGTTTCATTTAATATTTAAAGTTCAAGTGTTACATGAAATGATTCAAAATTTTAACACTTAATGCTATATAAAATGACTCAGCAAGCATTTTCTACATTTAAACTTACCAATAATTCTTCCAACAGATGAAGATTCAACATACATAATTGATTGGTTCTCGGTGCCGCGGTCTTCACTGTTTTCATTTCTAGATGACCATCCACCACCGAATGATCCTCCCCTTCCTCCACCGCGTCTCCCGTCATCCCTACCAAGACCTCTCCCTCTATTCCCTCTCCCGAATCCAACACCTTGACCACCATCTTCGTCACGATCACGCCAGTTGTTTCTATCAGACCGACCTGAGCCCCATTCACCTCTCCCCCGTGACCGTGCAAACCCATTTACACTTTTCTGCGGCGAGCGTTGATTTTCAACGACATACGAACTTTGACAGTGTGAATTATTCCAAGCATCGTATACGGGCTTTGCAGTTACTGTTGATGTTGTTCCGCCCTCTATCTCAGCATCCCAATCTTCTTCTTCAGTCATATTAATAAAATATGAATAACTTATTAACTTGAAGTTGAAATTTCGCGGGAAATCTGCCACATGCAGTTGATGTAAAGCTATAACAAGCATTGAGTTTCGTAAATAATCCTTCATATATTAGCATGTTCCCCTATAAATCGTTTATTCGCATAATAACACATGTGAAATAATGTTTTTACATATTTGTAAGAATAAAATTTCATTGAGAACACTTAAGGTTTTTTTTACGTGATTTTCTTTACTTTCGTTCTAGTCATTTTCTCCGAAACTAATTGTTTTAAAAATGGTTGAACTGGAGAAAGGAAACTGGCCAGTTGACACTGAAGTTAGTCTTTTTCATGCCATGAGGGGACATAAACCTGCAGGTACATGTGTTAAGTATGATATGATATGATATGAGAGAGAGAGAGAGAGAGAGAGAGAGAGAGAGAGAGAGAAAGAGAAACAAATTTGACTTAAATTTGTTTTATGGATACGTCATAGGAATACGCAGGTCTTGTTCGAATTTGGTCCAGGTCTAATGATTTATGACAGAGTCATGACCCTTGAACTTTGCAAAAATAAGAAGTTTTCATGTAGTTTCCGTCTTGTAGGTTTTGAAGGATGTATATATACAGTTGAAATTGCATATATAATATTTCTTATCCTCAAGATGTAGATAAATTTGGTTTCAGAAAAGTCTTTTTTATTGGGGGGGGGGGGGGGGGGGTTGCTTTGCAAACTTACAGTCACAAAATTGGGATTTTTAAAATTTCTTAATGCTATTGGAAGAGGTTTTTATGTTTTCTTAAGCAATGTTATTCAGTGTGTTTTTCTTGTATTTTAATATTCAGGTGTGAACAAGCATTTCCAAATGTTATTTATTCATGAAAAGATAAACAGTTCATCCAGCAGAAAAATTGCTGCCAAAGACATCTGGGATCATCTGAACTCCATGTACGACCTCCAAGCACTGGTAAAAACTAATCCAGACCTGCTTGTTGTTTGGAGTGATAAATTAGTCAGTTATAAATATACTCTGTCCAAATATGATTTTGCTTAAATATTTGATATTTAAATTTTCTCTGTTGAAACTCCTCCTTTTACTTGTCAGGTTGAAAAATGTTGATAAAAATAACAAGTTGATATTGAAATGTACTTGCACATATATTTACTGTTTTTGTTGTTTTTTTTATTTCTTCTCAGAATGAATCTGAAATAATACCATTTCCTAACAAAGAGGTCGAGTTTGAACTCTCTGGAGAAGATTTTAAGGATCTCATTACCAAGGAATACCCTCGAATATCAAATGATTCTGCCCAAGAGGACAAATCAGAAGTAAAATCAGATACAGGTATTATATTACCGGTACTTCTTTTTAAGTGTAACTTTTCGTAAGCGTCTTTCAAATTTGACAGCTGCACCAAACATAAACAATCATTGGCCTTTTTGGCCTGTACACATCATCAATTTATCAACTTTCTAGGGAACAAATTATTCTCAATCATGATTGTATTATCAGCACAACTTTCTATTTCATTTTATTGGTCTGAAAATGAAAAAAAAATCAACTGACCTTTATGCATAAAGACTTCATAAGTTAACATGTAATTTTGAAACAATTATCTCTTATCACTCTCATCACAAATTTCTGATACAATGTGCTGCACAATTTTAAAGTTCTTGCTTATCCTGCTGCCCATGAACATGTAATTTTATTTTGGTAATAAAGTCCATGATTTACATTTCATGTACAGGTACAAAACATGGAAAGCTAGAAAAAAATGAAAGCAAGCAAATAGAAAACAAACACACAAGCAATGTTCTTCATGCAAACACACCAGAAAATTCTCCAAAACGGAAAAGAACAAGAAACACCGCCAGCTCTGCCAGTCCTGCCACACCGGATGTTCCCCCTCCCAAACGAAGAAGATGACCCCAGAACTTTTTATCATATAACTATTGTGAGGGATTTTTGTCTGTTACAGATACATGTGTTCAGATTTTATATACCTACAAGGAGAAGCTGTTTGAACTGTAGGGATATCAACCATTAATGTGTGATTATTGCCTTAGAGACCAGTGTAAATTGAAAGATCCAGTTAAAAGAAATTGTTTGATAAAAGATATCAGTGTTGTCAGTTTTGGCTATAAAGGGTACTGGTATCTTAATGTCAATTTAAGTAACCCATATATCATATTTAACATTTTATTATGTCAGTGGAAAATTAAAGTGGCAACAGATTATATGTTTTTGTGTTAATCTCTTGTTCTTAGCTATGTGATGGTCAGACTGGTTCAAATACCAGCGCCAGATAGCTCAATTGGTAGAGCACTATGACTAGAGATTCAGAAGGCCTGGGTTTGAATCCCAGTCAGGAGCGTCTTTATTTCTCCCATCCTGTTACATTTGATTGCCAACCCATGGAACTGACAGGAAAAGGCCTGGGGTGATCTTTGAGGGTGAAGACCAGTTCAAATACCAGTGCTAGATAGCACAATTGGTAGAGCACCTGACTAGGGACTCAGAGGGCCTGGGATTAAATCCCAGTCTAGTCTGTCATTGTTTATTCTATTACAGCTATAATAATGATGGTGACCATTTCAATAATTCCTTATAAGGAAGTGAAGTCAATGTCATAGGAAAGGTGAAAAAGTTACCAGAAAGTCAAATTGCTCTCTACAAAATGTAATACTATTTGAAGTTTTATGAAAAAATATTGAAAATGTCTTTGAAACCTAGTGGTCAAGTCATAGCTAGGAATTAACAAGGTCAGAAAATTATGATACCACTGAATTGCTCTCGTGCATAAGTTTTCATTTTGATGAAAAAGAATTTTGATCAGTTTATTAATATATTAATTCAAACATTAGGAATAAAGAAGTACCAGTAATCTGCCTTTGTTTACCATAGCAACAAAAATATATATAAACTTATTTGTTGATGTATGTGTCTTGATTTCAATTTCTTGTCCAGCCTTATATTCATCTGCTCATTCCTCCCTCCTAACATTTCACAAACTCAAACAGAATTTCATGTGTGATATGTTGAAATAAAAAAAAAACATTGAACAATAAATAATTATTTATTTGCATTATTTAAATAAGGAAAAATCAAAAGTCCATAGAATAAAGGATATATATACAGGTATTAACAAAATGTAGTCAACAAAACATTATGGTACATATATAACAGTGAAACCAAAGCAACCCCTAAAAAGCAAGGCCCCAAAACTACAATCCATATACAATCCACATAAAGCAGTTAGATTAGAGCATCAGCAACTAAGTGCACGAGCTTATTGTAACTATTGTGTAACTACATTCACTATGTCAATGTAACAACAACGTACTCTATGAATCTTCAATTTATATAAACAAGCTAGGTCATAATTTTCATTTTGAAATAAAACATATCAAACTTGCAAATGATACATCATACCCACGACTGACAAATATGGCAACAATCCATGTTAACTTATATTTGATGCTTTACACCAAGACATTAATTTTGAGATAGGTTTATGTTCACCTTAAACATACTACCAAGGAATATGGAAATTTGGTGATTCTATATATATAGTTGTTGAATGTGTTCAAGATGAAAACAAAGAATAATTATAAAACTTTAAAATGTACACAAAAAGCCCTCCCATAACATTGCATATTAGATATCTGATATTTTTTAAAAAGATGCATCACAGTGAAATTTTATGGAGGAAAATAACTATGAAACATTTTTGTTACATATCCCATATGGAAAAATAATCTGTGCATAAATCTGCAAGCTAGGGAATGCAGATAAATGTTTGTAGGCTTCTGTTTTTACTATAGTCCCACATTACTGCACAAGGAGTCTCTACACTCTTCGTCTGGACATCCCCAAAAGATGCAGTTTCCCACACAGTTGTAACACACCAGAAACACGGCAGCAATGAAGACGATGCTGCATATAGTGCATGGCTTCCTCTCCAGGAAAAACCCAGTCAGGTACAACACGAGGAACATGGCATGGTTGTGAAGCAAGGCAGGATTAAGGGGTTTAGGGATGAGAAGAACCGGAATCAACCACTGAAGGCAATACATTGTGCCGGAGGATAAGTTTTCTTTTAAGTGACAAATAATATTGTCATGTTGACGAAATTTACGCAGCAAGTCTGTTTCCAACAGCTGGACAAATTTCCAAACGAAAAGTAAAGTTTTTCTGGTCCCTGTATAGCAATAACACTCTTTTGTTTGTATCGACGTGTCTTTGGGTTTAAAAAACAGTTTTGACGGGAGCAATGTGATGACCAAAGAGTGACCAAATTCGCAAACAGTTGTAAACAACTTTCCAGTAATCTTACTTTCGATTTGAGTTAGGTTCCTCTAAATGTTGTTCCACGATGTAAATGTGTTTGCAAAAGTTTTTACTTTTGTAACTTCGTTGTATTCTAATAATTGTTAATAAGTATGATAAGTCTATCCATTTTTATTAAAGAAATATTCTATATTGGAAATTTACCCAATGAATGACACAAATACCACCATGAACACTTTGATCAAGTAAATCTTTTGTTTCAAGTTTGATCATTTTTACCTTGTCTATGAATTGACAAGGAACCGTATAAAAAAAATTCGTATTTAAATGCAAATCAAACTATTACAATATGTTGAAATCTATTTTTTCAAATTAAGGTAATAATATAAGTATTAGACAATATGATAATAATATTGTGTTAGACAAATTAATCGAAATTTACCTGTAGCTTTACTTGAAACAGAAAGGTGAAGGTCAACAAAACTATATAATCAACATGTTGTACCTGTAACGTGGTGAAATACACTGAGTTAAACACAGGAAGGTGACAAAGATGGGAAAAAATAAAGTGAAAAGTACGTAAAGGTTATGTACAAGATTTCTATAGCTACTACAATGCTCAGATCCCTTTTCTAATATGTTGTTGAATATCAACGAAACAATGTGGCTTTTGGTGATACGGTACTCTGTAGCTTTCAGTTAAGTTTGTAATTGTTTATGATTATAATTGATAGCTCTATATTGAAAGCATATTAACGGATTTATATTGGCCTTTTAAATAGATTTTGTTATAACAAATGCTCAACTTCAGTTGAAATGTTTTATATAATAAGTTTAACATTATAACGATTATTGTTATTGCACTAATCTGTGCATGCTTCTTTTCACGTATCAGCAATTGTACCTGGCTCATCTCGAGAGGAGCTGATGGTCATGACAGTAACAGAAATTGTGAATCAGTTAATTCAAGCACACCAGCAAGGAAAAGATGTCAATCTCAACAGGTAAAAGAGAGAGAGAGAGAGAAAGAGAAAGAGAGAGCTGTTAAAATTTAAACCTAAAACAAATTAATACTTCTCAATATTTTTTTTAGAATCAAAAGTAAAATTTCGAGCAAGTATGGCCTTTCAAGTCAGCCAAGACTTGTTGATATTATAGCAGCAGTTCCACAAGAGTACAAAAAGGTAATCAGAACAATTACAGCACTTCTCATAGATATACTTTATTTACGAGCATTTCTCTCATTTTTTTCATATTCAGCATAATGAAATATTTGTGAGAATAAAAACTGTCAAGAATGCCATAATAATACACTGAACATTCAACTTTTAAATCCTTTTGCTATCCTTCTCTGCAATTTTAGAAACTGACCATTGCAGAATTTTGAACGTTTTGTTTATTTGAAATACAGATTTTGTTGCCAAAGTTAAAAGCAAAACCTGTCCGCACTGCTAGTGGAGTAAGTAAAATCTGAAGTTTATTTAATTTTGGATCATCAACTTCATCAAAATTTTATATACAGTAATTAGGATTATTATACTCAATAAAGTGAAACACAGCTGTTGTCCTTTATTTGTAGATTGCTGTGGTAGCTGTGATGTGTAAACCTCACCGATGTCCCCACATTGCAATGACAGGCAATATCTGTGTGTGAGTACATGTGTTCTTGAGATATTAGTTTATACAGAAAAAATTTTTTTGTTAAAACCTTCACAGAACTACTTATTTCATGAATTTACCCAGAACAGCATTGCCCAGGACTGCATTTAAATACATGTACATGTATACTGCATTCATATATTACAGATATTGTCCTGGGGGCCCTGATTCAGACTTTGAATACTCAACCCAGTCCTACACAGGATATGAGGTATTGGACTACATGTATTGCACTTGAAGAAACCTAGTACTTCTTTTCACACTTCAAAATATTCAAAGTCTATAAAAAATTGTACCTTTTTAAAGTAAATAGTTGTTTGAGAGAGACATGTATATAACATTGCAGCCAACTTCCATGCGAGCAATCAGAGCGAGGTACAACCCATATTTACAGACAAGACACAGGGTGGAACAGGTAAGTATAACCTTGTAATTGGAAAGGGGGGTGGGTGGGTGTAAGAGCAAAATACACAAGAAAAATTGATTACACTGTACTTTATTTATTACAGTTAAAGCAGCTGGGTCACAGTGTGGATAAGGTGGAATTTATTGTGATGGGTGGAACATTTATGAGTCTGGCGGATGAATACAGGGACTACTTTATTAGGAACTTACATGATGCATTGTCTGGACACACCAGTAGTTGTGTGGATGAAGCAGTCAAGTAAGTATAGTAAAGTTCTTGTTTGTTTCAACCCTGTCAAGAAACAGTCTTCAGATTTACATTAAAGTGCATGTCAGTGTTTTACTGTATATGTAAAGAAGAAAATTGAGCTGTTAATATTTTGAATGGAAATTGTTTCAGAAATTTTATTTTTTTTATTGTTGTTTAAATCATTTTGCATTTAATATCCATGTTAAGCAAGAGTTTTTACTCCTTTTTCAGATATTCAGAAAAAAGTATGACAAAATGTATCGGTATTACAATAGAAACGCGTCCAGATTATTGTCTCCGTAAGCACATCAGGTAAAAATGTGTACATGTTATCATGATCTTCACTTAACCATTTTTGTTAGTTAATATGCAGTTATTTTCACAATGCGAGATCTTCCAAAAATTTTATTTTGACTAAAAAGTCATTGTGAATTTCTTGTGTTCCAGTGATATGCTTCGGTACGGCTGTACTAGACTGGAGATAGGAGTTCAGAGTGTGTATGAAGATGTGGCTCGGGACACAAACAGGTAAATGCAGAGCTTGAATTCTTGGATATTTTTAAGGTTTTTTTAATCACATCAAGTTCACAATATTGAGATTTGACAGTATTTTAAAATTTATATTGAAAACATGTGGTCATAACCCAATTATTAAGTTTATTTGTAATGTTGTGATCTGCACATTTTAGAATTAATCAATTGATGTTTTATTTGTTCAGAGGACATACAGTGAAGGCAGTAACAGAGTCTTTCCAGATGGCCAAGGATGCTGGGTTTAAGGTGGTGGCTCATATGATGCCAGACCTCCCCAATGTTGGCTGGGAGAGGGATGTTGAACAGTTTATTGTAAGTGACCAGAAGGGAAATCATTCTACTATATGCATGTACATGTATATAAACTCATCTTCCATTTTATTGATGCTGGTACTTTGCCTTTGAACCTGAATTTAAAGAGTTAATAATGTACCGGTAGATTGTAAAACCAGAGGTACAACATCAAGAAATTTTGAAAGATTGTCTATTTTATTATTCAATGATTATCTAAAAATTATATAGTACAAGCATTTAAAGGAGAGTATTGTATAACTACCAAATTTGTGTGAATATTAAATGTATATAATTATATAAACTGAGTTTGGACAGTTCATGGTTTTAATGCCATGAGGCGGTTTATAAAAAATTGTAAAAATGTTCCAACCTAGATTACCGTATATACATGTACCTTTAGATTTGGTAATTGTAGAATTTATTGTAATTCAATTTTTTATCAATAATTACAAGAAGAATTATGCTCATAAATAACAAGAGATTGTACAAAAACTCTTATAGATTGACATTGTGACATAGGGAAAAGATAATTCACTTAGCCATTCAAATAGCATGCTAGAAACAAAATAGTAAGTTGATAAGAGCAAGATACTGTACATGTTTAAAAAGCACAAGAATATATAAAATGTTTAATGCTTTTCAGGAATTTTTTGAAAACCCAGCATTTAGAGCAGATGGTTTAAAGATTTACCCAACTCTGGTCATAAGAGGAACTGGTATGTTTTGTATTTCTTTGGAATTATGTTGTTTTATAAATGTAAGAATGAATTACTGGTACATGGAAATCATATCAAACTTATTCTAAATTAATTTTTAGGGTTATATGAATTATGGAAGACTGGTCGATACAAGAGTTATCCCCCCAGTGGTCTCATTGACTTGATTGCCAGAATTTTAGCACTTGTCCCACCATGGACCAGAGTATACAGAGTTCAGAGGTCAGTTCATAAAGTAAAAGTTTTTCTCAACATGTGAAGCAATTTCCCTTGACTAAAAGTGGCTTTATGAAGGAAAATGAAACTTTAAAACAATGTGCGAAATTAACTTTTTTGTACCATAGACAATCGGTCCACAACATTTTCAAAATCTATAGACATGACTGATTTCCTATAGACCAAAAACAACAACCAGTATTATTCTTTATTTGTATTGTAATTTTATTCAGGGTAAAATAACCTGGTACCTCACTGTATAATCAGAGAGATAATAGGAACTCTTACTAGAAACACGGTGCAGGGTGCCCGGCTCTAAAAACCACACAAAGTGACACTGCCTTGTAATGATTATTTTGTAATACCAATCAAGTAAACTCAGAGTAAAGGAAAATAAATATATTAAGTACCCTATTCCCTTGAATACTGTAGATAACACTATACAAAAGGAAAAAAAAGCGCAGAATCTAAGACAACGTATACGTAAGGAAAACTGAACTGCAGCCATGAATTCCAGGCATGCAGTCTGGTATCATGAATGAGAAAACTGCGGTAAATGGTTTATGACTCGATTTTTTTGTTTTTCTCCAGATCTAGCACCTTGTGAATACTTCAGTTTGTCAAAATAAGACTTTTTGACTTTTAAATAGCACATGACACTTACATTTTGCTTCTTATCTCAATGTATTTAAAAGCTATTGAGTAAAACAGTTTATCGACTAGAGGACAGGCTGCGTTCGTGCTATAGACAAGTTGGTCTATGAATATTCGCGTTACTATAGACCCTGCGTATTTTCTATAGATTTTGTCTATCGGTCTACTGTTAATTTCGCACACTGCTTTAAAATAGAAGAAAATGAATTGAACATGTACATGTATCATTTTACAACAGGATATGTTCAAATTTAAACAATATTCTATGATTTATCTTAAGATTCATACATATCAGAATTAGACAACCCAGAGGCAATCTTCCTAATATGTACCACACCCCTTTAATATGTAACACCCCTCCCCCAATACATGAATCATGTTGTTTTCTTTAACTAAAATATTTTTGTAACTTGTACATCATAAACATAAAGGAAAACTTGATTTGCAGATGTGTGACATTAAACCACAATGTTTGAACATTTTGTCACACTATTTGGAGTGGTTTTCAACTTTGCTTATATTTAATATGTATATATTTTAGTACATGTACTGTTTCACTTCAAAGGCTATGATTTTTTCTAGAGATATTCCCATGCCTTTAGTGAGCTCAGGAGTGGAACATGGAAATTTACGGGAGTTAGCTTTGGCCCGAATGAAGGACCTGGGTACACAGTGTCGAGATGTCAGAACAAGAGAAGTGGGGATTCAGGAAATTCACAACAAAGTCAAGCCTTATGAGGTGAGATAAGGCCAAGTGATTTGTTTTAAATCAGTCATAAAAATTGCCAGGTTATACTGGTATGTTTTTCAATTACTCAATGTGTTTAAAATTATCAGATATGATTCTAAATTTATGAATCACATGTATGGATATTTAGTTTGCATAAATAACTTGTATAATTTGATGTGTAAAGATAGTCTTCTTATACACATACCGGGTACTCTAAAAATCCATTAAGTACCTATATTTCTGAGGTAGATGTACCATGATATCTAATACACATGTTTTAGCACTTGTATGTATGTAAGTAAAAGGCACAACACAACACGTTTAGGAGTTATATCCTAACACAACACAAAAAGTCAAGTCTTAACTTTTCAAATTTTAGGCAGAGTTAATCAGAAGAGACTACTGTGCTAATGGAGGTTGGGAGACGTTTTTGTCATACGAAGACCCAGAACAGGACATTTTGATTGGTTTACTCAGGTTACGGAAGTGCTCACCCGACACCTTCCGCCCAGAGCTTCGGACAGGCTGCTCCATAGTCAGGGAGCTCCACGTGTACGGCAGTGTGGTGCCAGTCCATGCCAGGGACCCCACCAAGTTCCAGCATCAGGTCAGAAACAGATAGGATTTTATTGTTGTCCAAATAACACTGTAATTCAGCTACATTTGAAAGAACACTTCAGTTCTACCATATTGTGGTCAAGGTTGTTTCTCAAGTTCAAAATTGATCCCCATGGTAACCTGTAGATTGTTCACTTTGGAGTGTGGCCATGCTTATTGGTTTGATAAACTGTCCTTCTTGTTTGAGATAATAGCACTTGGTAATTTAATTTTCAGGGCTTTGGTATGCTGTTGATGGAAGAAGCAGAAAGGATAGCTAGAGAGGAACATGGGTCCTCTAAAATAGCCGTTATATCAGGTGTGGAATACTACGGCAGATTTGTAAAATAAATTCTGTAAATCTGAGAAAACAATAAATTTGTAAAAATGATATCCATTTAAAATGATTTAAACTCATAAATTACTTACTGGTTTTACATACTCATATTATTTTATTGTAGGTGTTGGCACAAGGAATTACTATAGGAAAATAGGATATGAGCTAGATGGGCCTTACATGTCAAAGTCGCTTGTTTAAATAAACTGGCATTTTTAAAAGAAACTGTGCAATATCTAACCACACTAAGAACATCATAAAATGGATTTGACATACATGTATGAAGAGGAAAATGATAAAGAAATAGAAAGTTAACTTTTTCTGGCCCTGCCAATGTCTGTCAATTTTATCAGTGCATTACCGGTAGTACGTGTACCTGGTAACTGCACATATACAAGGATAAGGAATTGAACTGGAATCAAGAACTCACGAGAACTATCCAAAAGTTAACAGAATCCTACACAAGCATCATAAGAATAAAACATCAAGTTTATGATACTGCAGTAAAACTGAAATACACATGTATGTAGTGATAAGCTGACGAGTCACTCTGCATGGGATGCCAGTTTGTTGAAAAACTCTCATCAATGTAAACAGGCACTCATTTAATTTTAGGTGGGTTGAATACAATATACATGTACCTTTGTATCATCAGGACACAAAATCAAGTGCCTACAGCAAGATTTGAATTGGCAACCCGCCAACCTATGATTACTGATCACTATGCTAAGTGCTCCATAAAGATGTAATATAAGAAAAAAATACAATAAGGACTTTTGTTTGTAAATGCTCCATACAGTGTCTCTTTGAATTGCATTAATAAAACAAAAATGAAAGATTTGCAAAGATCTTTTAATTATTGATTTTACAATAAATAATAATCATGATTCTGCTGCATATTGTTTCATGTAAAATGCATTGTAAATGTACAAAAGTTAACATTGTTTTTCCATCTGATGTACATATATAGATAAATTAGGAAAATTGAGTCTATAGATGCAAATAAAGAAAAAAACAAGATATCTGTGAGCCAATGCTCACTAGTAATACCCCCGCTCTGATGTGAATATGCAAAATAAGCAATGTCGACAATTAACAGGAAGTTGACATTCGATTGGTACAAAAATATATCCCACAATATGGCATGCCTAAACAAATAGTGTGTTAAAATTTCAAGCATCTGCGATAAATAGTTGCTGAGAAATCTTTGACGAAAATTTGTTTTGAAAATTTAGGCTAAAAATAAACAAAGTCATCATTTAACAGGAAGTTGACGTCCGATTGGTACAAAAATATATCCCAAGATATGGCATGCCTAAACAAATAGTGTGTTAAAATTTCAAGCATTTGTAATAAATAGTTGCTGAGAAAAATGTGACAGAAATTTTTGTTACGGACAGACAGACACGCAGAAGGACAGACAGACAGATACACAAGGGTAAAACAGTACACCCCCTTCTCCTTCGGAGCGGGGGTATAACAAATGTACCAATAGTTCCACAGTTGTGAATATGACACTTTGACATCCCTTTCAATCAGTCAATGGATGAATGAAACTATTATGATAAGGGTACAAGGTGTTCTGTATTTTGTAGCGAGTTAATTCGGTATTGTATCACTTACAAGAAATCAGTATTAAGTAGAGAATACAATATATGTAGACATGAACAACCTTTCATGATGCATGTACAAATGTAAACAATGAATTTACCAGTGAACAGCTAGTACTACAAATGTTACTGATCGAATACACACGAGTTATGTACACATTGTACCATGTAATACAGCTTCATCCAATAACCCATGAATGTAAGATCATAATATTGCAAATATTGGTACTATTGAGTGTGTACACAATTTTCATTCAACTTTGGGATCCTTTATTTATCATACATAGACCAACATCAACCATGAAATTTAGGGAGTTTATAACTGTACAAACAGTATATGTAAACATTTGTGTGAAACGCATGTTATTTAAGTTTTCAGTGTTGATGTAGTTCCAAAAATATTTGAGTATGGTGTGCACCTTTCACTGGAGATCAAAGCATTTGGTATATTAAAAAGGTGTATTGTAAAATACAAGAAAACAGCACTAAATGACCAGAAATAAACTTGCTGCTGTTGTAGATATAATTGATCAGGCATGAACATACAAAACAACCTCGCACACACCAGTGGGTGTGCTAAAAACCAGGATTTGATCATGCAATAAAATACAATATAAGACTGTCACATCATAAAGAAGTCATGCTAAAACAAGGAGAAGATCCTATCAGTCTGTTGGTGCTAAGAGCCATCCTGTTCACTGTGGTCGACCTCAGTCTGTTGTATGTACACTTGCTGTCCGTTAGGTAACTGTTGTATCTGATACACACCCTGGTAAATCAGATCATAACATAAGTTCATTGTTAACAACATTAAAACTTTTAAATGAGCAAAGTATGGGCAAATAGATTGTATGAACGATGGCTTGAATTCTGAGTAGATTACTAAGATATACACAAGTAAGGTTTTGCATTACGTACCTGTCCAAACTGTGACTGGTCGGCCTGTGTGACTGTCTGTATTGTCTGGACTGCGGGCTGCTCCGAGGACTGAATGATAATTGGCTGATTACCCTGTTTTCCTTGTAGCTGCATCTGAATGGCCTGTAGTTGGGCTGGGGTCAGCTGAATCTAAGAGATCAATGAGTTTATTCCATTACAAGTTTATAACATGTAGTTTTAACTTAGTTTCTTTTGCAAAATCAGAAAATTGATATGTCTTTAAGAAATGCATTGTACAACAGAAGTAGATATGTTGTGCAGTTTTAGACAATTAAGAAATGAGTATTCTCCAGCAGAGAGCACTGGTTTAGATTGATTTGATGAAAAAATTTAGTGCAGTGATTTCATCAATATTTGTTGAATATCAATTTTTAAGGATGATCCACAAAATTAAATGTTTATTGAAGTGCAAGATCTAATAACATATTTTATAGATAGAATCATTGGCCACAAATTTATGTATAATCCTTGAAACTGTCATTTTCAAGAAAATTGAAGCCCATGAATATTAATGAAACCACAGTAACAGGTACATGAACAGTTTTGTTTCTTCTCAATGACACCCAAATTTGCTCATTGAAGCATTTAATTAAAAAGACATACTTTAGAAACCCAAAATTATCGGATTGCATATTGTAGGGTTCATGTGGAGATAAATATGAACGCAAAATTATTTAAATATTGTTAACTTTAAAAGACTATATAAATATAACAAATATAACAATTCCATAAAAAAGGATGAAAATTTCATTTTCACCTTTGCAAGACATGAAATTTTTTGCAAAATCCTTATATCGGTATTCATTATATTCAAGTTCATTTTGACTATAAAATTTTTACAAGGAATAGCTTTGGGGATTTGTCCAAAACTAGGCCAGCATTTTTTTATTTTTAGGTTTACAAACCACAAAATGATAAAGTTCCGTAGGAGGAAATAAAAAAAAAATAAAAATCACTTTTGACCACCATTTTTTTATTTTTAGGTTTACGAACCACAAAATTGTAATGTTCTGTAGGAGGTAAAATAAAATTTTTATGACATCACCTTTTTTTAATAATATAATAAATGACAACTTCATTATAGTGGTGTGTAACTACATCAAGTGTAGCATGGGAAAAGTATGTCATATCACTGAAATAGTACAATAGAATATTGGATATACAGATTTGACATAACATGTAGCAATGTTCATTTGTCATTTATAGGAATCGAGTCATTTATCATTATAAGAATCTTTAGTTACAGTTGTATCATATTAACTTTTTAGCTAGGTACAAATAGTTTGCCAATTTATTTGTTAAGAGTTAATATCTTTGTTACCAATGAAACAAAATTTTATATAAAATGGTTGAAATAAGGAATGCTATATATAGATGTTTACTGTCAAAGGTGTTAAGCATGGACTTTAATCATTAGACAACATTGCTCTAGAATATGTTAACTTTCTTTAATTAAACAAATGATTCTGCTTTTTGGATGCCTTAGTGGCCGTTTCTTTTCTACTTGCAAGAGATTGGCTGTTCGTTCGCCCTAAAACGCGTTTGCCCTTGACGCTGTTCGCCCTAGTTTCCATTCGCCCTAGGTCCGTTCGCCCTAGGTCTGTTCACCTTATTTTTATATTATAAATTTTTGTATTCTGATCAATTTAAAGATTATGAAGAGATTAATTAATGAAAACAATACCACCCTTTCCTCTTTTATATTATAATCACCAATTGACTGACCGTGACATGATATCGATACGAAGACTTGTGAATTGATTTATTTAATTCTTTTAATGTTACTACATTTTATATTCTTCTTTTATTATTTTGTAATTATTTTAAATTTCACCTCATAATATAACCATATTATAATTATGAAATCTCCGTATATATCTCATTTAGAGATCAAAGGATTGTGTTATGTAAATTCTTCAAAGATAGAAAAGGTGATAATCATTTGCTTAGCTTCTGAATGAGCCAATTAGAGTCTCAATTTCTTTAATTGTTTAAAAAACATCAAGCGAATCATTATAAAAACAAAAAGACAGTTATCGACAATTTACGGCAATAAAATCTTACAATTATACCGATTACGTCTTTTTTGGAAAAACATAGAATATACGAATAATTGATTAAAGTTAAACAAGTTTTAAGTTAAAATTAAATGAAATAACTTATGATGTGTTTTATTAAAAAACAAGGCGCGAACTATTATTAGGGCGAACGATTATTAGGGCGAACGATAATTAGAGCGAACGGACCTAGGGCGAACGGACTCAGGCGAACAGGTAGATAGGGTGAACGAACCCATCTTGCTTCTATAGATAAATATTCTCAGGTAATCATCAGCATGAGGTTTCTTTTCTTTGGTTTTATCATGATAATATTTTTCTTGTTGTTTTGATAATAGTTTTCAATACTAGAGTTCAGAACTTTATCCAACATATTTAAATATAGTTTATGTACACAATAATTGATGACAGTAAAAAAAAAATGTTCAGACATGTATAATATGATACAATTTAGGCAAACAACAAGCAGGGTTCATCTGTTGATCATATGCTTAAACTTTAATTCTACATGTAATCATTTTGGGAAATGTATTGTGGTTTTTTATTTTACATTCTCTTGTACAGTACAATGTGTTTCTAAATCTGCATAAAACTCGAGCTCTTGTAGACAACAGACATGTACACATAACTAAGAAACAATTATAAAGTATGGTGCGATAAACAACTTAATTATAATTCTTGTCAAATATAGAGTAAATACACATGAATTCATCTTAATTGTTGTTGTGACTCAATGTATACTAGGTTATAATAAAATAGCAACAGTTTTCTTGAATTACGTGGAAATGAACACAACCTGTTTGTCTTAAAATCCTTCTCACATTAGTCATAGACTAAGATTGTATGTGTTATTTAATTACTTTTTAAAAAACTTTATACTTTATTAAAACACCTTTTATCACATATACATCTGTCAGTGATAAATGATACTGTTTTTTGATATCTTCAATTTTTATCCGACCTCACTAAGTTCAAGATAATGAGGTTTGACTGTATATGTAAACAATATCCTGCTGGAAAGCTAAATAAGGAATGAAGTCATCTACCTGTACAATCAACTTTGACAAAAGCCAGACAACCAACCATCTTATTCTATTTTCTTTTTTTAAGCACAAGAAGGATTTAGAGCCGTTTTAATGAGAGCTTGGACTTCGGGCAGTACATGTCAAACTCCAATCTGATTAAGGTGGGGTCTACTCATGGTTAACTGTCCAGTTATTGGCTAATAGATATGAATTCATTGAACACAACAACACTTCTCCGACTTCATCCAGGACTGTATATTTCAGTTGAAACAGCATCAATTTCACACAACAGAGCAAATCTTGAAAGAAAAACTTCCAGATTTTGACAGTCTATGAGTACTGAAGAGCTTCTCTGAGTGAATCAGAAAGAAGGTACTCAATATTTGATAGCTTGTTTTGATGAGCAAACTAGATAGTTACATCCCACTGAATGTCCAAGCTCTTGTTAACAGGACTCTAAGTACTTAGTAGACAGTATTTCTCATATGTTTGATATCCAAAATTCTACAAGATATATTGATATTTTACATGCACTGTATTAAACAATGTGAGGAAATTGTTCTCTTCCTCAATCTTATTCCTTTGTCATTGACAATGTATGCAATCATATATGCAGATAATGCAGTGCTCCTTGGAGTTAATCTTCTGTGTACCAGGAACTTGTTTGGCAGTATGGGACCTGCCCTGACCATAAATCTACATAACTTAGCAGTACTTTCTTGGATAGAGTAAACTTACAGGGACGTTTTGGACTCCGGCTGGAGTAACGACTTGTTGATACACTTGTGTCTGTTGCTGAGGTTGTTGAATTTGAACTTGTTGCACTTGAGCTTGACTTGTCTGTATTTGTTGATGAGGGGCTTGTATCTGGATCACCTGAGGCTGTGCTACCTGGATAATGAGTGAATTTTTTTAATAAGATTACCACTGTAAATCAGTCTGTAATATAATACCATGAAAGTATATATGACAAAATTTTGTTGTATAAAACATAGATTTGAGGTTGACTTACCACAGAACTCTGAGCTGAGGCAGCTTGATGGATCTGGAAAGGCTGCTGTATAATCTGTCCCCCTGAAAACAAACATTAAAACAATTAATTCCTTATGTGTGTAACCACAAATATATGTTGCAACTTTTAAATCTTAGAATGCTTCTTATTTAAAAAATACTGTTTATCAACTTTTATTCACAACAACTTAATTTTGTGATTTTAAATTACTTATGTTAACTCGGTTTAAAAGGATTAAGATATATGAGAGAACCAGGGTAAAAAATATTTGCAATGTATGAGTATTTCCCACTTTTGTGCCAACTCTACAAATTTTGCAGACAAAGATCTTATAAAGTTCACTAAGCCTCATGAAATTTTACTGCATGTGAATGAAAATAAGTTTGTAGTTCTAGTAATTCTAATGAATAAAAGAATACAAGATAAGTACCAGGAAGCTGTATCTGTGTTGTTTGAGGTTGCTGTTGTGTTATTTGGGTCTGGACAGGTTGTGCCTGTTGCACAATTTGCTGTGTGGGTGTCTGCTGCACTTGTGTCTGTTGTTGTTGTTGTTGCTGCTGCTGCTGTTGTTGTTGCTGTTGCTGAGCTTGTTGATTGGCAAGTTGTAGGTAATACTGTATTTGATCTGGCAGCATTGAGGTATTTCTTGTAGAATCATCCTGTTTTGGGTAGACAAAAAAGAATTTAAAAATGCAATCACACTAGCATAGCACAACTAAAAATAAAGTCTGACTAAAGTAATATGCATTTACTTGTCTTTTTGCAGGCTTGAGTTCATCTCTAGGAACTATGTCAATGAGGAAATCAAACTGGTCAAACTTTGTAATCGCCATGGCAATATCATTTCTCTGCAAAATACATATATACATCCCATAATAAATAATGTACTGGTACTTGCCATTTTGCTTTATCTTAGGCTTAGCTATAAGAGTTTGATTTATACTATGAAAATCTTTACACTATTATAAAAATTTAAAAAATTCAAAGATTTGTGATGAAGTCCAAAGTTAAAATTCCTTACACAGCATAATATCATAATAATGAATCATGTATGTACCTGTAGAGTTCTTCTTTTGTTATCCTCTGTGTGGATCCAGGCACGAAGTGAGAGCTCACTTATGAAGATTTCTGCAGCCTTAGCAAACAATACAGGAGCCTCTGCACTGATCATCTAAAATCACACAGAAGAGTATCAATAAAAAAAAAAATCCAATTAGAGTATGTATATACATGTATATTCCTTTCCAAAGAAAACACTTTGAAATAATATGTTAATGCATATAGAGAATCTGTAGATCAATATTTAAAAAAATGGTATTATAAGCATGTATGTTTAAATTATCATAAACAAAAGCTTGCTTATTGGTCAGAAATTAAATGGAAAGCTTTCAAAAACATTAACATGCATCAAAGATGTGTACAAACCTTCACATCTTCATCAAGTTTCATTATCTTTTTAATTCTTGCCAATGGTAATTCTTGCTGCTTAAAATCATCCTGAAAAAAGTAATTCATAAAAGTTATTCATTTCTAAACCACACTCTTAATTATGTTAATCTAATACACCTCTATAGAATCATAATCAATTTCTTAAGAGTTATCTCCATTTATTTATGTATAAAATTCATGTACTCTAATATATCATTAATTATAATAAAATCAATCTCAATAACAAATTAACCTGTTTCAGAGATCTAATGTTGCCGATGGTCTTTGGCCAAAACTGTTGCAGCATCATATTTGCCTCCCCACTGATGGTAACCCCTCCAGTGGGAGAGGACCCACCGGGTGTATAGTTGGGATCAGACATTCTTTAAATCCTTAAAAGAATAAATTGATACATACCAATTTAATTTACTGAATCATGATACATGTAAGTGCGTACTGCATATTGAGCACGTCGACAATGGGACGATAATCATGGTAATGAAGTGTTGAAAAGAAATGAAATTTTTATATACCAGTTATGTTTACAAAAAAATTAAATGAAAGATCATTTCGTGACATTTTAATGTTTGTAAAGTGTAACACCCTAAACTACTGGCTGGCCATCAACGATACGATTGATTGTGGCAATTGGACCAATAATTTGGTCAGAATTTACATACCCAATCAACACATGAACCAATGACCTACCCACCAATGAGAACGAAGTACAATCCAGTCCAAATGCAGGTGCGCGAACCCAAGGAAAGAAGTAACTCTTTCTTCTAAAAGACAAAAACTTCACCAAAACATAAGATTATTGTGAAAATATTTGCCTTATAATCCAAAATATTACAAAGAATAGATTTGTTTCCTTCTTTATGGGAAGAAAAAATGGCGGAATCTGATTGGAGCAAAACTGCGCATGCGTTCAAAATATAAACAGAAGTCGCCGCTTCCGGTTTTTTAGTCATGCAGGTAAAATAACTGTTGTTTCTTTTGACAAGCAATTTAGAGTTTTTGTTGCTTATTATTTTGTATTTTTTTAAAATTTTTATTTCAGAAAGAAGAAAAACAACTTGAACATACCCTTGAATCTCTCGTTCAGAGAGTTCAGGATATAAAAAATTCCATTGCGAACCTTTTGGTGAAGCTGGAAAATGAATACAATATTCTACAATGGTAAAGTCCCCTGATATTCATTATAATATAAATAATGATGATGATCAAAAACAATGGTTTTAAAGGTGCGTTGTTACATTAGAGTTATTAATCTTTATTGCTCAGTTGCTCCGTGGAAAAACAAAAACTTAAGGCATGTATGAAAAATTTAATTAAAATTTCAACTGTTCAACAACATGTATATCCATTGTAAATTATAAGTATGCACATGTAATGACTGCTAGACTATTTTTATGTCATGCAGTCACTTATAAGGTTACTAAATTTTTAACTAGAAAAACTATCTCCTTCTCTACTTCCACAGTTGTGTGAGATAACCTGAATGCATGAATATTATGTTCATGAAGCCCTCTACCAAAATTGTGAAATTCATGGCCCCTAAGTCAGGGGTTCAGGCTCTTGGGCAGGGCCAATATGGCCATTAAATAAAAATGTATTTAATCTTAGAAAGTCTCCTTCTTTACTTCCACAGTTGTGGGAGATAAACTGAATGGATGATTATGATGTTCATGAAGCCCTTAACCAAAATTGTGAAATTCATGGCCCCTGGGTCAAGGGTTCAGGCCCTTGGGTGGGACCGTTATGACCTTATAGTGAAAATGCATTTAAGGCCACATAAAATTAATTTTTAGATTCTCCTCCCCGCCCGCCCCTCTGAAAATGGCCCGCCCCAATGCATTTTATTTTGAAAAAAAAAATTCGAGAAAAAAAATCGGGCTAGGCGTACAAAAAATTCAAAACATTTTAATAGCTGCCTAAACATGTGGATTACCTTTTGATTCCAGTCATGTTTGTTATCATAAGGATCATACATGTGATAAGTTGAAGACCACAAAACTGTACAAAAAACCTGAATTTGGGTAAAAAAACTGTACACTGCCCATCAAAAAATGGTACAAAAAACGGTACAGAATATTGCTTAAATTTTTTTTGATAAAGCACCTTATTTCTAAACCAACAAATGTTTATTTTATAATCACAATTTTTTCATGAATTATTTTAATTGAGCAAGCATAGATGATAGTTTGTTCACCAACTTTATATAGTACAACGTGAGAGTCGATGTCTCCAATTTACATCTTGTTCATGAATGTATTACTGATATATACACCAGCAATGTAAATAACAGCAGCAAGTGCAACCTTACATAAATTTTTGCACTTAAAAAATCCTTTATTTCAGCATAAGCATGATAATAAACACGTTTATTCATCATATACATTACGAACGGAGAGCTGGTTCAGATTCCTGTATATTTCTAAAGTTGGCTAAAAGTTTTTTGATCAAGTTACAAAATATTTTAAAACAGTTATAATTAAATACCCCTTTAAAAACAAAGCTACCTAAAGGAGCATTTTGATACGGATGATTATCCCAATTGGCAGTTCACACCTTCACACGCGACGGTTTGTGTACGCTACACAAGTATCAGTAGGTCACGTGTCAAACACAGGTGATGTTTTCCAGTGTCTCGCGAGCAAGAATGAGAGGAAAATGGCAGCATTTAGCTAGATTTTTCAAAATACTGTACAAATTCTCATATTCCGTGAATTTTGGTGTCCCACTGGTACACAGTGAATGGGGTTGATAAAACGGTACATATGGCGTACCGCCGGTACATATCACATGTATGTAAGGATACAAATGTCTTCATGCATTAACAGTTAAGTTGAAATAAAATGGAATTAAAAGATTAAAAGTGGGTTTGTGTACTCATATTAGCATTAACAATTTAAAAGAATAGAACAGTTGTTTTTTTTCTAGAACATGAACGGTGAAAAAGGTGTTTTTAAAAAATAATAAATAAAATCCACTCACCCGCCCCATATTTTTTGCAAATCAGAATGAGAATCTAAATATTAATTTTATGTGGCCTAATTTTAAAAAATCTTCTGTATTTCCACAGCATGGGGGGAGGTGACACATATGGCCATATATTGAAAATGTATTTTTTAGATCACTTGAGTTACTCAAGTAACTTATTGCTATTGGTAAATTAGATAACAAAAGCAGGTTAAACAGTCAGAGGAGTCTCGTATTAGGGTTTAGATTCCAAAGTAAAGCTGAAAATGCAAACATGAAACTCCCTGACAGGTCCGTTTGTTGGCTATGGTACTCGGGTGACCGTCAAGGCCTGTAGGACTCTTGTTTCTTTACTCTTTGATAGCTTATAGGTAAACAAATCATATCTGAAAGTTTAAGGACAATCTAATTGTTAATTTGTTGACCACTCAGCCTCCTCAATTTCAAATTTTTTAATAATTTATCTGAATATTTTTCTCTAGATTTTTGCTCTAGATTCCCATATTAACATGTGATCCTTGTGTATCACATGGAACTATTCAAACGTATCTACGTATCATTTACCTATGACTCATTGACAGTTGAAAACTATGTACAATTTGAGAAAAAGTTAAGTTAGTACATGTATTCTTAAATTCTATATGAACAACTATGAATCATGACCTAAATTGATACTAGTATCTAACAAAATAAAAACTTCCAATCCCACACTTGCTATAAAGAGGATTCACTTTTCTGTTCAACTCTCTTATTTCCAGGGTTATGTAGAATCTTTGTATAAAGGATTTTTATTTTTTATCTCTTTAATAGGACTAAGCAATAACGAGTACCTGAGTACTTATCGACATCCCTACCATTTACCAATTATAAACCTTTTCAGTTGGAAAATGAGGTGCTTCACTGCGTTGAAAGCGAAAAAGATTTTAATGCAGTTTTGTGTTTTAATTTTTTAATTGGAAAAAATCTTCTTTATTAATTATTGAGGAGAAAAAAGGGTTTCAAGAAAACATGTTTCATGATGATTGTCACATTCAGTCGTCTTTATTTTTTTTTGGTCATGTTTGTAGGCACAAAATTTGATAGATGTATAGATATACATGATGATGTACACTATTTTTGCCATTTTTAATTGAGTCATTAACTTACACTAATGAATTTTAGGCCATCAATGCTTGACAACTTTGCCCTGTTATCTGGTCAGCTGAACACTCTTGGAAAACTTCTTAGAAATGAGAAAGTGCCACCACTACGCAATTCCATTTTACTACCAATTGCTCTATCAGGGGACAGAGATCCAGAATTGGAGGTAAAAAATGTTTTTATTAATTAAGGAATAAGGAATCATTCTTTTAGTATTATGAGGTGATAATTTCAGTCGGGGCGTGGTCAAATCCAATAAAGCCCGAAGGGCTTTATGATAGATTTGACCATGCTCCAACCGAAATTATCACCTCATAATATTCAAAGAATGATTCCTTATTACTTATATTTACATTATTTCCAATTTGTACACTTTAAAACAACATTATTTAAAACCACTATATTTTCGTATATCACATGCTACGTATTACTGTGCGGTGCAGCCAATACCATCTCTCGGTTTTGCTATAAGACACGCCCATTTTGTGTCACTCATGTTTTATGAAGTTATCGAGTTTTAGGGTTCAAAATTGATTCTTAATGTTATCACAGACAAAGACAGTTGAAAATGTAAATATTTTTGATTAACTGAAATGAACACAATTTCAACATATCTTGTGGAGGAAAATTTGACAGAAATCAAAATATTATAATTTATCTAACGGATGTCTCTCCTAGAAAAGAGATACCTACTGTACCTACCGGTAGGAATAGCAGCAATGTGCTTTTTACCAAATTGTTTTGTTCAGTAGCTGATCCCTATATTTTATTAGTATAAACTTTATCAATGAAATTCCCATATCAATAATTTGATTGAAAGCAAAGCAATCAATTTTATGATAATTTTGTCAAATTTATGATAGAAAGTAACAGAGAGGAGAGTCATCGCCTTCAATGCTGATGTGGTACCCCATTATCTCAGAACAAAGCCAGAACCAGAGGTAGAGGAGCGACTTCAGCCTGTTCTAAACAGGGCTTCCTCACTGACCACAGAGGCGGCTCAGGTATTTATATGATTATGAGTTCCAGCATTCTACATGATTGTTCATATCATATTTTTCTCAGCTTTCAACTTTCAAGAGACTATGTATGACAGAAAGGGGTAACATTTGTTTTTCAGAAGCAGATAAATGCTATGAATAAGATGACCAGTAACATTGTGGATATCATCAAATCTCACCAAGAAACCATGGAAAAAGAAGCAAGTAAGTCTGGTTTACACTACCGTCATCGAGGTTCGTGTATTTACCTCGAGTCCTCGTGGTGTGAAACTGATCGCGGTTTAGCTCAGGTAAAACTGCGCATCCTCGCGATACATCGTCTCACCTTGTCCATACCGTCGCGGT
>WFKH01007768.1:19244449-19291026 GCA_016163765.1 Magallana hongkongensis
ATAGACGCTACACTATTTACACTCTATTTACACATTTTACTTTTTTTCTACGATGATTCTAGGTGAAAAAGGGAATGATATTTTACATTCACTTATAAAGTTTACATTCGTGTCATATTGAAAAGAATTTACATGATCGGTATTAATTCAGAATTAACAATATGATGTAAAAGTGACTTACAATGTATCTTAAGATAAGACTTAGTCAACTTCGTTACGCTAAGAAGTTTTGTGAAACAGCTATGACAAATCTTAGGAACTTCCTAAGTTATAACTTAGGCATATCTTAAGTTTTATCTTAGGAAACATCTTAAAGGGACATGGTGACGCACAAACCCATGATTTAGCAAATATCGAATTTTGACACGATTTCCACATATTTTATATATCATACGAAAAGATGAACTTTTGAAAAATTACGGTGTTCAAAAGTAAATAAATCAAATTAAAAAGAGAAAAATAGAATTAAGCGTTGGGCCAACACGAAAATATTCAGTTTTCCTTCCGCTTCATCGCCACGCAAGCGCAATGGAATGTAAATACTGCAGCGTGGCATACATTATGAGCCAGAAGCCTCTCATTGAAACATGATGTCTTCGAGAAGTATATATTTATTAAGATGCATTCTCTATTAATGCATATTTCTTACCACAGACATCGAATAGCCTCAAATTCAAATTCTTTTTTTAGTGTGTCAATCCCACTGTAACTATTTTTAGACAGAAATCGCAATCACGTGACACTAAACCAATGTCCAAAACAACTCGGTTTGTTTACGTGTGCAATTTCCGGATGAGTGTTAATGACTTGTAAATTGATAGGTGATGACTTATGATGCGTGAAACCTTCCGTATGATGAAATTTCAAGAAGCTCTTCTTATTTCCGTTGTCATAATCGAAAAGTAAAACATCTATTTTGAGTCACCGTGCCACTTTAAGAAATCTTTGTGAAACGGGCTACAGACCGACAGACGTTTTATAGTAAACCAAAACTAGATCATATAAGTTGAAGTTTGTCATCTATCTCGTGTCTTGATGGGAAACTATACTTTACCTAAATGCAAAAAGCCAAAAATAAGATACATGTACATTTATATGTAATTGTTGATGTTGATGTTAAATCATGTGTGATGCTGAATTAGAACCACGAACATATTTGGTTTAGGTCTTTATGTACACGTGAGTTTTTTAATTTTGTTGTCTGATAATATAATTATTTCTATAGAAGCAAGGTGAAGTAGTTTTCATGTTATCGTGTATATTAAAGTGTATTACTTAGTTTAATCGTGGAAATCTGGTTGTTTTTGTACCTATTTTCGGTTTTTAAATGAGCATTATTAGCATGTACACGTACTCAATAATTCAAATATAACACCTCTTATGTCCATGTGTTTGATTTTAATTCAAATATGTCCGTGTGTTTGAAATCAAAGTCTGAATGAATAAATTCGTTATCTATGTATTTTCGAAATGTTTGTAAACAGTGGCGTAGAGAGAAAAAGCTTTCACTTAATCTAGAGTAGTCAATTTATAATTCCATCCCCTCAAACAGTGTAATGTGAAGATAAAAATCCACATATTTTTAAACTTACTTGTACAGCAATTTGATATCGCACCCCTTCTTCACAGATTAGGCAGAATATCATTGAAGAGTTGGGTGTGTACAAATCCACCTTGTCACACCCATCAATTATTCTCACGTCAAGACTCATCGCTTATCGCATAAATTGGATTATAATCGAGTATAATTTGATAAGAAATTTTTTGTTGCAATATTTGTTTCTTTATATTGCAATTCAACAATTCTTTTTAAAAAATTAACGTTTTGAAAAAAAAAAAACCACGTTACATGTTAAACACTTTTTACCATTTCAGTGTTTAAAATAAGAAAGCAATGAAAACTAGATCATATACAAACAGAGTGAAAAAAAAAAAACGCTTCAAGGATTGTGTTGTATTCATTGAATATCACAATTAATGCATATTTTTTTTCTGAAATAAATCTTAATTGTGTGACAGCAAAATAATTTTAATCATGAACTGTTTCGGACGCAGGATTGGCTTGTCGTTTGCTTCCTTGAACAATATAAAAATACCACATGTACTAATATATTTTAGACCCGAAACCTACCCCAGCGTCATTTATTACTTACCCCTTTGTGAAATACATTCGTGGTATTTTGTAAGAAAAATGACAACGTGTTTATCAAGTCACCATATCTAAACAAAATAGTTTGGTTTTTATTTGTTTGGTTTTTAATTGTGTCACTCTAAATGACGATCTTACGTCTACAGTGACACATCATCATTCAAACCCCTGATAACGGACCCTCTTTCTCAGACTCAGTCCACAGCGCAAAGCCAACCATCTTATCAGGGGCTTCAGCACTTTTGCAACAGAAGTCTCAGATATTACGGAGACCTAAACTCATTGTTTAAAAGAATTTAAGCGGGTTTGGTCCATTATTTACGTTTGTTTATGCTGTACAAGGGGTGGCTCTGATAAAGTTCGTGTCTGTATCGCTAGGCGGCGGTCGCCTCCCCCAGAATATGGTCGCAGCAGAGCTTAAGTAAAATAAATTCACCAACGATTATAAATATTGGAACTGTTATCATATTAGAACTTTGTTTGTTTGTGAAGAAAATGGATGCCATACGGATGGCTTTGGAATTTCTTATTGTTCTTTGCATTGTTTCTAGAATTTCAACACAGGTAGGATATTTTATTATTCTTTATCATTTGAAAAAAATATATATATAATTTCAATTTTGATTTCGATGATTTTATTATAAAGAAAACACTTCTTTTTAAAAACAAACTTTGGCAAAAAACTAAATAACATGGAGTAAAATACTTTTATTCAATAAACGAGAGAGGGGGAGGGAATAAATCTTGAACTAAAATTTTAAAATACTATAAAACAATATTTCAGTACTCTCCGGTTAAAAAAAAAACATTCAAACAAACATTTAAAATATAAGTTAATTTTCTTTTAATTATTTGCTTTGAGCAATGTAAATCACCAAAAATGCCGAATAACATACATATGACTCTGTAACTAGGAGAACGTAAATTGTGGAAGATATTCGGAGATATTTGGATGTCCGACAGTCTCGTCTTAATTTTGAAAAAGTCGGCGAAATAAAGAGATTTATATAGAAACCAAAGTATGCGGCATGATAGCAGAACCAACTTCTGTATTAAAAAATGAGAGTATACCTTAATTATAGTCAAGTAAATATTCAAACCCAGGCATATTATAGTAAATATTCTGGCAGTGTTTGCATGGTTGAAAATTTTTAACAGATATTTTGATATTAATGATGTCAAAATATTTAAAAGATTTTAATATGAATGATGTCGATTTCCAATGCGCATAAAAAGAAACCAAAATTATACTTATTTTAAACAAAATGAAAAAAATTAATGTTACATGTACATGTAGTTATAAATTTCTCTACTTTACATAGAAGAATATAACATGTTATACATATACATAACCTTTGTAATTAGGTTTGTGAAGATTAAAAAAAATCCACCTTCACCACACACACACACAAACTGGCTTATCTTTGTTTCATCACTTGTTTATTAATTTTTCAAATCAAACGATTGAACGGTTATAGTATGTGGAACTGTGGACCATTTGATCAGGGGTTTCGCCCCCCCCCCCCTTTTTTTTTAGTCTCAAGGAGGTCTGAATATCGAGATTGTTAAAATACTTAATATCATTATTATTATACACTGATGAGCTGTGCTGCCCAAAGTTTTACTTTCTGAATAAACATTATATATCCTTCTGCAAGTATTCCTTTTTTGTAATGTTGTTTCACAGGAAAGCCCACGAGCGACTTTGTTTATCACCCTGAAGGAGTACAACAACACAAACAGCGAGCTGTACAACGGACAGTGCTGTGACGGACCGCCCTCCAGAAAGTGTAGCTCAGACAGATGCGATTACGATATCAACATATGCGTGACTACCAATGGGAACGGGTAATTTTTCCATGTATATTGTAAATCTACCATTGAGCATTTGTAAGCATATTGTATTCTTATATACTGTATTATTCTTGGCAATGGACATGAATGTTTAGTACTTTAACTACCGTAATTAGAAGCAGCAAGTACTATTATTATCTACCAAAATAAAGAAATGCTTTATAATCTTAAAAAAGTATGCTTTATAATCTTAAATTGCGATTAGATGTATTGCGGAACAGTGGTAAATCTTTCGAAAAGGTCAAAACATAACAGGCATAAAAGAAAAGAATAATATTATTTTTATTATAAACTCAAATGAGTATAGGTCCGATTTGGTATTTGCACAAAATGGTAAGATCGTAGGCAAAAGATGACAATCGGTACCAATACAGTACATTAGTTAAAGACAAATTGAAGAACACAAGTCTTTGATATAAATACTTTTAAAAGAGTGTTTTTTGTAAAATATGCATACCATACTTGTAGAAATTACATGCTACGGTTTAAAAGTTATAGCCAAATACCAAAGTTTTCGCAGACAGACAGATGAACAGTTGAAATAAAATCAGAGATCTTCGAGGGCATAAAACACAAGAAAAAAATGAACAATTTTACAAGTATAGCTTAATTTGTTAAAACAGTTCCGATCTTTGAAACTGCTTGGCAGTGGCAACTCTTCGAATTTGAAAGGTCAATTCCACACACAATGATTGTTTGATTCGCATGGCATTTGTCGATACAGGATGTTTATAAAACATTGGCAGAATTTGTATTTCTTCTATGAATCATGTAGCATTGCAATCCTTGTTTGGCAAAAACAGGACAAGGAAGTCTATTCTGTTCTTCATTTAAACAAAAGTCATAAAGAATGGGTATACGGGGACCGACAAATACTATAATTAATGAGTCACAGCAAGTAGCTAGTCGATATTTGGAACCGTGTCATCCTTCTTTATCTAAAAATTTGAAAACATAGTTATATTCTTAAGATAAATTCACCACAAAAACATACACATGGTTCCGTGTATTTGAACGTTCTTCCCTGTCATTGAAAAAAGGAAACGATAAATACTTGTAACCACTATGACGTCAGAATATTTTATCAAAGATCATTTAGTAAAACTGATGGCATAATTTTCATCTCAGTATAAATCACTTTTTATTTCGTTATGTAGCTCCTGGTGCCATTCCAACCAACTAGATGTAGACCAACCACCGGAACTTATCTTCAATGGGAATGGACAGAATGTACTGGTTATTTCAGAATGGAAGGTGTGCTAATTGTTGATACACTGCTAAAAGTCATCAACAACAATTAAACGACAATAATTTACTTAGTACATAAGTTCTAAAGTTATATAACTCATGTACATTTTCATTGCTTTTGTTTGGAACAACTTGGAATAATTTACTTAGTATATAAGCTCTAAAGTAAGTTATATAACTTATGTACATTTTCATTGCTTTTGTTTGGAACAACTTGGAATAATTTATTGTATGAGTTCGAGCCTGGATTGGGATTTTTTTTTTACAGTTTTTATATTCATACGAAATTTAAATGTATTTCATGGCCAAATAATGTTAAATTGAAATATTTGGAACGGTTATTTTTTTTGATATGGTGTAGTTTAACCTATGTTAATACAATTTAAAGTTAATTTTAAAACTATTACAATTAATATTTTTTTAAATTTTCATTTTTTAAATAAAATTATACATTATAGGGAAGTGCACGAATAGATATTAATATCAGTGACACAGATGGTCCAAACACCCAACAGCTTGTGGATAGTTTCACCTTCTTTTACATTGAAAAGGGAGGAAAAACACCCAAGTTTACAGAACTGGTCTTGAACGGTTCACGTGTAAGACCGTCAAGGTAAATAATCAGATCTGATACAATCACAGCTCCTTACATCGTTATTATCTGTTTACATTATCTATGCAATGATTCTTGTTAGATAACATTGCAATGATTCTTGTTAGATATATTTTTTAAATCTATTTTTACATCGACAACAGGTGGAACTATCGTTTTTGGTTCAAACCGCATTAATATATATTTCTAAATTTAAGTTGACGTCATTCAACACATTTAATTCAAAGCATATAAATGAAGTAAAGACCGTAAAGACCTTGGATTACATCTTGCATCCCTTGACATTCCAATTTTGATTGTTCTGTTATGACATTTACCCAGGCTGCGACTGTCACTGGGGATACAGTGTCAGACCTACTATTACGGGGACCAGTGCTCTGTATTTTGTATCCCCTCGGTGGACTGTAAAGGCCACTACTCTTGTGACGAGAAGACGGGGACCAAAATCTGTGACCAGGGGTGGGAGGGTGAGGACTGCACCAGTCCCACAGTCAAAGAGGGAAACTGTATCTGTAAGTTTGCTCTTTAGAGTTTTCTTGGCCTCAAAGTAAATCTGAAATATTTTAATTTTCAGTGCTGAAAATGAAAGATAAAAGTATATGTTAGAGTTTTTTTTCCTTACAGTTAATCCTTGTCTAAATGGGGGAACATGCTCCGTAGATAAATTCAGTAACACAACCGATAGCGATTTCTTCTGCTGTTGTCCAAACGGATATACAGGCAGTCAGTGCGAGAGAGACATCAACGAGTGCCAATCGAACCCTTGTCAATATGGCGGAACCTGTTTCAACACCCCTGGCGGTTATATTTGTAAATGCCATCCAAGGTATATCAATAAAACTTAAGTCAGACTGTTTCCAGGTGTTTCTCGATATGGTTTAATCCATGTACGTCGATTTTTGTAATTATTGCCCCCCCCCCCCCCCCATAATTATAAAAGAGCAATTGTAGATTTAACTAGTGCTTTTCATAATAGTTTTTTTCATATAATAAATCTTTTATTTATATCGCAATTCATTTTTTTGGTAAGGTTCCGTGGTATGAACTGTGAAACTCCTACAACATGTGCAGATAATCCATGTGGAATCGGGTCATGTTCCCAAATCAGTAACAACACATTTTCTTGTCAATGCCCTCCAAGTTTCTCTGGTTCATATTGTGAAAACGAAGTCACGACCTCAACTGTTAGTATAACATCGACAACAACACCAAGCACAACAACAACACCAAGCACAACAACAACAACAAAACCAACCACCACAACAAAAGGAACAACGAAAACAACTCCTACGACAGCAAAAATCACAACACCATCTACCATGACAACACCAATGACAAAAAGCCCAACAACACCTTCTATGACATCAGAAACAAGGTCAACAGCTTCCTCTGGTCTCAACACTATGGCTCCTGAGTATTTATCAACATCATCATCAACAATAACGCCATCTATCGGAAAGGTATCTTATAGGTGTCCAGTCAATGCATGCAAACACAACGGTAAATGCGTGAACGGTGCATGTCAGTGTCAGGCTGGGTTTTCAGGGCGGCTTTGTCAGAGGGAAGATATAGAATGCAAGATTAATTCGTGTTTGAATGGGGGCTATTGTAATGATAATGTTGGAAATTATACTTGTGATTGTCTTAGTGGCTTTGTAGGGTCTAGATGTGAAAAGCCTGTTGGAAATGCTACTCAAAGTACCATTTCTCCAACAAGTGCATGCGGGTTTTGTGGCAATGGCTCTTGTTCTGTGTTAGAAAATGGAACTGCAGTCTGCATGTGTAACCCTGGTTATAGTGGAAAGACTTGCACGTACTCCAAAAACAGGTGCCGTCCTTATTCAGCCGCTTTATGTTTAAAAGGTAGTGAATGCATAGTCAATTCTTATCGTACAAACACAGAGGTTTGCCCGAAAGACTGGAACGGTCCTCTGTGCAGAAATGAATCTATTTCTCTGCTCAGAGACCTGGAGTGTCCACGAGTTGTGTGTAAGAACGATGGTCACTGCTACAATGGCAGGTGCTGTTGTCGGCCAGGATACACGGGCGAGTTTTGTCAGGAGGAAATTCTGCACTGTGATAGCAGTCCATGTAAAAACGGGGCCACATGCATTAATTTGTACAACAACTTTGAATGTATCTGCATGGCGGGGTTTACCGGAAGATCATGTGAAGTATCTCTCATACAGCCACTATCTTCAACAGCTCCAACAGTATCATCTACAGCGCAAACAACAACCAAAAC
Organism: Magallana hongkongensis; assembly: GCA_016163765.1. Taxonomy (NCBI): domain Eukaryota; kingdom Metazoa; phylum Mollusca; class Bivalvia; order Ostreida; family Ostreidae; genus Magallana; species Magallana hongkongensis. The sequence goes on from WFKH01007768.1 coordinate 19,252,559, forward strand.
AACGACACTTTATTTATCATCTCCATCAACAACAACAACAACCGAATCTTCCACAACTGATCAACCAACGTCAGAAGAGCCAACAACAACAACAAAAGAAACAAAACAGCCGACAACTGATTCAATCTCAACAGTTGTTTTCGAAACGACATCATTTACTGCGTCAGCAAGTCCATCGAAGATTTCGGCCTCCACACCAGATGTTACATCAGAATCCACTAGTGCCACCAAAGAGAGCACCAGTCCTAAAACCACACAGCGCAGAGAAACAACTGCTTCTACTGACTCGTTGTTTGCTCGCTGTAGAGGTTATCAGTGCTTTTTAAATAGAACTTGCATCGATACATCATATGGTAGAACTGAATGTAAATGCATGAAAGTGGACTTGGCTTCTTTTTACATAGTTTATTGCACGTTTATAGAATTTCCGTCGACAATTGTCGCATCTAGCGTAGGTACAAGCTCGTCATTTCAGACCTCTACGCCCTTGGTGGATACCTCAGGGACAACAGACAGTATACCGGTCACTACACAGACACCACCAAGCACCACTAGATCCACCCATCCATCCTCGCCCTCCACCACAGCAGCTGTGACAACACCAGAATCCCCTCACACAGGAAACAACTCGGTGACACTTAGCGGAAAAATTCCCGATAAGGAAATTCCAGCCGTGAAAGAAGCGATAACAAATGCTATCAAAAACACGACTAAAGGTAAACATTTACAATTTTCTAGACACTGTCACGCCAATTCAAAACACATTAAAGGGATGCCAAAACGACGGGTACGGATTGATTGTATAGAACCGGTTTGGGTGTCAAAAGTGACATATCAATAAATGAATTGTTTATACGTAAAGTAATCATAGTTGTGATGACATATCCGAAGTCTTTAATACCTAGTAGAACATTATCTTCCTATCATTTCAAATATCCGTTTTTTCTACAGGTGAAAATTGCACAGACTTGAACATCTTGGACAAAGAGTATCTATACAGTATATCAAGGCAAGATTATCTTGTAATCACTAACCAAGCACGGTTTTTGGGTTGCGCGGGGGAATACTCTCAAAATAATGACAGGGAAGTAAAAAAAATATTTGGGGTTGGGGTTGGAGTCCAGGTACTTCAATTCCCCAAACCGTGGAAGGAAGGGGGCTTCAGTTTCATATATCAATATTCACTATATTCACTTTTTAATACTCAGTCGGTTCCAATTGGAAAACTGATACATTGTGCCTGATAAATGTTCTCGCAATTCAAGCACCCCTCGTTAATATAAAATAAATGCAGCTAAGGAATTGTGTTTTTTTCCCGGTAAAATGCTTAATAAAGGTAGAAACTTGATACCCATTTACAGTCGTGCTTTTTGTTTTTACGTTTTTCCGCATTACTATCCCAGATGTAATGAATTTTCCAAAAGAGACATATAAGCAAATAACAATTAGAGGTCAATTCTTTTGACAATACCTTTTCAGGTTAAATGTTTAAAAATGTATAAAATGACTTACAACATATTTTTTAAAAATATATTCGCCCACAAAATTAAGAATTTCAGTATTTAGTTACTTTTTTTTTGCTCATTTTTTACAAATTAAAAACTTGAAATTCGTTTCTTTTAAATGTTTTGTAGATCATATTTTTCATGTTATTAAAAACTGGTTTCAGCATTTATAGATTTTTTTTCTATTCTTTAATAGTAATGTTTAAAAATATAATTACTTCAATTTGCAACCTGTAGCAGAAAATTCTTAGCTTACTAAAAAAAATTCAGTGATCATCCTTTCTACAAAACATAAATATGCCTTGGATTTATAAAACTAAAACTCTGACATATTGTAGCGTACTATTTATTGAAAAAAAAAAGTCATCACATATTTAGATGTATTAATTCATTAAAGGTTTGGTACCAAATAATGGATTTTTAAATTTGATGGGTATTTTTTGTGTTTAGAGTACCTGAGGTTTTCACAAAAATCATCTACAACAGCTCCGATTGTCCTGATGAGTCGAACTTGCACAAAAATCCCAACCTCACGCACTCTTTGAGCAGTCAGCTGGCTCACTCGGGGTCTCTCGGGAGTCACAGTGTTTACGGAGGAAAAACCTCGGAGCTTGGACGGAGTTTCGATATTCCACTGATTGGATATGTGTACGCTATGGACAGGAGACACATCAAAGATGCCATCAAAAGGACCTGGTCAAACGCAGGTGTTGAAGTGTTACCAATAACTAATAATTATGTCTTGTTGATGACTCACTGATAAGGGCAACTGTGTACGTTTTACCGACAGAGGCACAATGAACATGTATATCTATGTATAACCAATACATGTAAATACATGTAGTGGTATATGTATGTATTTCCGATAGAGTTATATCTCTTGCCTATATATGTCTTACCTGCGGTGGCATCTGTATTGTCTCACACATAGTTTTACTTAAAAGTTTTAGGCCTATATAAAAACCATTTGTAATGTTACATTTATTATTAATTTTTTTATTTATCGTAGGAAACAAACAGGTCGATGTTCTTATTGTTGATGCTGCATACCAAATTGGACAATATGGGTAATTTCTTTGGCAGAATTGTATTATTAGTAAAAAAAACCCAAAAAACCTGCATAAATATTGCAATACACGTAGTTAAAATTTTGAACCCTACTATACAGTTACACTTTTCCGTTTCAGAATATACATTACTGACATTACATACCTGGTTACGAGTGGTATGAAATTGCTACAACCGAAAACGGAAAACATTCCGCAAGAGTCAGCATTTTACGACCAGTTTCACAGAGAATTTCCAGACGGGCGGATACTGATGTATTCTGGGAAAACGCGATACGGATATGAATCCGGATTGCGACTATCCCTGCAACAAATAAAACGAACAACTGCCCTCAATGCGGCAGACCTCCAGGATAAAGCGTTGACGGCGTGGAAAAACGTCATCAAAGGTATATTAGTGACTGTGGCATAAGTATCCACTGAAAACGGTAGATGAATTCTAGATAACGTTTTCCTCTTTTGTTCAGATAAAAAGATCTGTCCTCAGTCGGGCTGTGATGTTGATATGACTATCTCATCCCTGGAGTTAACACCTACAAAACAAAGGTAAACTAAAAAAAAATAAGGATGAAATTGTCTTGTAATTATTTATCAAATTTAAATTACTTACTTTCTCATTTTACAGGTCAGCCGATGTTGTGTTTTATCCATCAATAAACCAAAACCTTTACACAGACTCGACAGTGTGGGACGAATTAAAGTCGAGACTGTCTGCATATTACGATATTTGTGATAACTGCAAATATACCAGGCAGCATTTAATTAACGTGGCGGGGAGAATAAAGCTCAAAGATGAAACTAATATTAGAAATAAAATCAAAGCAATTCTAGGTGAGTATTAATTTACTTTTTACGATGGTTCTATAGCATCTTTGTCATTTTCTTTGTATTTATTTGCTTTAAATTAATTAAGATTCATTTTATTTTCATTACCAGCAACGGATGATGCTCATTGGGGGAAATCAGCCTTTATAGGCAATCAAAAGTAAGATCTGTCAACTCTTGGATATTTCTTGAATCATATTTTTTGCTTGATTCATCAGAAAGTTACTTACATATGCATGGCATTATAATGGCATTATAATTATACGACTCCTTTGTCATTGAAGTTCCATTGCGACAAGGATGTATTACATACCAAGAAGTCCCAACGAAACAAAGACCTCGTGGCCAAGACCGGATATGGAGGGAATGTTGGATCGCATCAACAGCTCTCTGGGAAGCATAAATCGGAAGCTAGCTGTGAATAGGATAGAGGAGTTGCATGAAGTAGTACTGTCTGACTCAATACCTATGTCAGAGAAACCCACGATGTTAGACCTTATATTGAAGGCTTGGTCCTCTACAAATAAACGTAAACGAACACATATTATTAATTTTACAACTAGTATTTGTTTCGTATCACACAATATTCTGATTCTGATTTAAATCTTAAAAATATTTTGCAGATGTATCGAAAAAGGATTTGAATGCTGCCATTCATTTGTGGAATACAAACTATGTTTCTCCAACGGGGTAAAGATTAGGATTTCTTACTTATGATTGCATTCAGAGAGTCATTAGAGTTGATGAATGGTGTAAAATAATTGTGTTGTATTTTAATCTGTAGAACAGCAGTCACACTTATAAAGTACACATTGAGTGTCCTGAACGCAGACTCTAGTGTAGCAGCATTGTCCCGGCCCAGTGGCAGTGTTATGAAGGAAGCCATGAAATCTTCACAGATAAAGTACTGCGATTGTAAAGCTTACAAAGTCAGGATGCTGTGGACAAAAGATATGAAGGAATTCAACTCAACGGTCATTCAAGGATCCGTTTCTAGCGCTTGGGTCGGGGCAAATGACGGTATCCATTGCAAACTTCTACAGATCTTTTTTTGTTGTCTGTATTTTCTATTTTTAACCCTTTACATACATTTTCTTCTAATTAGGTTTCGGTTTAATCATTCCAACGTCCGTCATCAACTCTGAGGCAGGATACGTTGCCGGATCTGGGTAAGTAAATAAATAATATCCACAAGACAATAAATAAATAACACGTCTTTTCGAAAATTGTTTTGGCAAACAGTGTTTTAATTGCAGAGAGAATGTCCGCATGTACACATACTTCATAAAACCACGAGTTGGGCCAAAAGAAGTGGATGAGGAGGATTTGGACGAGCCCACTTCCGCTCAGTTAGAACAGGAACTCTCAAAAGAAGTGCCAGGTTCACGTGTCTATTCGTCAGCGTCCAAAAAGTCTGAGCCAAAAGGAACGGTGAGGTTTTACTTTTCCAATTTCACATCTGTTTTAATCAAATATGTTCTGTCTCACGTTTTTCAATATCATGTTTATAAAGCATTCGCAAAATTCTAAAAAGAAAATTCAGAAATATTTAAATTCAGTTTATGGAACTTGTTTCTCTGCCCAGGAATGGTGGGTGTACGTAGTGATAGGGATTGGATGTCTAGCCTTAGTGGTTCTGTTGCTCACTCTTCTGATCACGGCTCTGCGAGCAAGAAGGTATATATTGAAATTCCATACTGACAAAATGATTATCAAAATTTTCTTTGACTGAAAACAAAACGTTTTTTTTTACTTGTACGGTCTCATTTCCTGGCTTGTGTCTTACGGTTTCCTTAATTTTGATTTCCAGTCACCGCCAATCAAGAACACTAAAACAGGATCCCAAACAGGTGAATGGCTTCGACAAGGAGCACTTTTCCAAGGAACCTGTGATGGAGAAAAATTCAAACGGTCTTTATACTGTAGAGGACGAGGACACGGACTATTCTAAGACCACGTACATCGTTAACACTGCGTTCACAGACCCACACCAGGAGTGAGAGAGGACTGGAAGTGGAGCAAAGCGCGATAACTGTGTCAAACAAGATTCCTCCGCTGGAACAAAGATGAAGAACCAGTCGTGCAATAAATGTACTTTGAAAAAAAGATTTCAAGTGACTATGGATCAGAGATATCTTACAATTGTATAGCTTATGAAGTGTGTAGGTGTGCTTGATTGTTATATTTGAACACGTGCATATACAGAAAGGCTTTTTGCATACATGTATGTGTCAATTGATGCTTTCATTTCATTATATAATATGATATATACATGTATAATGCTTTTAAAAATGTTTTTTTAGTTCTTAGTACATATCCAATTTTCTTTCAACGAATAAAGATTGTACATATTTCATGTAAAACAATGAATTATTTCATTTTATGTTTACCTTGTAGTGATAGTTCATCATCATAATCATAATTTCACAATTAAACAGTGATGATATAAACGTGAGGGGAAAACAACCCATCCAAACCACATCTGTTTACTTATGTTTAAATATTTGTTTGAGTATACATAGAGATGAAATACAATGATACAGGGCTGATAAGATTACCCGGGCTAACTCCAACGTGCAGAAAAAACTCCGTGGTTGTGACCGGGGTAAATTATGTCAGTGGATTAATCAGGGAATAAGCATTTATTTTCTTTAACAATGAAGGTAGGGATTATTGTAATTGTAATTTTGATTTTATTTTATTTTTTAAAAAAAGACACATGGCGTACGCGGGAGTCACAAGCTACACTTGAGTAGATTAGGCCTATGGGTCTTATCTATCATTTAGAATCCCAACAGCAAACAATGTATTGTGTAAGAATGTTGCTTCATATGATTCAAATAAATATTAACTTTTAAAAAAAAGACGATTGATTGAACTTTAATATGACATGCTACAGTAATTTTACGGTTTATGTTAATATGAGATGGTAATAAAAATATGATATAAACAAGTAAAATGGATGAAGATAGTCATAATGTAGCAATTTGGAACACAGTATTATAAGCAGAAAATTGTAGAGATATCTATAGAAATCGTTTGAGTCTTCAGTGTCATCTACTTGTCCATCTTGTGTACCATATTTTAAACTGCTGAAGGCATTGATGAAATTTTACAACTGATTGAATTTATATAGTTTATCATTTACATTTAACAACACGGTATGTATCCTGAAGTTTATATCTATATTACCCAGAAACAACGTCGGTTACACTATTTTACTTTAAAATATACGTGAACTTTCAATGAAAAAAGAAAACATCTTAAGGAATGTAAGGCGTATAATATCAACTTATCATAAGTTGATAAAGCTGGATTTCTGATTTTTATTCATACAGTGTCAAGTTAAAAACATCCTCAGGTAAGATGAGCAGTTTACTAGAGATAACTCAGTACCACGTGAAACCTTCTACATAGATAGATAGACTAAACAGACACATGTACATAAACCTGAACTTATAAATCATTCTGCAACAGTAGTACACCCGGTGGTTTATAAACAAAATTATGTAGTACAATCTTAAACCTCAGAAAATTCGCATACACGGGTAATGTACATATACGCTGAATTTTAGCAGTTATAAATGAAAATATCCACTGAAAAGATAATGTGAAAATTGACTTAAAATCATAATATTAGTACGTGTACAACACTGACATAAAACTGAATCCCGTCTAAGATGTACAGCATTTCTTCTTCCTTATGATCCGATTTTTTTCTAGGCTTTGCGGATATTTGTCGTTTTGATACTAATCTCGGCAACTGGAGCTAGCCCGTACTGTTTACCTAACACAACCAGCGCTCCAAGTCCAAATGGTGAGTCTACAGCCAGTATTGGTATTAAAAAGAGATGTCAGATTGAAAAAAAAACCTCTTTCGTGCATGTTGCTACAGAAAACCCTCAGTTCAAATTTGGTGTGACCATCGAAGATCAATCCAGATTTAGCTATTGCAGGCACACTTAATGATTTCTTGTAGAACCACCTTTCCCGACATTGCCCGACACTTTTCAAACTCGAGTGGAAGCCACCATCGTAGATAAGAAAATGACCGTGTCCGCGGAGGAATATTTCGACAACAGAAATAACAGGGCCACCCTGATCATGGCTTCGAGTGGCAACACCCCAGACACACTGGTATATGACTACGCCAACGATCAGCTGTTTTATATTAATGGTAATCTCTACTTGTACAAAATACTAAGACATGAGAAAAAAATTGTTTACTATTTTACTTCTATACATGTACATCTCTCTCTCTCTCTCTCTCTCTCTCTGTTTTGTCACAAATTGAGGACGAGTTTATGACTCCAACAATTCGTTGGTAAAACAATTTACTGCTAAAGTAATAATTTGTAAAACAAGCTCTTATTTACTCGTTCTTTAAAATGTCACTAATATTGAAAAGCAATTGCCTTGCAAAGAAAGTTGTAAACTAACGAGAGGCAACTCTTTACTTTTTGTATAGTTACGGGGTTGCAAAAACCCTGTTAGTGGGGTTTCATTAAATAAATATTCCTGCGAATCAATTTTCCGGGACTCTATGAAAATCACTGTTTCAAGGATACGTAAACTCGTGACCAATGATTCAATCAATACAATTTGTAACAAGATATTGCACTTCAATTAACAACTAATATCGAGGATCACACAACTGAATCCACGAAAATTGGTATTTAACGAATATTGATGAAACCACAGAATTTAATACAAAAATACAGGTCATGTACTAAAACGCTGAGAATAAAATTATCCAAAAAATCTGATAATACAGAGATGCACTATCGGTTTTTCTTATTTTTATGCATACCTTGATGCAAAAATCGAGTACTTATACATGTATATCATGCAGATTATGATTAATAACCCAAATGAATGTTACAGTATCAGTTTTGAAAATTACCATTAAGTTAATCAGGGTTCTTACTTATTAGAAAACACCACGCAATTTTAATCAGATGATTATTACGATATTTTTATTCTCTCTACCCCAGGAGGTCGATGTCAGACTAATGATCTTTTACACGATCCCAACAACTACCTGTTTGGAAATAAACTACAGAATGGTGCTGCCCATACATTCACATCCAATGGTGCGTTACACTTCATGAAATCCTACGGTCAGGTAAGAGAACTAAGTATTGCATGTTTTGGATGTCAGGTGTTTAAACAGTGTGTGATGGCCATCAAAATGTACAAGAACTTTATGCTTTTAGACATATAAGGGCAAAACCGTAGTAAGAGGGAAAAATGCAGACCATTGGAGTACGTGTTTGCAATGGCCGAACCCTAACGCCACTTTTACCTTGGATTATTACTTCACCGGTAAGGTTGGGAAAATTGTTTGGGAAAGTGTTGCTCTCTGTGGTCTTCAAGATATACTGGCACTAATAACCTATTTGTTTTGTAGCTACTGATTGGATCAATCCGGTGGCAATACAACAAATCCCCCTCAGAGCTGAGGCTCTCGGGATTCAGGTGTTCGCAAACTCAACTCAACGGATGTTCCACCATATCTATGACTACTATGACTTCCGGTTCGATTTAACAGTTGACGATACCATATTTCAGGTGGGAACTGTCGAACCTTTGGGATACCTGTTCATCTAGATGTTAAAATGATTGAAAATATAACATGTATGTGTGGTCTCTATCTTTAGACACCTCCAGGAGTCTATTGCGCAAATCGGAAACTGACAAAGAAGATTCCGGATATACTGAACTCCCAAGTATATCATTACAGAATGGAGATCGTGTCCGAATACGATGCAACAGTACAAACCAGCATTGTAAGCTAAAGAATCGTTCTAAACTTGTAAGCTTAAAGCTTATCTTCTAACAAGAAAGCTATATTTTACATAAAAATTACATTTCCTTGATTGATGAACACTTGTTTTAATCGTTTTTAAAGCCAGGTTAAAGGTATATATGCCGTTTGAAATGAAAATTTTAAACGAAAGAAATGTTTGCGTTTTTGAATTAAGCTACAAAAGTTATAAACTTTCTGCAAATTATACAGTTTAAATCAAACGCATTTAAAAGTATTATATATAAATTCTAATTAATTTATTTACTGACCGGGTCGGTCAGTAAATGCCCAACTTTAAAATATTCATGAGCACGTGATGTGATAAGCTAATTTTAGAACGTACACAAGATGTCGACGAGAAAACTTGGTCGGTCCGTTGGCAGTGGAATAACGCTTTCCGAGAGAAAAGAAAAAAACCCAGTTTGACAGAGAACGTTGTAAAATGAGAATCTATATTGGAGACGTGTTAGAAACTTCATGTTTAACTATGAGCTTGCCGGCTTCTTGCTATATATAAGTGGGGTCACACAGCGGTGTGTTTTCTTTGTTTAATAAGATATTTACTCATAAAGGAAAAGAAGCTTATGTCTTTGGTACGATATTCATTGTTTGAATATGATAAAACTTGTATAGCTATTACTCGATTACTTAAAATCTATAAATTGTATGTATATGTTTTGAGTCGAGGGGCCCCGGAAGGGATAATTTTGACGTTCTATTTTATAATTACATATGTTGTCAAATGTATGAAAATAATGGTCAATTGCAAAAGAGCTCTCATCGATTGTAATCGACACCGATACGCAACCATCCTCATAAAATGCAGATGACAATATCTGATATTTTTTCTGTTAAAAACACACAAACCTGTTTATAAGAATTCAAACAACTGTAAACAAACACCGATACGCATCCATCCTCATAAAATGCAGATGACAATATCTGATATTTTTCTGTTAAAAGCACACAAACCTGTTTATAAGAATTCAAACAACTGTAAACAAACCTGTCGTATTACCTCGTTCTGCAAGCTGCTTTTCTGAATTACTATTCCCTCGCACATGCGCAAATCAACCTCAAACGTTAATCGTTTATGAATATGCATAGGTAAATCGCCGTTATTTACTTAAGCATTGAATGCTTATTTTTGGATGTCGTCGGTCCTATAACACACCAAGGCGGTGCAGTTTGTCTGCACCGCCTTGGTGTGTTATAGGACCGACGACATCCAAAAACAAGCATTCAAAGCTTATATTTATATTAATATTGATGTTAATTTGTATGAAGTATTTGTGTATCGTCGCTTTAAAGCCTTTATATACGCTCTTAGTCAGGGATATGAAACATACATGGAACAGCCATATTAACATGTTATTTAGTTCGCTTCCGCGACTAGAAATATAGTGCTAGAAACTTTGTAGAGAAAGATCTTTTTTATTAACGAGTATATATGATTTAATGGTTATTTTTCATAAGTACATATCAAATTCGTTATGAAAGTTTGAACGTTTCATTTAATCTAACAATAACAAATATACTCAAAACGCGTGATGACTTCTATATTTGTCCTCATGGCGCATGAATAGGCTAAGTGTATTCACAGGAAATTTAACGTCGCAGATTTCCAATGCAAACATAACGGGAAATATACACTGAATGTAAATATTTTTAAATTATGGTTAGTACCTCGTTAATATTTATCAAAAAATTGCAAAATTTTATAGAAACTTCTTTTTCATATATGTAGTCATGCTGACAAAATTTGGGTCTGGTTTTCAACATCGCAAAAATGCCGTTAAAAAACGGCATATATACCTTTAAATGAATAAAATTATTGCTTTGCTGTTTCATACGGTTACCTTTATGCTTCTTAATTGTTTTCTCCGATTGGTATTCAAAATGGTTAACAGATAAAGGAGAAGTATTTTAAAGCATATTACCCATATATCAATATACGCCCTCAGAACAACTTTTTAAATAATGGTTAGATTTTAAAATCAATGTCGCAAGACATGTTTTGTACATTAATTATTAAAATATCTGCCCAAATGCATGCTGCTTATAAATATCTAATTAAAGAAAAAGGGATGAATCCTTGTCCGTCTCTAAGTGCTCACGGTGCATTTAACAAGGCCGTTCTGAACTCAAGTTGCAGCTTAATAATTAAATACCTCTGCCTTTGATTTTTGTAACTTGAATGAATTTAAGTAACAAGTTAAAACCTATTCTATGTAAAATGAAACGTTTAAAAATTTTAATAGACATATTTCACGTGATGACTCTTTCTAACGTGTACAAGTACACCCCTGCGAATGTTATTGTCATTTAAATTTTAGACCACGTGGTTTTATTTGACCCTTTCAGTTTCGCAGTAAAAATCGTGCCTCGTGTTTATAGTCTATTTCATAGAATCTAGGTACTTGTAATCAAATATAAAATCTAGACGTTTATTGATTTTAAACTTTATCTTCATTAATTGGTGGATAAAATGAGTTCTAGAAATAAATGTGACAAAAGAAAAAATAGGTTTTTTTTTCTGCTGTTGCAACAATTAACATGTTTAGTAGTGATTCCCCCTCAGGATTAATTTTCGATCCGCGCTATACCTAGTAATAGCATCAATAGTGAAACAGACTATACTATTTTATGCAGAATGTTCCTTGAAAATGGCTCGATATACTAAGTTTTTATACAAAACAGACACACATTCTTTTTTTTAAAGCATGGTATTGCACACCACACGCATCAAACATGGTTGTGATTTTATTTAGCAACCCAATGTTTATATTTTCAACCACGTGTAGAGTGGTTGAACACGAACGGTAACTCTGTTCTGAATATCATCGTTTAATTTAAATAACTGCTAGATGATGAAATAAGACATACATCTTAATAGATTTTCGTGTTTTGACATAAGTCAAAGTAGGATATGATATGAAAAACGACCAGTACTTACGTATTCTGAGAAAATTATCCGAACACTTATACTTCCGCTCTAAATTTCACAGGAACTGAACAATTCTCGGGGAAGTCTCGTGAACTTTCATTCGAACACCTCTGGATTTATTGCATACTTAGCAACGATAAAGAAAACATTCCGAACACATTCGCAGGGGTGAAGTATTTACATACAAAATGTTATAGTCTTCAACGAAACACTACTAGTTTTGTTACTGACTATGTACGGAATCACGTCGGGTCGATTATGTCCATATATAGCGAGGCGAGGTCATCCCTTTCTTTCCATCAACTTTAACACAGCATTTCCCCATAGGCAGCCAATAGTGTAACATCGTTATATTTTTGGGAGTTGATTTTAATCAACTCTCCTATGCAGTTACTCAGACAAACCGAAAGTGAAACAGTGTTTGGACCTTAGCACAAATCAACACCGCTGACAACATTAAGTTCTTGAAAATAATCAATAAATTCGATGTAATGTGTTCTAAGCATTGTTTTTTAAGGAAACTTATTTATAGATACATTGTAAAAAGTCATATTTTAAATGGTACGAACAATTTAGATATTTTTTGTAGTCGTACGTTGTATGTATTCCTACGCCAGAGTTCAATATAGTCTTGTTCAACCAGACGCTTGGCTGTCTCCGTAAATCTCTGACAAGCAGAGAGTATCTCTGCTTGTCGGAGATTTACGGAGACAGCCGAGCGTCTGATCAATACACATTCTGAGAACTGTTTCGATTACTGATACGTAGTTTGATGGAAATAATTCTATGAATATTACAAAACATGATTCATATGGGGTTTTTCTCGAAATATTTGTCGGAGAATTCATTTTATAAAAAAATGTGCATAATTCAAATACATATTGGGAACTACTAAAATCAACTCCCGTCAGTACTTCAGAACTTTAATTTTATATTATAAATTTCTCATTTTCTTGCTTTAACTTATTTTAACATTTATAATAGCTAAATAAGAAAGAGTAGGAGCCTTTGAATTTCCTCTTACTTATTGTAGATATATTACAATGAACAATACAATCTTGTACGTTATGACTACAAGAACCTGGCCAATCTCCTACCCACGTACTCCCAGAATCCCCTGTCTGAGATACACGACTTCAATGCAGGTATTGTATATTATGAATAACAATAAGTTCCAACGCAGATTCTATTATATAAATAGTGCCAGTTTGGGAGTGTTACAGTTTAAATTGACACCCCCGAGAAAACCATTGTCAACGGACGCGAAGCGGAGGTTGACAATGGTTTTCGAGGGGTGTCAATTTCAACTGTTGCCCTCCCAAACAGGCACTATTTATTTCATTATACTGAATGTCTTAATTTTAAAGAAAACTTTACTGCTTTTAATTTTTTTTAATAATTGATCAACAAATAAATTTGAATTCTACGGCGAACCGTACGCGCATAATTTACGCGCATGTAACAATTCGTTGTGTTATCCGTTGCCAAGTGTGTTGCTAACGCTGAGAGTAATAGAACGGATTATAAACTGCGTCTAAACCAATCAGATTTCAGTATTTAACATGAAAGTATAATAAAAATATTAGTTTGTATCTTGTTATCACTTGTTTCTTTCCTTCTTATAATCACGTGGTTTTTCTTATTTCAAAATACTTTTTATACACAAATTGACACAATCAAGTTAAAAATTAAAAATTTAATCCTTTCTATCCAGGTGTTCGTTATATCAAGGACATGGTAGTTGGTAATTGTTCCGTATTTCCTTTGAGTAACAATTCCATTGACAGCGTGGAATCGCATGAAACCTTTTACGGGAACGGAACTGAAAAATCTGGATATTCACTGCACTTGAAAAATCCACTACAGTTTTTAAAACTCGACACAACTTATGATTTCATTGGTCAGGTGAGTAAACATGCATGTAACTTTATTAAAATTGGTCCGTTTACCAATAACGAACAATAATTATATTTCTGTAGATTAGGAATATTAATTTTACAGTACAATGAGTACCTATCATGCATTTGTTTTCTTACATGATATTTTTTAATTCTTCTTAAATATCTGAAATATCTAAAATTGGAAGACTTCATTGTTCATTGCAATTTGTAATTGGAACTTTTAATTTTACTATATCCTGAAATGTCTTTATTGTTTCATTTAACAAATAAAGTTTCACATTTGAGATCTAAAAGTATGGAAATTCAAATTAATAAACCTTGAAATTGGATGAAATACTTTCATGTGTCACAAGCTATAACCGATTCCAAGTGGTGAGTATAATCCGATTTTAATGCTATTTTTACAGAGAAGCTGTCGCGGTAACGCTATGTGCGATGTCTTCAGTGGTGTTCGATCGGATTACATGGATACCAATGGATTTAAAAAGAATGCCACCTTCGACTATTATTTTTTATCAGTAAGCATGTCTTATAATGACTGTTTAACCTTCCTTTAAAAACAGATGTAGTGTGGAATCATTTGAACTCAATGAAGCCAACTGTCATGATTTTACTAAAATTCACAGCTTACTGATAGAAAGAATATATAGAAAAAGATGCAATTTAAGTAAACCACCGGTGTCAGTAATTTATTGATTTGACTTTCTTTTTCTAAATAAATTTTCCCATGATATACCAAGTACTTATGTTATTACCGATTTAATTAACAGGATGACTTTTCGGAAATTTCCATCGACAGTTCTGGCTACGATCCTTCTAACGTTCCATACCAACTACTGGTGACTCTTCTTGGAGTAAGTGTATACTACAATGTACATCATCATATGTGGTATAAAAAAATACAACTTGAAGAACTTGTAGAGTGTATGTAACAAAACAAGTGAATCAAGTCCTGCTGTCACTAACGTTCCTCAGCTAAATTCTCAGCATTAAATTTGAGATTTTATCTAAAATTCATGCATTTGTCTTTTAAGGATTAAATCGCTTGTAACGACGCCATATTGATTGATTTGAGTAATTTCTTTTGTATTTACAACAGAGCCACTTTTTTTTACTTTTGTTACTAAAAGTGCATCAGTTATATGATAGAGGGGTATTTTCTTTTCTCTTAGACTGATGGTTCTCCGCAGTACTCCGTGACGTATAACTTCGTGGATTACGTGTTCGAGGACCAAGACATCAGTGTATTCGATGTGTCTTCTTGTTACTCTGCCTCAGCCAATCTACAATTCCAAGTCAAGATGCCAGGTTAACTCAACGACTTAATTTATTTGTTATATAGAATGATACAACTTTAACTCCAGAAAACGCAAATGATATTTTTAACAACCATATGCATGCAATATCGAAGATTAAAACATGCAGTTACCATTTTCAATAGGTATATTTCAAAAAGCAGACGAAGAACGACTAAAAATCAAAGCCCAGATGAAATTTGTAGAGACTTTGAATGTGTCCGCCATTCGTGTGCAGGACCTTCGATTAGATTACGACAACTCGAACGTCTACATCTCGGCTACCTTGTTGGACAGGTCCCCTGCATCAGGTCTGTCTGTCTGTCTGTCTGTCTGTCTGTCGTCTCTCTCTCTCTCTCTCTCTCTCTCTCTCTCTCTCTCTCTCTCTCTCTCTTTAAAATACTTTGAAATGTCAGCGTCTTACATTTGCTCTTCTTACTATTTGAAATCTAAATATCAACTACTCGTGTGTGTTTCTAGCTCAGTTTACCCACATTCCCGGGCAACAGCTAAGCAGAACAGGAGACATGCATTATGATAATGTACAAAGGCCTGAAGATTGTGCGAAATACTGCGTCACCAATTACGACTTCACATGTAACAGTTTTGATTTCTGTGCGACTGGGACCAACAATTGTCGACTGAACAAGAGACATATAGGAGACGGCGCTACTCTCTCAACCAGCCCATGTGATCATTTCTCTAGTAAAGTTTCTTTTTTTCTACACCTGAACAAATACTAATATTTGACACGTTAACAAAAAGCATGGCACTTGACCTTTTAATATAGCAGAGAATTTTGGATTGCAATCATAGTTAAGCCATCCATACTCAAAATATTTAAAATGAAAAACTGAAATAAGATAATATTCAAACCTTAACTACGCCCCTTCAAATCAAGACTAACACTTGTTTCAGGAAACATCAACGGTCCCATTGTCCAAGAGACACCTATAGATCAAGCATTTGATAATTTAAAGACGGCAGTGTATCAAAAGAAATTCCGGCTACAAGTTTTCGGTCAACAGGTGACAAGACAACTGAATGTTAAATTGTTAAAATGTTAAATTTTGCGCTATTGTTTTTGATTGTTATTTGCATTGATCACACGTACAATTTACAGAATTATTTTATTGTTTGATTTTTTTTTTCATGCAGGACTTTGACTCTTATGCAGTGGATGTTCGAATTCTATTTGGTAAGGGTATATTGGTTACTGGTATATATAATCTATATAATTTTATATAAACATTATTCATTTCTTATGACATTTCATGAAACATGGATGCCGGTGTACACTTACAGGTTGGATGGAAAATGTAACACTGCCTTCCATAGCGGGACAGTTTTCATACGGACTGGAGATCGTTGATCCAGCAACCCAGAACGTCATTTCCGCTAACGTAAAATTTAAATTTGAAAATACAGACATGTTTTAGCAATATTTTATATATAACATTGTACATCATGTATACTCAACACGTAATGGAATTAAAAACGTAACATTTAAAACAGAAACCAGTTTCTACACAAACTTACGGAGGCTGGATGGTCAACAAATTAACCATCCGATCTACCTAATTTTTTAGAAAAGGATTTTTAGTTTAAAAATAGACACTGCCACCCAGCCCTCTTATTATCCAATCTCTTTGCTTAGGTTTGGTATGACATGACATACGGGTTGGTGCGCTTTGATCTCACTAATACAAGTCCATCTCCGCCGTTCTACACTACTAACCCGATCACAACGATAGAAGACTTCAATACAGGTAAATGTCAATAGCATGCTAAAGTTTATCATAATGACAGTCTATTTCATACTATAGAATGAAGATGCATGTAGGCTGACGGTGCGTCCGATACATGTAAGCGTATGAACTATTTTCACAAATTCGACACCAAAAGGTGGTGGTATGTTGGTTAAAAACAGGCTTAAATTATAATGATTGTAACCCAGTTGATTGAACCGTCCATTCAAGAATGAGATGTACACATCCCCCCCCCCCCCCCCCCCCCCCCCCCCCCCCAGTTTTGTGTTCGGTCTTACATTGCATGGCAAACTTAACTTATTCTTGTAAGAATAAAACAAACATAGTTCTCTCGTCTATACTATGTATTAAATTTGCAAATTCTATCTCAGAATACTTTTTCGCAATCTAGGAATATCTTACAGCATAGACCGTTCCCTGGGCAACTGCACCATACATCCTTTACAGCTTGGAGGCTTCGCAACTCAGCAGGACAAACAAGCACTCATGAAGAACGGGGCTTATGTTATAAAGATGAAAGGACCTTTGGACATCTTCTCAATGAACGAGTCCTATCGATGGGCTGGACAAGTTTGTATACTTCAATGTTCGAATCGAAAATAATTGCAAGGAAATCAAGATCATTGCAATTTCAATGCTTTGAATATTTCTTTCTAAGGACCCATGTTTTCTTGTAGAGAACTGTGCGAGGAATGCTTTGCGACGTCTTTGAGGCAACGACAACTGATTTCCAAGTTCCATCCATAACCCAGACATTCACAAGCATTCTTCAATTCTTTTTCATGTCGGTAAGTAACAGTACCGTTAATTGTTTTTCTTCTAAAGTTCTTTTAATTTTTATGACATTTAGTTCCAAAGAAAGACTCCAATAATTACTTTGATCGAATTTGATTTCGTTGTTTGTAGGACAGTTGGTCAGAAACACCTGACACAGATTCAAACCCTGTTAATGCTCAGCCAATTAAATTGGTTATATCCTCAGCAGAGGTACGTACTTAAATCGCAATGGCTGGTGAAATATTATTGGAACCATACGAAAATTTCCACATCAGAATTCTACGTCACAAATAACCAATTTTTAACTGTAACATATAAAAGTACAATTTTTTTTACAAAAAAACAAAACAAGCTATTTATATATTTTATTACTGTACATGTCAGGTTGGGCTGTCATTGACTTACAATTTTTACAACTTTAACGAGGAGGATCCCGATTTAAAGAATTTTGATATAACGCCATGTTTCACGGCAGATCAACAGGAAAATTTTGTGATCGTGTTCAATGGTCAGTATTGTATGCAAGGAATTTTATTTGGTTAATGCTTTGACACCATATATAACTGCCATTAAAAGTTTTTAACTTTTTTCCCTATAGGTTCCTACCATCCATATCTAGATATAAATGAGAAGTTTTTTGAGAAGTCTGCTAGAGTGATGATGTCGGAATCCTCTAAGGCGTCCCCTTTACGGTTCCAGAAACTAGAGGTCACCTACGACAGTGTCTCCCCGTACTTATTCCTGATCGGAACACTGGTCAATCCCGCCCCTTTTATTGGTAAGTTTGTATGTCTTGTTAATGTACATGTATTTTGCGTACGAATGCTGTTTGTTTTATGTCGTAACGATTGATGAAACAACCATTCTAAGGGAAAATATTAGATCACATCTTAAACTGACTTCTCTATCTTGATAACAGAATGCACCATCAATGATGATATCATTCTCTACATATATTTTCCAGTAAATTAAATGTAAAAATAGTTTATTTTTTGTTGTTCTAACTTTACCAAAAAACAACCATAAAAACTCTTACCGAATTGCAACCTTCAATACTATTACTTAATTCTTCTTTTACCCTGCAGATGATTTTACACAAACAAATACGGGCATGAACCCGCCTACAGGCGCCCAGACCCTTACAAACATTGCCTCAGCGGCGGCGTGTGCCAATCAATGTCGCCAAAACTCTAAGTTTCCCTGTCAGGGCTTCTACTACTGTGCCTCCGGATCAACCTGTGTATTGAGACCGACCCACGCCGACTCCAGTGCCTCTACCAACAGTGCATTGTTATGTGACCACTACTCAAGTACATTGCATTTATTCTTTTTTAACCACAAAATAAGGCACATCACGTTTTCTTACTAAGATACGTAAAGATCAGGTCAAAGAAGTTTTAATTTTAGTTTACACGGACGGTTGTACATTGTCATGATTGAAGAAATTGTAGTTTGAATTCATAGAAATATCACAAACCGTAAACATAGTGAAAATAAAACCATGCACAGTAATATTTTTACAATTTACAGTAATATTTGTATACAAATGTGAATGCATACATTCATTTTTGAGCATAATTTGCACACACTTGACACGCCAGATTAAATTGTGAGTGAGCTTGAACATTTGGGCTGTATACAGGTCGCAATTTCAGTATAAACTCTCCGGCCTCAGCAATCCCCCCCCCAAAAAAAACCCACCAAAAACCCGCAAAACCCTCTTAAACAAAAGGATTCCATCCTGTATACAATATATATTTAACTCTTATAATATTAAGAAAGCAATATTTTTCTGCTTCGCTTCACACAATTTTAATCTTGAAGAAACCTAACCTATACATGTACTTGATTGTAAAAGAAGTGAAATGAAAGCGTGTTGCACTACGGATGTTTATCTGAGCTCAAATTGCCACTTTTCTACTAACAGGAACTGTAAATTCGACTTCCACTCTGCAACCACCAACTGACGTCATAGTATCGAAGATTTCCAACTCAATCTACGATGGCTTGATACAAGTGCCCGTTAATTATGGAAGTTCGATTTACGTAAGTGATATGCATGTAAATGCATGTAAATGTAAAATCAACTACTGGGACAAATACTAGTATTTCTCAAGAAATACTGACAATTGAAACAGAAAGTTGGCTCAGTAATCTGAAATCCTGGAATAACATAAAGAACAGTGTTTTATAACATGCCATGTATTTGATATTTTTGTTAAGAAATGGTTATTTGTTTATCATTGCAGACATTTAACGCAACGATGATTAGGACACGTATCCTAAGAAACGGAAGACCAAGCGAATCAAGTAATTTATTGATACAATTGATGTATAAATAATGTTCATGTTATTTCCAATTGATTGTAAAAGATCTCCAGGTTGACAATGTTATTTCTGAAACTTAAAATATAAATCGATATTTGAAATCAATATGTACAGAATCAAATAATAGTGAAATTGTTTAAATCTTTAGAAAACAAGCATGATTTTGTACTCTTCCTCTGTTTTAGATCTTCTTCTGACACATTTCTACATCTATCGACAATACTTTATTTTTACCAATACCGACACTTCCATTGGTGGGTTGTCGGTTGAGGATTGCGCGCGCCGCTGTATAGACAACATGGAGTATGAGTGCCTATCGTTTAGCTACTGTTTTGACCTAGGAGACTGCTTCCTTAGCCACGTTCATGCGGATAACTCCTCTGGAATAGTACAACGTCAAGAATACTGCGATTTGTACTCACGTAAGTCACATTAAGCAAATCCATACATTTCCCAAATTTGGAAAATTCAATAATTAAAATCTCTAGAATCTCTAAGATTGCGATTTACTTACTTTTCACAGGTTATTTTCTTGATCAGTACACAGAATCCTCTGGGTTGACGTATTCAGTAAAAGCTGACGCAACACTCCCCAATGTGCCATCCGCAAACCTGTGTGCAAAGCTTTGCTCACAATATACTGCATTTCAGTGCAAATCTTTTGAATACTGTACAAGTACTAAAAACTGTCTCCTGTTAAAGATTCATGAACTTGAGATGGTGGGAAACACAGCTTCACCAAGTCTTACATGCTCCTTTTACAGCAGTGAGTATATGTATATAAGGAAGGAAATAAACTTGCGTTTTCATTTTTTTCCCCTGTTTAAAAAAAAACAAACGCATGGTCGAACTTGTCTGACAATACTTTTCTTCAATATATTTCTTCTTTTGTTTTTTAGAAAACTATTTCTATGACTTCAAGTTGTTGAAAAGGATGACAATATCGTTTACAAACGTTCTGGAATTTTCGAATATCACCAGTTCCCAATGCGCCAAACTGTGTGTGGAACAGGAAGGAGCAGCTTGCAGAAGCTTCGCATATTGCAATATGACGTCATTGTGTAGACTGACATCATCTCATCCGTTTCAATCTGGAAACGCTGTTTCTAAGAGCGACACGTGTGACTTGTATTCAAGTAAGGTTTTGCTAATGAAACTGTAGTCTATGCATTTTTTGTAACATTGAATTCTACGTGACATGCCTACATGTAATTTTTAAATTTCAACAAAAAATTATATGATATGGATAATGTTTAACATGAGGTGTTTCAATCAAGCTCTCAACTTGCAATATTTTTCCCTTTTATTAATTAATCAAATGACAACAAAATGAGCAAGGTTTGATTGTTTGTAGGAAATTTTTACCAGCCATCATCATATTCTCAATCAAGTAAAATTCAAGGCAAGAGGTCAAGCCAACCTAATAATGGCTATAGCGGAGGTACTAGACTGCATTTATTTAACACCATATACTAACTGTCTTTGAGAATTATTATTTATTATTAATTTAATTTTTTTTTTTTAGATTTTTTTAATTTTAAAAATTGAATATTATCCTAAGTTTTCAATGTTTAATTTTTATTTTCTTTGTTACAGGTTCATTGGCTGGAGCATCTATAGCTCTATTCATCGTCGGATTGGCGATTGGGGTGGGCGGCTTATACTTATATAGATATAGAAAAGACAGTCAGGCCACGGATAACATTGATCTGGTACAACAATATGGAGAAAATTCGAATTATAGCAATTTAGAGTCTGAGAATTATGACGAAAATACGCATGACGGTGAAAGGGATCCTTGACGTAGGCCGATTCTATTTAGCATCAGGTTTTATCAAAATAACTTCTGGGAGTTATTCAGTTTAAACGAGAGAGAGAGAGAGAGAGAGAGAGAGAGAGTACATGCGTTTCTGTGTGAGCAGTTGTGTGCATTGCTCTTGAATTGTATTTACGATTTACAACTTTTTAAATATTTGCATTTTTAAAATTAAATTATATACAAAACATGATCATGTTATTTTTAATTGAATAAAATGGGCTTCCGG
Organism: Magallana hongkongensis; assembly: GCA_016163765.1. Taxonomy (NCBI): domain Eukaryota; kingdom Metazoa; phylum Mollusca; class Bivalvia; order Ostreida; family Ostreidae; genus Magallana; species Magallana hongkongensis. The sequence goes on from WFKH01007768.1 coordinate 19,274,827, forward strand.
TCTTTATTTGTTTTTGTTTTTGTTTTTGTTTTAATTTTGTATGGGGTTTTTTTTCTCTCTAATACGTGCTTGCTTGAGCAAAATTCCTGGATATTTCGGCAAATTGCCGATATTACTATAAAATGGTAGTACGATAAAGAAATAAAATAGTTATAAATAAAAAACAATTCTTTACGTAACAATTTGTATCAATTTGTTCATCTAAATTTAACTAGTAAATAAAATATATAAAAGAAAAGGGAATAAAAGATCTCAAGAATTGTCGGTCAGTTGAGCGAATTAGCCCGTGGGCCTCTTGTAAGGTAAAGTTAATGGAACAATCATGAGCATATAATATTCAAGTTTTGAATCACTGACGATTTGGCAGATCTACATGTATATGACAAAAGAGAAACTTAAAATTCCGAAAGGCATCCGTACAATTATGAACTTAAAATCAGGATATTTAATTTAAAGTAATTTATCAGAGTGTCAGCCAACTAAAAGAATTACCAAAGAGTTGTGAAATTTGCCAGAAATAAACATATTATGGATGGAATATATGTATGAGTAATGCAATATATATTTCATATTGCTTTATTCTATAAAACTAATATTATCGCGCAATCAACAAAAGTCACATGATACGAGACTTTTCTCTCATCCAATGACTTGTTCTGTAAATAAATGAATTGTTCCAATATACATGTAAGAAGTGTCTTTTAATCATAGAGAAAGATTGCGATAACAACAATAATTAATTGTCATTTTTAATTGTACAATATTGAAAGTAAGGAAACACTAAACAATAAACTATGACTGAAGTGGTATGCATGAAACGTAATTTTTTTTACCGTTCCCTTATAGACCAAAAGAACGAATTTGCTGACTTATTAAAAATATGTTTTTTCACATCAAATTACCTTGAAATTATGATTTAAAGAAATAATTATTATTTTTCGAAGTGTTTATTTTGATCACAAATGGTCTAATGATGTTCTAAACATATATTTTCGTTCCTAAAATAAGATGAAAAGAAAAAGAAGCAGAACAGTGTTTGGAATTGTGCCATTTTCTCCGCAACAAAGAGTACAGTTTCACACCATCAGATCTGTGGACGTAATAATACCATTAAAATCGTTCGTACTTCATACCATAGAGTCTCTTCTTACTTAACACATTTCACAGTGTGCCTTTGAATTTTATACTGAGTTTTCAGACATTGCTAGGCAACGAAATGTTTAAACATTATTGTTTATAAGCGACATGAATATTTGGACCCACTGAGGATAGTCGGAGTTTACCTGTGAAACACTTTCCAATTGAGAGGTGTTTTTACAGTAGAAAAAATTATATCGATTCTAAGTTTTAGTATTTAAGATAGATACTTCATAGAAACTTCAGCCAGTATTATTGAAAGGGAAAACGCCTGTCGAAGAGATGTCTCTCAGCTTTTGTATTTTTGGAGTCGTTCTCAACGCTTGTATCGTTTTAGTCGAATCAGGTATAATATCGTATTTCTCACAAATAAGTTAAAAGGTATATTTTTTTCCTGATAATAATTTTATTGTGTAATTTCATACTCCACGTCTTTAAGGAAGAAGATTACTAGTATATAAATTTGGATTCTAATATTGAATAGTATTAATATTCTTGCGCAGAGTGAATTAATGACGATGTTAATGATGGCATATATAATCATTAACACTACTTTGATCATCGTTGCATTGCATTTGTTCTCTTTATTCAGGCGCCGAACACCCCGCATGTCCAGTTGGGTTTCCGGGTACTGTTAGGCATGCTTTTTCTCGTAAAATCAAAACGAATGAATCTCTCTGCGAGAAAGATTCCGATTGCCCTAACGGTAAATGTTGCGGGATTTTGGGAGGAAACATGTGCATTTATTTGCATGGTAAGGACAATAATGATAATGCCAATCAAAGATTTAGTGTTGTACTTCTCGAACCAGCATCAAAACGTTTTTTAAAAACTATTATTAAAATATCCTTTTATGTATTTTTACAGATAAAATGACAAATGAGCCCCGTTCCAAGGACATACGATCCAAGTTATCTAAAATCTTAAACTTGTCGGAATGGGAGAATTCTCAGATGAATAAGAGCGAGGACTGGAATAAAGAGCGTACGGAGAAGGCGTTGCGATCTGGGACCAGTTATAAATGTTTTGATAAAATTGGCAGGAAATTAAGAAGATGTTCCGATGGGTTCCGGTGGAAACATTTTATTTTCCTATTCTGTTCTGGTGGATTGTGTGTCATCGTTGGTTTTGTTGCGCTGATGGTTTAGTAAGTCAGTAAACTTCCAAAGCATTGATTTTACATTACAATTTTCATAACTGAATTTATTTTAGTTATTTTGATGCATATTCTCCTTTTTAAGTTTTCTTTCTTATTTTAAACAGCCAGAAGAAAAAAGGCAGTGCTAAAACAAACCCCAACAAAACATTGAGGAAACAAAATATGGCATCTGCCGATCCCGACCGAAATCCCGTATACATGGTGAGGGTCGGGAGGGACTTGAAAGTATTCCTTAATTTGGAAGAACTCGCGGGAAAACAAGCAAATCAACGCAGTCACCTTAGCGACGTAACGAATGTGCAACTGGGCCAAGAAAGGGAAAGAACTGCATCTATTTAGTTTAGACAGTGTGTCGTTTTGATCATTCTTTGTTATACTGTTGTATCATGAGAGAGAGAGAGAGAGAGAGAGAGAGAGAGAGAGAGAGAGAGAGAGAAAGAGAGAGAGAGTTTAAATGTTCAAAAGATAATTGCATCACTGAAAAAGGGTGCTTTCGGTAATTTTCACAGTTTAGAATTTGCGATATTGTAGAAATATGTATCTTAATTAGATTGAGAATATGCAGTCTCTTCTCTTTTTCATTTGTGATAATGTTATATTAGTAAGCGAATCATGTTTGTACTTTGCTTTCATGAGTCAATTCATTACAATTTATATAATCAAAATTTGGTTCAATATATTTTTATTTTTAATATATGACCTTTCAGTGAGTGCAATCTCGGTAAATTGCTATGAACTTGGTTTTTAATAAAGTAAGTTTTTGGAGATCACTGTTTTTAGAGCTAGAATATTTCAAACTTGTTTATATGTGGATTTTTTATTTACTTTGCACCTAATGATAAGAACAAAACGACATACAACGTGTTCATCAGTTTAATAATATTACGTAGTACGTTAATGGCGTTATATGGTGTCGATGTCATTTTTATCAAAATTAAATTTAAAGTGGCACGGTGACTCAAAATAGATGTTTTACTTTTTGATTATGACAACGGAAATAAGAAGAGTTATTCGAAATTTCATCATACGGAAGGTTTCACGCATCATAAGTCATCGCTTATCAATTTACAAGTCATTAAAACTCATCCGGAAATTGCACATGTAAACAAACCGAGTTGTGTTGGACATTGGTTTAGTGTCACGTGATTGCGATTTCTGTCTAAAAATAGTTACAGTGGGATTGACACACAGAAAAAAGAATTTGAATTTGAAGCTATTCGATGTCTGTGGTAAGAAATATGCATTAATAGAGAATGCATCTTAATAAATATATAGTTCTTGAAGACATCGTGTTCCAATGAGAGGCTTCTGGCTCATGATGTATGCCACGCTGCAGTATTTACATTCCCCTGCGCTTGCGTGGCTATGAAGCGGAAGAAAAAATCAATATTTTCGTGTTGGCCCAACGCTTAATTCTTTTTTTCTCTTTTTAATTTGATTTATTTACTTTTGAACACCGTAATTTTTCAAAAGTTCATCTTTTCATATGATATATAAAATATGTGGAAATCGTGTAAAAATTCGATATTTGCTAAATCATGGGTTTGTGCGTCACCATGTCTCTTTAACACCTTAAAGCTGTTTACAATTGAATTTTGACAAGCAACTAAAACGATATGCATGTTTTTATTTTATGATTAACATTTATCACCTTCACATTAAAATTAATTCCGAAGTGTGAAATGTTAATTTTGTACGCCAGTATCAGCATTGAAACCTTTATGATTTTTATAACATGCTATATAGCAGTTCTTATATGCACGTACATTTTTTTTCTTGTGTTATTAGAATTTGGCGAGGATCTTAGATTTGATGTTGATAATTTTGTGACTCCATTGAATAAATAAAAAAAAATTCTTGCATCTTTGTCAATTAATGACGCTTCAAATTGCAGAATTAAGGTATTACGCGACCAATGAACAACTTAAGCATTCCTCGAAGAAACGAGCACTTTCATGAGACATTGTCAACTGTTTTCAGAACAAATCTTTTTCTAAGAAAATAGTGATCACAAAGGTGCAAGTTTTAACCAAAAACATATGTACTTGGATAACGCAGGAACGCGGTAAGAATCTTTGCTGTAGCAGTGACACGAATTCTGCAGTTAAAAAAAGGTGTATCATTTGTCTTCTATTGGTTTTGCGTCTGGTTATGGCATCCGAGATTCAGGCAATGTGTATAGACACTTGTTTTTCTCATTTTATAATTATGCGTAAATTATAATTTCGACGAAAAATACATCTCATTTTATAATTTTGCGTAAATTATAATTACATTGAAAAATACATTTCTGTCTGGAATTTGTTCATCGCCATCGTCGGTAATTGTAACCCAGGGTGTCCGGTGCTTCTAATTGGTCTCTCTAGAACCATCCTATTTATTTTTACCACATTCTTTATCATTTTCAATTTTATGATCCGGTTTTTGGTTCATCAGGTAACCTAAGGGTGTTACCAATAGGTCTCTGGAACCATTTTTTACCCTTATCTTCATCATTTCAATGAATTCAATATAAAAATATTCTTATTTGGGTTATGTAACGTAATCTATGCTGCGATATGTAAACGTCTGAAATATTTCCAACGAGATTTTTTTATTGAAATAATTTTTTTAAAACGGACAACAATCCGAATTCGACTTTCTCTTTTCACGGAGAGTTTAATAGTAAATATCTGTACCGTTGTACCCATTCCCAATAACCGTTTACTTACTTACACGTAGATAATCAGTACCTGTGGAAACTGACACAAATAAAGAGATAGGTGTCAATATTTCAAGTTTAGATAATCGCAAACATAGTACATGTATGGTGCTATTCTTAACCTTTTTGGAGTTTTATTTAGCGGTGATAATTTCTTCAAAAGTTGATAATATTATCCATTTTTCAATTTATACTTAAACCGTTAAATTACGTTTCTACCAATGGTAGAAGACCAATCACTAAAACTTACAAAACTCAAAATAATTATCTAATCAAAAATAGGAATGTGATAGACATGGAATCCGCACGTTTCCACATTTCTAATAATAAATTTTAAGGAGTTGGAGGAGGTGGGGGTAAGTGATTCTATCCATTCTGTGCTTTGATGATTTGCTTATCTTTCATTGGGTATTAAAGGCCAGGATCAGATTTTTCAAATACTGAATATTTTGGTCTCAATCTACTTCTATCAACAAAGCATTTTGTTATGAATGAAATATCTAGTGACAATTTCCTAACTCCGATATAACATTCTACATGGAACGTAAAATTCGTTCAATCGCTTGTTGGGTGGGGGTGGGGGGATCTTCTACCAAAAAAATCGATTAAAATTTTTGTTCGATATAATTGTATCAAACACATAAAAAAAACCCAGGCGGTCCTAGTTTTACCAGCATTATGGAATAGATCCCTTTAAATATAGTTCCTTATTGTGTGAAGATCACGACTCCGTACTCAAGTCAGCTGATTCACGATCACATGGTCCCTGTTCCGTCTGGCTGCACAATCTGGATATAGGTCGGGTACTTGAATTCCAGTATATACATATATATAAGCCGCAGCCGATCGTTAAATCCAGCAGACGACTCTCTACCGCCATGAAGCACACATTCTCGCTCCTCGTCGCTGTGGTCATTGTTGGGCTGTGTTATTCACAGGATCCAACTCCAGGTATTGAAATTTTTAGAATAATTATATATTTATAATAAATTTTAAACGAAGAAAAATACGTATTTTAATTATGTATCGATTTCCAGTACAATACACTGTATATAGTACTATACTCTTATCATTTATGATTTGGGTAACGTTCTTATTTATCATTAGAAATTGTCGTCGCAGCATAATATCTACCCAGCGTTCTTACTTGTTATGACTTATTGACTTCAGATCCTGCAAAGGGAAAATGTCCTCGAGAATTTTCGATGCTTGAGTATATGATGAAACCTAAGCCATGTAGGGCGGAGAAACCACACTGTCCGGAGGGGCTGATTTGCTGTCCTTGCCCAAAGAGCGGCAAAAAATTCTGTATCAGGCCACGAATGGATGGTAAGTAAACTAGAACAAAAGGATGTTACTTACATTAAGTTACAAAATGAAATGACACCCATTTCTAAATGTATAAATCCTCGAGTTTGACAACTAACAAAAAATCCCAAAGATCAAGTTCCATTGAAGTGACCTAAAAGCCATTTCAAAATATTGAAATCCACGAGATTTGACTAAGTAAATATATAGAAGTTCAAAACAACTTATTTCTTTCATCGTTATAGGTGAGGACCTTTCGCCAGAGGAGGAGAAGACATTTTGGGAAGAGATGAAGATGAAGCTCATGGGACAGGAGGGAGAAGACTACGACTGCGAAGACGACGACGACGATGATGATGACCATCACGAGAAAGAGGACAAAGTGTTCGAGACGGACCGCTTGGCTGATACTGAAAAGGAACACAGTCATCATCATAAAAAACATCGCATGAGGTGTCATCACAAAAGGATGCACAAAATCATCAAGATCGCTGCCCCTATTGTTGGATTGGTGGTTCTTATCACAATCGTTGCCATCGTCGCTTGGTATGTATAGTACTGCAGTATTCAAATTTTCATGATTGAAGAATATGAATAGAAATAACGTAATAATAATTTGTGTATATTATTATTGTAGCTGCATTCGTCGACGAAGACAGCGCATGAGACAAGCGGCCGAAGCTGCCAAGAAGAACTCATACACCCCCGGAATTTTCGCCCCCGTTCCCGAGAAGTCGACCATGAAAGGCTTTCTGGGTCTCGACTTCTCCCCAGAAGTATTCGTAAAGTCTGATCCTCCCTATGCAAAACTGAAGGAGGAAAAGGATCGTATTTAATGTCAAAAACTGACATTGATTTGACTGTTCTCGGTTCTGATTCTAAATTTCATGTTTATACTTACTTAAAGTTATTAAAGAAGGTCTTAATTACAACCTGACCATCGAACCCTGAACTTGTACTTTTACTTTTTATTCACGTTGAGATTAACATGAGGTTTTGTAGACCCTAGGGGTCATTAAAGAACAGGTACTCTAAATCCTGCAGGACAGGATAGTTTGAGTAATTGTAATGAAACAAGTGTACAGAATGACAAATAAAGTATGCCATAGTCTATATGTTTTTGTCTATATTTTATTTAAAGTGGAAGTGTTGTGTCAATTTTACATTTTTATAAGACCTTGGCATCGGAGTAAATAATAGTTAAAGTGATTTATAATATCTATAAAACAACAAGAATCGTAACTGGATGTGAGATCAATCTTGAGGTGTCACTAAATAACTCGGTCCTTAAACTTTAAGGAGGCTGGATGGTCAACAGAATAATCATGCGGTCTAGATTTATTTTAAACATTTCTTTAGCAATAGACTATTATTAAGTAAATAAAAATTCCTGATGTTTTAGATTTAGATATGAATATTTCCTTTGTTTAATACAAAGTCTTCTTCTAAATGAAATTTATATAGCCCAAAACTGGCCACGACCACCCAGCCCTCTTAGATTTTAATAAATTATTTATTTAGGCTCATAATATGTTGGATTGTTGTTTTCAAAACAGATGAAAATATTTTTAGCGCAATTGTTACAGAATGGTTGAAGAACATTAGCCGGAAAAACGACAGGGCAAAATCCTTCTTTGTGTAATCTAAGCACATCTTTTGCATTAAAATTATAATGCTTAATGTATTTTTTTGTAAATCAACCCGTCACGTTTCTTGGATGACTGCCAAGAAAATGTTCTAGATACATGCACTCGGTTTTACCGATTTGGCGAGTAGTGAATACACATTATATACCTTTAAAAATCTGTAGTGTATTGATTCTGTCAGGATAAATTAATAAACATGTCATCGACACTATATTTATTTTTGCAGGTATTGTGAAACATCATGCATATCGAGTTTTGACAAAATAAAACGGGATTATTTCAAGGATATTGAAAATATGTTGAACCAATATCGATCTCCTTATCTTTATTCTCTATAATTTTTCATTTTCAACTAATTGTTTTCGTTGATGATCTGCCAATAATTCTGAAAGGGATGGCTTTAGAGTGTTTAGGGTATGTTTTTGAAATGAAGGTCCTCTTGATTTCATGCGTTTTAGCTCTCGTTTTCTTAAACGTACAAGGTAGGCTATATTCTATTTACATTACACAGAGATTTTTAAATAAAGAAAATAGAAAAAAAAGCTTTGGGTTTATTTCCTTATTTTATTCATCGGTGTATTTTATTCGACAAAGTCAGCTGGTGCAAAAGAGAAGAAACGTCTCTCTCTCTCTCTCTCTCTCTGTGTGGAAGTCGTTATTATTTTTTAAAACTCATATTTTCCATCAGTTCTTTGTTATCGACGTAGGGAAGGACAAATAACAATAATTTTTACCCAACATTTTCAGCGGGACGTAATGAGAGATGTCCGTCCTCGGACAAGGTCCAGCTAATGGACCCGGATGATCTGAACAAAGCCCCGCTGTGTCAGAGTGACTGGCAATGTGGACAGGACGAGAAGTGTTGTAGAACTCCCAGCGGCCCGCGGTGTCTCAACACGGTGGACTTAGGTAGATATCTTTATGTATAAACAAGACAAATTAGCCACTGTGTGCATATATAATTATATATGTTGAGAACTACACCGTATATGTAGCGTTACATGATGAAGTTATTGAGTTAGTCCATATAAAGCTGGAATAATGATAAAGATAATTATGTGTTTAGAAACCGGTAAATCATGGATTAGAGAGAACACATCGGGATTTGATTCTGTTCATTGCATGCAGGTGTTGCAGTTTGATTCTTTTTTTAGTTTTAACAATTAAATACAATCCTGAATTCAAAATAAATTCTTTTTTCGCAAAAAGAGGATGTAAATGTATGTCAAGTATTTAAAAAACATCTTATTATGCTACTGAACTATGGACATTTAGGTATAAGATCATAAATTCGTTACTCTAATAAAATACAGAAACAGATACTATCCAACTTCTCGTTATTTTATGACTAGAAAAATATGAGAAAAAAGATGACGACGACGATGATGATGATTGTGACGATGAAGGGAAGGGGTCCGACTACAAAAAGAGAAAATCAAAGTGTCACCGACATACATACGTCCATCCTCTTATTATAACAGCCATCTTTCTTATAGTTGTGCTGTTTATAATTGTTATGTTGACGTAAGTATTCTAACTACATGTAGTTTAAGAGGGACGGATGGTCGTGGCCATGTTTAGGCTATATTTACCTCCACCAGACGGAGAGCTCTGTATTAAGACATTGGAAAATGTTCAAATTTTAAAGCTAAAATGTTTTATCTTATGACAGTTTATGGCCCAAAAATATCATTTTTAAAAGTTTAAGGCAGATCTGATGGTTAATTCGTTGACCACCCAGCCTCCTTAAGCTGTGAATCGAAACATTCTAACGGTTAAGGGGTTTGGTTAATAAATATTTATTTGTGCATGTAATTATATGGAAAGAAGTGACATATACATCTTCCAAAAACAAACATGGACTTTTATGAAAGTTGCCTGTATCAAATCAGAATCAATATTATCCCGTTTATATCATTTCTTTTTTACAGTTTTATCCGAAAGTTCTGTACACATGCTCGTAGTAAAATAGGAAATTCACAAACGGATCTAAATACAGTGAGTGGGGGAATGACAGGACGAGCTTCTGATTATGCGGTCAAATCAAAGTCAACAGACGAGGAGAAGCCTTGTAAAAAGGAGAAAACTCATCAGAACTGGCTGAACAATACTCCACCCCCTCCCTACTTCATGGCACCGTCCGCCCCTCCCGCTTATACAGTAGATCCGCCACCCAAATACCAACAAACCGCAAAACAGGACGAAAAGATCAGATATTGATTAATTTTTACGTTTATACTTTTCATTTTTTTTACTCTTATTTCTTTTGTGTTGATAAATTGTTTTCAAAAACACGTCGTATCTTTCAATAAAAACGAATTTAAAAAGTGTTCACCGAGAAAAATAATTGCGAAAAGACATTTTGATCTTGAATTTGTGTGTTATGAAAGATTTTGCTCATGTAAAACTGTGAGCTGGAATGATTATTTAATCAATAAAATAGTTTCTTTGTCCGTATGGAATATAAAGGTAAAGACAGCATGTAGAAGATATATTTTACACACATAAGGCTTTGCAGTAATGCCATTTTAAAAACCTAGAATATTGTGGTATCTAGTAATATATAATTATTTTGCGTGTATGTACATAATTATATAAAGTTACAGATCATTGTAAACTTTGCGACGTCTTCGTTATAGTATATCCTGGAAAACAATACATGTATTAATGTAAACTTCAAATACATTGTCATAATTCCAAGAAAAAATCCATATGACTTGTTGTCTTATTGATTTTTTTCTCGACAGAAATATTAGAATAGAAGATCATATTGCAAAATAATGATTTCTTTTTTTTTATAGAAAACGTTGCTGACATATGATATTATATGAATAAAAGATACACGGGTATTTGTATAATACGGTTTGAAGTATACATAGAATGGTAATTCAATAATCAATATCTAGTAGAGCAAAATAAACAAAAAGAAAAAAAATATGTAGTTCATGATGCAACGTGAGCGAGGATAAAATATCAAAGTACTGAGAGTACTTATGGGATTTGCTTAAAAACTGTAACGAAATGACCCATTGGAGCAAATATAGTAAACGTATTATATTTCAAACAATTATTTTGTTTCCTTTTGTGTTTTAACACACAGTGTTTCACAGTGTATCACAGTGGAAATGGATTTTTTTTATAACTTTGTTTAAAATAAATCTTTCGAATATTTCACTCGTTTTTCTGACATTTTGTCGGAGCATTCATTATTTGAAGTGATACACGATTAAATATATACAAAGGTTAAGGTGGAGGATCTTCGTTGTATCCAAAATCGTAAAATTATATAAGGAGCGGATCAAGGGCGGAGGTTAGGGTGAGAGTAGTAAATATCACATCATTAGCCCTCGTAAAGCAATAAATTATTCTGCTACAACTCAAACATAATCTGCCAATGGTTAGAACCAAACTTCTATTGGAACCACGAATTAATTTTACAAGCATCCTAACCTATCATAAACATTCATTTTGTTGCCTGCAAGATGCCCTAACTAGAGTAGAGTATTTTGTATAATGCATTGTCGCTGTGTGGTCTATATATCGTGCTGCCCAAAAAAACCAAGAATCTGAATCAGGGGGCAATGAATTTTTTTATTGCGGTAGAGGCCTTCTGGCTCTTTATAACCTCTAGTTTGTCTGCAAGAAGCCTAGGACTAGAAAAGATTATTTTTAAAAACGATATTTGGGAAATAAACATATGTCTAAGCCTTCCAGGAAGAAAGAATGTACATGTATATTGTCCTTCCTCTAATAATGTTGCATTGCACAAAAATAATGATTCAGTAACGAAGGTTGAATTAAGTTTTTTTTTAAATAAAGTAACTAACGACGGACGACGTCCAACTTAGGATTAACGATTGACAACAATGGTTAAGCAATTGCTCGTGTGACCAAGAGAGCAATGCAAGGCCTGATATTTATTTATAATTACAGGATAAATATTTTTAACTGTTAAAGATTTATGAAATCAAGTGACAATATATTCACAATGGCTAAATTTTCGCGGAAAATTGTTCAGTCGCGAATATTGCGAAATTATAAACAACGTAAAATATTCTATGTTAACCGTACTCAAGTATGAAAAAATCAAGCTTTTGTTTTCTTATCTACACATTGGGATCAGATTTTATTACTAAACCACATGTATATACCAATTATATGCATGATACAGTAATATTCCTGCAATCACATTCAGTGGATCAACAATGACTTTTTCATTCAATTATTACAACATCGATTTTCATCTGAATACCTATATAACCTCATTAAAAAGAATACGTGATTATCCGAACAAGGACGATTCAAACGCCAATAAGCAGTACTACTAAAGAACTGTTTGCCTAACTGCACGAAGTTTGAATGTATGTTTGAAATCTCTTTAAAGATCCATTGATATATATAGAATCGTAGCACGAAGTTGTCCTTTTTAATCCGTGAACCTTAAAGACTGTCAATATATTAACAAAGACTTTTTTTTTCTATTGATCGTATATTTGGGTATTTATGCACTCTGGCAAAGACCATTAGACTTGTTAACACAGTCTCTCATTACCTGGGTAGCTATCCGTGAGGCATGGAGTTTAAAACACTCGCTTTCTGTGTGGTTATTTTTCTTGTGGGTAAGAATTACAAGATTCAGTAGTATAATTTATAGAATCTTTTTTATCGGAAATTTATGTCTCTATTTAAAAACAAAAGAGAAATTGTATAATCTACAAATTGATTTTAGAAAAGAATTACTAGTAAGAATTGCATTTTAAATGTATACATGAACCTTTCTGCGCATAATGAATGCTTGTTGCGTTTAATATTTTCCAGGTGAGATTGCTGCATCTTCTCACCTAGGTAAGAGTCACAAGCAATTGAAAGACATTTTCACCATTATTTTTCATTTCTGTTGCAAACATTTTACCAATATTCTTTATACACAATATAAGCTCTTGTATGTGTAATCTTAAACTGTGTAATAAAGATACTAACTGTGAATACTAAATATTATTCCTATTTGATAAACATGAATCAAGTGAGTGTACGCACGTATTAAAAATATATATAGAAGTCACTTCTCAGTTATTCAATTTGTTTGTAAAGATGCTATATTCTATTTAAATACTGAATATCACTGTACATATTTTTTGTCCATAGAATGCCCGGATACGGTTCCCGCCACGGGATTGAACGGCTCACTGCCGACATGTACTGATGACACCCAGTGCCCCAGGGCAGGGGACAAGTGCTGCACTGTTACCACCGGGGGGTCGGGGAAGGTCTGCATTAAAGCAGGTAATCTTTTCATTCAGGCAGCTAACAGATTAATATTAACATGCACATGCGCGGATCTAGAAGGAAGATCAGTGGGATCCGGGACCCCCCCCCCCCCCCCTTGGAAAATTCAAACTCATTATACATGTATTTACATTGTAACGAAACAAAGCCTACGTCCCTTTTTGGCAAACAAAAGTATCACTCGAACCCCAATCCCCCATTGAAAAATATCTGGATCAGCGCATGCAACATTTCCTCCTTTGTTTGGAAAAGTCGTGCCATCATAAATAATAAATATATACAATGTAAACACAATTGTATTGTGTGACTATAAGCTAATGGTGTAAACGTACTTATATCGTTAGCGTCTTCTTTTTTTTAAACATCCAGAGCAAGATGACGATGACGACGATGATTGTGACAAGAAGTCCGACAGGAAGGACAAGGACGACTGTCACAGGAAGAAGCGTCACTCGCTGGTCGTCAAAATCGTCATCATTGTCGTCGCTCTCACTGTCGTCGGCATCGTCGTCGGCTGGTATGTAGTATGCATGTACATGTAAAAAGGTGGCTGGAAGCTCAAGATCTACCTTAAAATTGTTCATACAATTTTAAGAGCCATAAGCTTTTAGCAAAATACCTAATATTGTTGATAAAATTTGAATATTCTCTTACATCTTTATGAGAGAGATTAATATTATATAGTCTAAATACGGCCACGATAATCTAAAATTAATTCGATTTTTGTTTTAAACGTTTTAAAAAAAAATGATTCATTTTGGATTTATACTTTTTCTATCTTCTACAGCATAATTCGCGTGAAATGCTGCAAGAAGAAGATCAGCGACTCTCGCACTGAACTGAATCCTGAGAAGAATGCTCACTCTCTGGGCCGGGATTACACCCCGTCCATTGGTGGGAGGACAAAGGAGCAGGCGTGGTACCCAGTAGCCAGCCCAGCCCCCGTCAGCAGCGCTCCACCGGCGTACACAGCGAAATACTGATCCATTAACCCAAAATCAGTGTGTGGATTGTTTATTTTGTGACTTTATTTCATGTACGTATTTCAAGAGGAAAACCATACCACATTCCCGTGGACGAAAAAAGGAAAAAGACCAATAAAAAAATACAAATGAAAAAAAAATTCCCCACAACAGTTAACAAAATCATAAACTTAATCCATGTTTGTTTTTGGATATGGCCTTCACGGTGGAACTTTCAATTGGATTAGACCAAGTCTGTCTGGCACATAGTTAGAAAAAATCCATAGAAACTGGGCAGTATTAAATTAAAACTTCGAGACTCAGAGTATTATTTTTATTATTGTTTTGTTGCAGTTAATGTGAACTAATATATTGATTGAAAAACTTATTTTTCTGCGTGATTTTTTCCCCTAAATTCCTAAATTTTAATGAAAATGTGAACTTTGAAGAACTTTATCGCGGATTCTGCTGTGATTTATAGTAATGTTGTACATGTACCAGTATCGAAAGCTTTACATGAATGATAAATACATGTATAATCCAATAATCTCTGTTTACTCAGAAGATGGTCCTTAGACAAGGTCTTTGGCAAAGGGAACTAATAAATTGAAGTGTATGATACTTGTTGATATTTAAACAAATCACCCAGAAACAGTCTTTGATGTGGTCTTATAATATTATATACAAGAAACAGAAATATAAATGGTAAATTTAAAGTCTATTAAATAAGTACAAAAAATAATTTAGAAAACAAATTAAAAATACATGTACATATATTAGCATGTTAAAGTTTAAGAGCTTATAAAATTCAATGTAGTACACTGTAATCTACACAATGCCTCAGACATTAGAACAGTTCAGACCTCTGACACGTAGTAACCAGTTAGTCACTGCACAGAAATCCATGTTCTCTTTCAGGCGAGTTTTCCTGGCTGCAAGACTTGTCAACAGTCCATCAATCTTTTGTTTGGCTTTTGTAAGCAGAACATTGCGGTCAAATTCATTCTAAAACAAAAGAAACCAAAATCAGAGCTGTCAAACATGAACAAATTCTTCAGGGCAGATTTTCATCTGGGTCAATTTATAAGAACAATACTACAAAAAAAAAAATTTGTTTGAAAAAATGTATTACCCTTAATATGACAATTTACATGTAGCTCAAAAGTTAATATCTCTCTTCAAAAAAGTTATAGTTGTACAACAATCACTGACCTTTGCCTTTCACCAAACAATCTTGAATTCAAAAATCTTACTTTCAAAGCAAACCGAATGGTCTACATAAAAGCATACCATGTTTCTAAATCTGAGTCAATTGGACACATTTTAGGAAATGTGATTATTTGACCTTGACCTCTACATCTCAAGAGATGTAGGGTCAAGATCATACCACACATCTATGTCACATGTAACCTATTTTGAGCTATCCTGTGTTTCATAAAAACAAAGAAAATGGATAGAGAAAAAATTCGCAATAGTCAAGTTAAAAGACGATCATCTTGAAATCAAATTGTTGTATAAACTCTGAGTTTGCTGTGTTAACTGTAAATAAAGTATGGAATGTGATAAAGATTTGATGTTTATCTACCTATTTCATGTTGGTGTTGACAGTAATATTTGTTTAAGCAGTAGTTTTTTGGTGTCCCTGACTGTATGTTACACAGAGCATCATTCTTTAACGAACCTCTAATGGCCTTGTTCTGATATTCATTATGAATTCCCTGAGTTCTCCTGTACATCTGACATTGGGTATATCTCCATTCATCATTCTCTCTACAGCATCAGATTTATGAAATATCTGGAATCAGGACAATTTCATGAAAACCTGATACCAAAATCAAACTATGATCATTGTAAATTTAAAGAATAAATACCATATATGGTTTAGGTTAAAATTAATATGACATGTAGTATTAAGGCAAAAGTTTTTACTCAAATGAATGTACCAACAGTTTCATACACAAGAATGTCTATTGGTTTCAGTTTCATACACAAGAATGTCTA
>WFKH01007768.1:19303046-19342592 GCA_016163765.1 Magallana hongkongensis
TCTCTCTCTCTCTCTCTCTCTCTCTCTCTCTCTCTCTCTCTCTCTCTTACAACCTCCAATTTTTTCTATTTAAATCAAAGTTTCCTACCTACAGTTGATTGTCTTAATGGCCCTTGCTGAAGGGAAATCAGAAATCCTTTGTGGACCCATGTCTCTCCACACTGAAACTGCAATCCACGTGGCTTCCTTGATGACCAAGGTATGAACCAAGCAGTAGGGTGCCTGTATGTCCTATCATGTGTACTAGTGTTAAATTTGTGGTAGGATTGATCAGTTAAAGAAACATCAATTCTATTCACATTGATTCAATATTAAATATCCAATATATAGATCATTATTCTAATTAATATTCCAGGCAAAATTTGAAGTTCAAGAGTTGACAAAGAATTCCACTATTATCAAGTGTGAAGGAATTGGTTTAAAAGCAGCCAACAATAGCTGAGACCTGGGGACCGCTGGATAGGCTTGCTGACATTTTTTTTATTTGAATGGACATAGAGTTCTCCTAATATTGAAATACGGCATCCATCAGTGATGGTGAATTATTAATACATGTATAGGAGATTATAAACACATATCATTGATATGAGTGATCTATTTATTGAATGGAAAATTACACTGCTTAGCTGGGGAGTACAGATGGACTTACTTGTATCTGCATCTATGTCACATGATACCCCATGAATCATCAGCTATGTATGGTCCTGTGACTGCACTTATAGCTCTAGATCTTACCATAACTGCACTTGTAGCACAATCCTGACTTCTTAAACATTTACGTAAGTGGCCAGCAATAGAGAATTATGGCCTTTATCTAGATCATAATCTAGAACAATAAAAAACAGTAGCAATATTGTACTGATATTGCTGATTTTTTTTTTTTTTTGGGGGGGGGGTATATTTATTTAACAAGTATATTGCTGATATGTTAAATAAAGATTTTATGATAAATGTACAGCTTTGCTATTTTTGTTTTTGTTTTGTGTTTGTTTGTTTTGTTTTTTATTGTTGTAAATAAGAAGTTTGACAAATAAGACAGGTGAAATACCTATAGAATAACGGTAAAAAAATGAAAAGAAAAACGTATATTGCTTTTCTTTAAAAATCTCTTTTCAATGATGTATATATATAGCAAAATTTCAATGTTTGTTGCTTTAATCAGTGCAATATATCAAATATACACCTACCAAAATCTTTTAAAATATTTTTTTTTCGCACAGCAATCAGTACCAGAGAAATTATAGTTAGTATTCCCGTGTACAAAATACGATATAGCATTCAAAACGTACGTACGCTATATTGTTTTGACTCGAATGACTCGGTGGTTATATATGCGTGTGTGTGTAGAATACAAATTCTAATTTGGGTGGTTTAATCCCAACAAAACTATTCATATCGATCATTTTAGTTTTGCTTCGAGCTATCCCACTATATAGGTACAGTTGTAAATCTTGCTTAAGCATGGTTTATATATGTAAAGCAGAAGTTGGTTTATTTTTGATTTTTATAATTTTTCGTCCAGTAATAACGTTCAAACGAATATACATTTGTGTCAACTTAACTATTCGCATTTGGTCCTTTGTTTACAATAATATAATATTTTCTCTACGTGGAGGTTGAAATCCAGAACTTATTTTCATGATTTTTGGGGGTAATTCCGGTGCTCTGCAGCTAATTAGCTCATGACTCATCGGGGGCAACTCAGAGTTAGCCACGGGTTAATACGATAAAGAAAGCAAGCATGCTACACAGCACTTACTTTAGTAAATATACACCAAATACATATACACTGTATGTATAGCTACAAAACTACAAATTTTGCTTTAAAAAAGTTTTTTTCAGGTTTTTCTCATCAACTTAATTATTGAGTTTATTTTGACAAGCATTTTTCAAATTGCTTATACTGACTTAAATACAAATACGCATTAATATGAGCCATTATATAGTATTATTTGCTGATATCGATATGAATTATTAGCGACATACAATGAATAAGAATAGCTAATTAAGTATAATAAATATGCTCTTAATAAATGCTTTATACCAGTGCATGAAAAAGCTTTACTCATAGAGTCGACGGTAAAACATATTAAACAAATTTAAATGAAGGAGTCGCCATGCATGCATGCATTTGATCTGGAAATATCCTCAAAAATGTTTTTGTCCACAGAATATACATTATGAAAAAAAGTTTCTCTTGTATTTTATCTGAGCCAATTATAATGATGCCCCTTTCAGCCGTTTGATAAGCGTGTCCTAATAAGTATCATTGACTCAATGTCTACCTGTGTCCCAAAGTATATACAGGTAAAGTCTACCTGTGTCCCCTTAGAGGGCCCCATAATTGCCTTGCCAATTTTTATTTTTAATTGAGGAGTAGGCGTTCGGAGAACACATCGACTCAATATTCTGTGTTCTAAATCAATTAAAATAATTATAACATACTTCTGATGATTGAAAATAAAATATATGCGGGAATCATGGACTGCAAAAATTCAATCGATGCCATACCCCCCCCCCCCCTTCACCCCCAACAAAACAGGGACAAATTTTCAGAGAACGGTATTAATTCAAAGCATACTCGATATATGTAATATATGGTGCTGAAAAAAATCCAAAACTTTATGTTGGTTGTCGTACCTTTAGCAAGAACGTTGAAAAATACTTTTTAAATTAAAATTATAAATACTCGAAATTGAAACCACTCTAGCTTATATCGTATGATATTAATGATACGGTGCAAACTTATTTTTATGCTGATTGCTTTAAAGTCACCATGATGGTGACGAGGAGACCAATTTAGAAACTTAAATACGACGCTCTTAATTAAGTCCTAACATTTCTTGCATGATATTGCTTTATTAATTTAGGATGACGTACAGTACTAGCTACATGTAAATGAAAATTTGTGATTTTTTTTATGGAATCCGCACTTTAAACATTTTACTTTAATGAAATAAAACCAGGATAAGAGTTATGCACATGTCCAAAAAAGGGGTCGAGTTTTTGTTTTTGTTGGAGTTGCTGAGTTTGAACTTGTTTTCGTAGTGAGTCAGTGGGATGTCTTGACCCCTCGGTGATTGGGCAATGATTCACTGGCCAGATTCCAAGACAAGGTCATTTCCATCAAAACTCGGTCTTACAGAGTATACTATTACATATATAATATAATGTTCAAATTCAAAGAATATGCATTGATGAAGGTATAGATAAACGAATGGTTGCTCAACAAATACATATGCATGTTGTCTGTCGAAAAAAGAAAATACAAACTGCAAAGTTGGTAAACAGTGGTCGAAGTGTCAAAGGGCAAAAACGAGAACGGAGGGGAGGGAGGGAGCACTCAAAAACATCTGGCAATCCACCGAGAGCCTCAGGATGTAAACAATTTCCTCAAAACAACCCCGCGTGATCGGGATTAAACGACCCTGCTTCGGGTCGGTCTATGGGTATAAATACTGGTGGTTTTCACACTCTAGCAGTAAAACTCTGACAGTCACTATGAAGATTTGGTTGTCTTTGCTGCTGGTCCTAGCCGTGGTCAGTGCCCTGGAGGCACGACGAGGAGGGAGAAGGAAGGAATGGCGTAGACAAAAGTTCGCTGAAATGCAGGCCGGAAGACACGGGTAAGTCCATTTTTTTTAGATCCTATAAGTAACTTGATTAAAATTAAATATGCTAATAGAGGATGGGTATAAAATACTATTTGTTACATCCTTTGTCTCAATGTTGACCGCAACTCAAACGATGTTTTAAAAAACGCAGTGCAACCAAAATTTTAAAATAATTTACATTTTCTTCAAATAGAATGTTTTGTATTTATCATAAATCTCGACTGCATCGATTTAAATATTTTTGTTAATCTGCCCTGTATTTTAGAACTCTGCGGTGAACAAATGTCTTTTTTTCATAGCCCCCCTGATGTAGCAGTTGATGAGGCCAAAGACGATGAAGATGCCTCCACGCAGCAGAACGAATGGTTGACCAAGAAACAAAGAAAATGGGCAATGAAGCGTCAGAGGAAGATGAAATGGATGAACAAACGTCGTGGAATGATGTCCCCAGAAAACTCGGTGGAAGATAAACCGGAGGACACCGAGAACAGCCAGGACGAAGTGAACCCAGTGGTGACCCGCAGAAGGTGGCAACCAAGAAGGGGCAACAAAGTCGACAGACGCCAGAAATGGAGGAAAATGAAGAGGATGAAGATGTGGCACCATAAAATTCACGGCAACAGACCATCCTGCTTCTGTCTGCAGACCGACCAACTAGAGAAGCTTCAGGAACTGATAAAAAAAGAGGGACTGGAGACGGAATTTCCTCAGATCATGCCACCGGAGGAAGACCCCGCCGTCGACAACACTTCCGATGTACCCGAGGAAGAAGAGGACGATATGATGGAGGAAACTGAGGACATCGATGATGCTGACGAGGATCTTACTGATGATGACGTAGAGGACAACAGCGGCGAATCAGAGGAGGTGACTAGTTTACCAATGATGACCACAGAAACCTCCTATATCATTCAATAAATCAGTTTTTTCTACCCAACATTATTTCATCTCTTTTCTGTTTAACTTCTTTGATTGTAATAAAATATATTTTTTTTTATCATTTTGTGTTATCTATCTGAGAAAAAGATGTTTGATATTAAGGGTATACTGTGATAAGGAGAAGTTAGAGCTTATCGCCAATGGAGAGAGTATTTTCGTGTAACACATCTGATATCGAGCCAAAAAAAACCCAGTTTATTCTGGGAAGTACACTTATAAACAGCTTGTTTTGTGCTATCATAATTACTTGTAGCTGTTCATTAAAAGAAGCCGACATAATTTTTTGACAGAGAAACTCCATTGAACCAATGTTTATCTAGTACATGGTGTACTCAGACATATCTACTTAGCTGTCACTCGCCTCTATATGTAAACATTTCATAAGATATGAAAGTATCAAATTTCCCCAAGAAGCTAAGATAATTTCCACTTATAGATGTGAAAAGCCGTTTTCCAGTAAACTACTCGTGGGCACTCAAACTTTCTGTGAAGGATAAACAATATCCTGAACAGCCATGTTTAGTAAAAATTGGGGATTTTTTCTATAAAAAGCTCAAAATTCACTATTGCAATCAACATTTGAATTGATGACATTACTTGTTCTAATGTCGCGGCAGAAGACGCCGAAAGTAGGCGTCAAATGGCGGCAGGACTCTTGTCCTGGTGCAAACGCTGGGGGACGCAATGGAGACAAAGACGAACAAATTCATTAATCAAACAGTATATTTAAAAAAAAAATAATTTTTTGGATCATATTTATTTTTATGGAGCATCTATACACGAATGAAATATTTTAGACTCTGGTAAATATTGCATTGCATAAAGGGTTATAATTACCTACTCATTTGAGTTTTTAAAGTTCAATTTCATAATTTGGAAAGAACGAAGTACTGATGAACTTCTATAACTTTTGCTGACTTAATGATTAAATAAAGACTTTAACTGCAATGTACTTTATTTTGGCCTAACAAGGATACTTACAATTGATTACATTTTACATGTATGTCATACACAGTAGATTGCATTTAATTTAATTCTATATCAAAGGGTAGGTTACTCTAACTGTACATATTACAGTGTAGCGGGATCCCTAGATGCCATGAATCAAAGCTACTGAAAGAACAGTTTTGTGGAAAGTTTTACTGTAGCCCAAGCAGCTCAGACATATGGTCTGTGTTGAAAAACCAAGAATTACGCGGCAACATATAGTATACTTGCTTGTATGTAGGAACAAAATAAATATTGCATTACATGCATGTACATTACATGCATGTACATTACATATATATGTACCTTCGAGCGATCGATTTGGTAGTACTTAACTCATTCAAAGGTTGCAACCATAGTGAGACGAGCAAGTATTTAAACCCATTACAGGTTTGATGCATATATATAGTTGAGTACTTGTCTATAACATGTATGTATAACATGTGTCCTTAAAAAATACAAAAATAATGATTGACCATTCACGACAGTTCTGATGCTGGTAATTAATAAGCATAGACTAAATTTAGATATACAAGAAATTATATTGAATGTTAGCGACAAAAAGTTAAAAGGATTTTAGGTACACGTTTCCCAGCAGGCATTACACTTTGTTTCAACGTTGAAACAACGTCATCCTTCAACGTTGAAATGACGTTGAAATTTCGTTGAATATGAAAGTTGAATGGACGTTGAAATTCCGACGTTGATTCAACGTTGAATTCTGACGTCAATTCAACGTTGATTAAATGTCTTCTGACGTTTATGCAATGTCTTTATTTGGTTGATATATGGTTGAAATTTCGTCAATCCGCTTTTTGTATATTCAAAGCTTTTGAACTATAACCCAAGTAGTTTTATAAGATTTACTTTATTATATTAAATTATTTCATATAAAACAAGTCACCTAGTGTTAGATAATATCCAATTTATTTATTCCGTGAATTATTTTTTAACATTAATTCCTTCTGAGTCAATAAATGAGCAACAATTTCACTATAACACTGATAAAACACATTCTAAAAGTTGGTTCGAATCACAATAAACGTTCTGAACAGTCAATCTTTTCTCTTTCTCCCATCTCCTCCATCAAGCTATGAGGGCCAAATAATGGGACTCAACAGCTTGATCTGATATACATGATCTTGTAGAATCGTACCTGCAAAAAATAGATGCAAAGTGTGTTTACTCAATCGGTTGATTTAAACCCCTTTTATCAGTCCAACTGTCTGGTATTTTTCAAACAACAAAACATTGTATTACATCCGGTCAATCCCATATGCAAAGAACACATGTACACACATTATATTATAAATTCAATAATACACGAGTTTCCTTCACAATTATTTTACGAGTCAATGTTAAGTTTTAAAAAAGTACAAGAAGAGACAACTTACTTTACTGTTGCAATAATGAAATCCAAATTATTGTTCTTCAGTGGTCAGTGTGTTGCTTCACACATTCAAATTCAAAATGTGTTCTCTATCTCCACAGCTGGACTCAATTTCTTTGTTTAGTTTGCGCCAGTAATTTGATACTAATTGGTCAGCCCCTTTCCAGCAGTGCAAATTGAGGAGCGGTGTTAGGCTAATGGCCTAACTCATCTTCACTTGTACAATTTGTTTACATGATGCATTTTATAATTTGTAACTCTACGCCTGTTGGCTCATATATTTTTTTAAATGTCTATTATAAAAAAGGGCATTGTTTAAAAATCTTGTATTTAGAAAGGTTGATCATTGCATTTCCAGTTTTAATCTATTAAAATAATTAAAAATATTATTTAAAAAACAAAACAAATCAGAAAGTTAGATTCGAAAGTTTGATTTTTGGTCGATATTTGTCAGAGTACAAGACGTCATATTGACGTTGTAAATTAGTTAGGTTTTCAACGTCTTTTTTTCAACGTCTCATAACGTTGTTTTTTGGTTTTTCAACGTCGTCAACCACAATCAACGTATTTTCAACGTTGGTACAACGTCGTATGCCTGCTGGGTTAAAATTAAAAACTTAGATGATCTATAGAGTAAACCATAACCAAGTCCGCTGCAAACGAACAGCGTGGATTATCTAATTTGTGCACAACAGATGTAAATATAGAATTATAGTCTTAAGATAAGCACGCCATTTTTAATCTATGAAATAAATAATGTATTACATCAGTTTGTAACTCGATTACTGAATCCAAACATAAAAAAAATAGTTTTGATCCACAGAGCTAATTGACGTGTTATAAACCAGTTTTTGGTGGTCAGAAGCGGACACAGGCTTTGTGTGTGATTGGCTTCCCGCGGTGTTGTTTGTCAGCCGACCATAATCCTTCATAAATTGACCCCTTGCCGTTTTGGTGGGAACAAAAAGCAAAGAGATTAAGAATTCAGGTGGTGCACCATCAATAGAATTTATGCCATGATCAACTTAATTTATGCGTGCAGTAACTCAGTTATTTGTGACACCCAGATATTATTTTGTTTTCGGTTCAATATTCATATTAACGATGAATACGTATTCTTATAAAAATAAATTTAGAAAAGTTAAACACAATATATTGACTGAATATCGTTTAAAGAATTGACTTGAGATACATTACATTCACAGTCTTCGTGAAAACAAAACACAGCAAAACAAGAAACCTGATGTCAATAATATATATTGAGGCTACTGAGTATAAGGACTATTGAGTAAAGGATGTACTCAAACTCCGTCAGTTATTTGTATATTACTAGCAAAATGCTCTGCATTTTTTAAATTAACTAATATAATAACATAAAAATATCAAAAGTACATGTTCTCTAGAAACCAAGAGTGTTAATTTTTACTTTAAAATAGCATACGTTTAAGAATGCACAATGTGCGTTAACCACTTCAAAGTGTTATGAAACATTTTGTTAAGGGTCCACTGTATGGTGGCTTGCTGAATCACAGGGTCATGGTAATGCGCAATATCCTGACCACTATACTTTAGGCATATTTTATATAGTAAACACTTGCACTTTTCGTTAGATGCAAATTTCATACCGATCCGGCCAGCACCTCTCTTTTTAACGTCCTGAATGTTGCAGCTGAGGATTTTAGTCATTTTGGTTCTGCTGCTTTTAGTGGCAGACGACACTGAAAGTAGACGTCATCGACGTCATCGCAACAGATGGTGGCAACGGGACGAATGGCCCCGAGGCAGACGCTTAGGCTCACAGTGGAGACACAGGTAAAGAACTGTTAATCGTTTTGAATTTCAAATTCGCTTTTGGCATGTTATTATAGCCTTTGGAAATCAAGTTTGTAAAAAAAAAAAAACCGAACAACTTAGAGCAGGCTGTGTTCCTTGCTTGAAATAATCATACGTTGCCCTCATACCCAGTTTATTACTGTATAATATAGATTGGGATACAAATACAATACGACGGCCAAAAAAAATTTCCTGTCAGTCCTGTAAATTTTTTCTGCAATGGTCGCTACCTTCATTACCCGCATGAATCATCAAAGAAAGCATTTTATTGTTTATATTTACATCTTTCTTTTAATAGATTAATAAATTGATTGTAAAAATTAAGTTAAATTAACTAAATTACTGTTAATGTACATCAGTACGTTAGCTAAAAGAAACAGCCAAATCGTCTCCTATGGGAATTTGAGTCTGACATCATCATGATTATTTCGTGCAGTCCGTGATTTTTCTTAGGTCGCTGTAGGTTTCGACCAATCGATAAACAGGGCGTATAGATTTCAGTCCTGTCAGTTTCCTGTCAGTTTCAGTCGCTTTAGGTTTCGACCAATCGATAAACGGGGCGTGTAGATTTCAGTCCTGTCAGTTTCTATAGAGCTATGAATTAGAACCGTTTTAACAAGAGCTTGGACTTTGGGTAGTACGTGACAATCTCCGATTTGATGAAGGCGGGGTCTACTCATGGTTAACTGTCCAGTCATTTGCTAATAGATATGAATACATTGAACGCAATGACACTCGTCCGACTTCATCCAGGGATGTATATTTTCGCTGAAACAGCGTCAATTTCACACAGCAGAGCAAATCTTGGCAAATAACTGTCCGGTTTTGACAGTGTATGAATATTAATGAGCTTCTCTTAGCGAATTAGAAGAAAGGAGGTCAATTATTTAAAAGCTTGTTTTGATGAGCAAACTAGATAGTAACATCCCACCGAAAGTCCAAGCTCTTGTTAAAACGGTTCTAACAATAAGTTTCCGTAAGAAAGAGAGGGAATCGTACTCGGTAGATGTAAATATTTTTTGATGTCACACAAAGTGAAATGTTTTATCAGTATTGCGTTTGTCCTCTGTAAGTGTTTATAAAGTCCGTGCAACGCATCCTAATGCTTCGATTACAAGTTTACAACCCTAAATGCCAGCCTGAATGATGTAAAATTTATTTTCGCTTTTTGGTGAAGGTTGTCGTAAATTAAAGCTGGTCGATGCTGTTTGGAGGATTGGTGCAATACGCTTACCTTCCAAGAGACTCTTTCCGAGAGACGCTTAGTATAGCTGCAGAACTGTAGCTCTACGGGAAATTGACAGACCGCAAAGCTGCAGTTCCATCCAAAAACCCCCAAAACCTGTACATTTATTGCGCACAAAAAGTTGCCCAGGGTTTTGATATTATTAGATTGAAAGATTGCAGCCAAAAGATCTACCTTTTCTATAGTTCTTTTGTTACAACGAAGGCCGTTTACCGATGCAGACATTTATAATGTTCAGGAGCAGTATGTCCGTGTTCGATTATTTTACTGTGCTCGGTATTAAAGGTTGATTAAAGACGACATAACCCTATGGATCAGGGTTTCGATTACAAACAAAATCAGGTGCCAGTTGAAAAAAGTAGATTCTCCCCGAAACCATGACATCTTTCTAATCGCTAATGTTTCTTTTGAGTGACGTTTGCGATTAAATGGCTTTGTCCTTATATCCATAATGATGATATGTATGAAACCAAACGACAATCGTCACTTTAAGTAATTAAGATATTTTGTAAAAGTTAATCATTGCAGCAATGATTATTACACGGATAATTCTTAACTTTTTAAAGTAGTATATATGGCGAATTAAGTTTTATTCTTAAAAATTAATTCAATGCATTTACTGAACCATTTAATTAATTTTTAGATGGAACCTTCCTTGGTTGGATTTTGAAATCAATTTTGACAGGGACTCATTCACAACAGGGTGGTGGGACGGGTAAGTCCTTTCTTTATTCTATGTATATTATTTAACATATTTTTGTGTGTGTGTTTGTTTTGAAATTTTGTTGAAAAAAATAATCATTTGTATGACAATTACGGAAAATTATACCATAATTTCTTTAAAGAATTTTCATTTTATATGAGTAAATGTCTGACATACATATAACATTGTTTGGTTTTAATCCATTCTTACATTTATCAATTCATCAGTTCATTATTGGCAATATGAACTAATGCAGGAGATTTATTGTTAAATGTTGATCGCTTGATTGATGTAATTTAAAATAGTTCGACTGAACATGAAGATTCAAAATTAAAGGGTAAGTGCATTGTGAAGGAGGACGGGTCATGAACTATTTTTAAGTAATTGATAATTTAAACAAAACTAATTTTCTTCTACATGTATGTTGCCTTTCTAATAAAAATTAAAAACTACATGATCATATTTGATATGAAATTAATACTGATTAAAATAATTTTCTTTATCGATGTCATGCATAATGTTTGCGTCACTGAAGTTCTTGTACACAAAAATACATAGAACATTGTTGAATAAGTTGGCAAAAATCTCTATTGGTTTAATCGTACACAAGGTACGTATTTAAATTTTGAATATCTTTATGTTAATTTACTGCTTTATGTTTACACCCACTACAGGCCTCTCACACCCATTTTTGGTACTGGGACCGGGGCCAATGGATTGGGAAAAATGCGACGTTTTGATAGAAATTGGGAATTTTTTTCCTTGCTTAATGTACAGTCCCCAGAACAAAAACCAGGGTATATTGATAGGATTTTTTAAAGGTTAATTTTTTAAAAATTATTTTTAAAACTGGGAACATGTGTGTATAATAATGAGAAAGAAAAAAAGTTAATTCACAGTGTGTGATGTAGAATTTCCCAAAAGGTTTTTGTGTAATTACTAGCTGCCTATATGTTAAATGGCAAAGAAAATAATGAAACAGTTTTTTTTTAGAATTTTAAAAAAAGTTATCTTATTTGTATTAATGTAAAATTTAATCTGTATTTGTATTATACCTTTTATAGATAAATTTTTCTTGATTGTGTTAGCTTAATGACAATATTTATAAAATCAGTCTCTGTACTTCTGTGTGTTTGGGGTATTAGTCCAACCCTTCGACCCACTTACTACCGTTTTGTAGAGGATCTGTTAGACGAACATTTTTATAATAATTTTAACATTTATTGCAGAATTATAAACTACTAACAGCTTATCAACAAACTATAATATCAGGATTAAAAGTAATAAACATCGTTTTTAAAATTACACCGTCTTTGAGGAAATTCTGGCTAAGTTACCGATCACAAGAAACAGTTTACAACGCGGTAGTGTTGCACATCTTCACAGTGCTTTTATGACTGCTGAATATTCAAGATATATATTGGTTTTCTTTTAAGTTACATTATTAATATTAGGCAATCTCAAATTGGGAAAAACACTCTCAATTTTGGGAAAAAAGATGCCTTTTTCATGTTGGGAATGGGGCCGAATATCGGCCCCAATTACAGAGGATCGAGAGGCCTGCCCACTGAGTATTTTCTCCGTTATTTCATAAGAAATCCGATTGTGTTTCACATAGCAATAAAAAACCGAACAACTTTATATTAAGTTTTTTGTATTTAAGGATGACTGCACTTATATAGCGCCGGGTTTTGGGCCCTTTTCGGTCGCTTCTGTTGCGTTTATTTCTTAACCTAAAATCACTTTTGTTGAATTTTTTAAAGAGTCTAGTCAATTTCCAACATGAATTAAGATTTTAGACTGTGATACAATAAGCTCATTCTATATTTTTCTCTTTACAACTTTCGAAAAAAGGAGAATTTTTGCATATCTGCCCTTGATCAAACATAAGATTGATATTAATATGCATGAGAGGTGAAGCTGACATTATCAGAATGGTACTAAAATTAGACAGCATGAATAACAATGCCATGTATAAAAATTGACGTGATCACTCTTTCACCATAACCCAATCTATTCTATATGGTACAAGTATACTATTTACTATGGTTTCAACAATTAGACCACGCCCATGTAAGTACAGAAGACTTTAAATCAATGCTTGACAACTTAACGTGTTTGAAAACATTGTCCTAGTTAGCACATAACATGCTTACACGTCACGTGATAGAATTTTGTATTCACAAAGTTACCTGAGGTGAGAAATCACGTGGTGAATTATAATATTCAACATGTTACAACAGGGAAAGCGAAAGTAAGAAGAATCAGTTTTTTTCTCATTTAAACCATGAGCGCATGTTTGTCTATTAATCTCCCTTTGACATAACTTTGATAATGCAAATATACAACTACTGTTAAACGGAGAACAATAGACAAACATGCGCTGACTATGTATGAAGTCAGTATAAAAGTGGGCGTCCTCATTATCGTATGGAGATTCAAGAAATCGCGATGACCCCCGCCTATGAAAACAAATTCGTACTTGGTAACAACATACTTTTATTTAACGCAATTACGTAAAGTTGCAGTTTAGATGTTGACCATTTCAGCAATTGAAAGAAAAATTCTTCTTTTAAAAGTTTATTTTCTCGCAAATATCGCATGTCCTTAAGTGCAGTCATCCTTTATACACCAGTTTGTATCAATATGTTTCAAGTATTGAACTTCTTTATAAGCGATAAAAATCGTTATTATGTTAAAATACATCGCAGAGAAGGAGTTTTTGAAAGAGATATTTGATATGTTGGAGTTTTTTTTTTCTCAGTTTCTTACCCGTTAAACTATTGGCATTTCACCCGCCCAATTCACCGATACAATAAGATGTAAAATTAGATATACAATAGTTATGTATTATGTATTCTATGTAATTAAGCAAATGAGTGAAGTGATAGTCACTTCACTTTAGTCGCCTGTGAAATTCTTTAAAAAAAGATAAAGAATATGTTTATTTTTAATTTTAGTCCAAATGTCTGCACACACAAAGAACGCAAAAATGAGACAACTTCGAATTCCTTCACCGGCCATGGCCAATATTCATCGTCCGCGATCACATGTGAAGACAAGGAGACCGCGTACATCTGTACCGAGACGTAAGTCCTTGTCAGTGGATAAACATTTCTCTCCAACATGTATGATTATATTTAAAACAACGACGCGAGAAGAAGAATTTTGTGTGCTTTGTATTGTTATTGTTTTAATTTTGTCTTGTTTGATTTGTTTTATTAACTAGCTAAATTAAATAGAAAATATGTTTCCATTTTATAAGATTGACAAGGAATGGAAAAACGACAATAAAAAGAGAGATCAAGAGTTGTTGCCATGGTTGCACCAGAAACTCTGGTCAACACGGATGTCCAAAGTGTAAGAATATTAAGTCTCTCTCTCTCTCTCTCTCTCTCTCTCTCTCTCTCTCTCTCTCTCTCTGTAAGTGCATAATCATGAACTGTATTATATACTATATAGTTAGTTGATGTCGGGTTTTTTTTTTATTATTAAACAGGCCAGCAGTTGGATGACATCGAAAAAACAGCAGAATCTTTAAATTTGACCGAATTCCTTCGAGCAGCAGAAAGTGTTGGTCTAAAGGAACAACTAAAGGGAACCTCGGACGCAAATTTCACAATTTTTGCTCCAACAAACGAAGCTTTCAAAAAAGGACCCAGCTTCGTATCGTCCTATGAAAACGTCTTACTTAACGTAGGCTATACGAGTGATGATAAGATATTGAAAATATAATCCGTTTCAATATTACGAGTATAATAAAATAAGTGTTCTGATTTTTTAACTTTTATATTTCATCTTTTTTTTAGAGAAAGCAAAAAAAAAAATAGATATCATAAATTTCTTTTAAAAAGTAATTTGTTGTAGCGGAATGTGTAAACTTCTAAAAGGAACCAATTTTCGAGATTCGCTTTTCAACGTTGTTTCAGGACATGGGTTCTGTCATTAGAATCTCGCCGCCGATCAGCACAGTGATTGTAAGTGACGCCTCTGACCTAGTTTTGGGTCACGTGACAGGTGGTATCCTGACGACTGCCGCACTGGAGGACGAGCAGACGATCACAACTGCCAACTCCAAGTCCTCCACCATCAGAATAAACTTTTACGATATGGTAGAGAATGGGGTAAACATTTCTATCCTTTTTGAATCAAGATATTTTCCGGTTTTGGTTTGGGGGTTTTTTGTATCATTTTTTACGTCTTTATTCTATTTTGCAGGTAATGACTGCTAATTGCAAACGTGTTTCGTCAAGAAATAATCTGGCTACTAATGGCGTCATTCATGTCGTGGAGGAACTATTGCAGCCGGTGACTAAATCATTGACGGATATCGTCAGTAGCAATCCCCAACTCAGCTACCTTAAAACAGGTACAATACAATGGGCGTTGACTTGTCTGTGCTGTAAAATAGTTAGCAGCATGTTTATTGTGAACGATATACGTATTTTTGTTTTTATTTCAGCTCTGGGAGCAAGTGGGATTAGTCACGGTCTTCGACTGGATGGACAGTTTACTCTACTAGCTCCAACGGACAACGCTTTCAGAAAGCTTGATGGACAACTCTTAAATAGAATACTGGCTGACAAACGTTGTCTTAAGAGTAAATTGAACAAAATGCTGTTATAGTTACTATTCTATTTTGTGTTATCTCTTACTACTATTATGTTACATGGACTGTTTTCTTCTTCTAGAGGTTATTAACAACCACCTGCTCCCCAATGTTATTTGCTCATCGGCAGTTAGTGGCTCTCACAAATCCAAGACCAAGAACAAACTGTCCAAGTACCTCCAGTTGACGCGTGATGACAACGACAAGATTTTTGTGGAAAAGTCGCAGATAATCGATCGCGACATTATGGCTAACAATGGAGTACTTCACCTAATTGATGACGTCATTATTCCTGATGAAGGTAACCCCATCGTAAAAACGTTGGGTTTCTATTTATTAATTCAGTTTCAAAAGTTCTTATATTATTTTGTTTTTCTGTAGCTTACGCAATAATGGAGGTTCTGGAGAGAAGAAACTTAACTCGACTTTCGGATTTGATCAGTGAAGCAGGCTTAAAGAAGTCCCTGGAACAGGCCAATAACATAATAATTTTAGTTCCGACAGATGAAGCGTTTTCAGTACGTGTCAAATACTTTTAAATCACGAGTATTAGTGTAAATTCTCAAACAACAATGAATTGCTTTTCTTCATTCAAGATTACTTAGTTACCAAGTTTCTTTCAGAAAATGTCCGAGTTTGACCGAGCGAGATTAAACAGTTCCAACACAAGAGATATTGTACAGTACCACGTGATCCCGGAAATGTCCACGTGTCATGCTGCAGATGGTTATCAGTTCTCTACTTGGAACACAAAAAGAAAGCTTACTGTCCACAAAAGTCGATCACTTTATGTAAGACTGGATTCTAACAAATACTTTTCAAATGGTTTCTCATGCTGCACAAACTCCCCGCAGCAAGGTTTTTGCTGAGTGAAAATTGATTCAACACCCATGTAGAGTTGAAATATGTCATTTGGAATTGACGAAAATAATGGAAAATAACAATGTAAAATGATCCCCTACTTTCATTTTTTCTCTCATATTATCAAACAACTATAGCATTTACATGTATTCAGTTCATAAAAAAATACAAAAATGTTTTTAAATTCATGTAGGATAAGTATATTGAATGATTTTGTCACTATAGTGAAATTGAATCCATATGTTAATGTCAATATTTTAGATAAATATGCAGATCGATGATTGTGATAGGCTAGCAGTATAAGTAGATCAAACAGTACCGATAAATATATTTCCATTCTGTTGGTTATGCTGATTATCAATGCATTAATAATTAAAAAATGCTTTGCACCAATAAAGAAAAACATCTACAGTGCAAGCGATTGTTTCATGGACAATGTGACGACAAAGTGTATACTGTCTTGATTTTTAAAAAAAATATATACATCTGTTTAACTGCAAATTTGAATGATGAACAGTTGATTATTTTGGAAAGTCATTGTTAATTTTTTTTTATCAGTTTGAACCACTAATATTCTTGATTAGTTTTACATAACCTTTACAAAAAGCGAACTAAACTTATAGCAAGTGTTAAATGTATGTTATCTTTTTGAAATGTGATTTTACGTTCTTTTCAGTATTCAATCTTCGAACCTAACCAAGAAACTATCCAATGTTCTTCCATTGTAAAGTTTGGTATTCAAAGCTGCAACGCCGTAATCCATCTCATAGATAAGGTTTAGTTGATCTTGTGTATATTTCATTTGAATTCATATATCTAATTTCTTTGATACAAAATTCATTCATTATAATTTCAATTTTACTGAGAACAAACGGTGCTCTTTTTGTCAAATACCATTCCGCCAGTTTCATGCTATCCATCCATAGTTATATGTTTTAAAGGTCTAAAGTCAAAACAATGTATGTCAAGATACCTGCAATATATGTGTGTGTATATATATGTGTGTGTGTGTGTGTGTGTGTGTGTGCAATATATATCGAAAAAGCCGCCTTTCTCATGGGTCTGTTTTATAGGTTTTAATTCCACCAGTCGGTACCGTGGTTGATGTTCTGGGAGTGGACAATCGTTTCTCGGAGTTTGTCAAGTTGGTGAAAAATTCGGGATTGGCGAACGAGTTACAGCAAAACGGGCCGTACACTGTGTTGGCGCCCACAAATGAGGTAGCCATGCTTTACATTGTGAACATTTTTATAAAATTTAGCAATCGTTATAAACTTTTTATAATTACAGTTTTTACAATAAAATGATTTACAACAGGTACTGAATGCCTTAACAGAAGAAGAAACAAAATACCTGCAAAGCAGTAAAGAGAATTTGAAGGAATTCGTCAAGGATCACGTCATTCGAGGTTGTTATTTATATGCAGTAATTTCTATCATTTTTAGATCACCTGAGCCAAAGGCTCAAGTGAGCTTTTCTGATCACAATTTGTCCGTTGTCTGTCGTTGTCGTCGTTGGCGTCGTTGTCGTTGTTGTAAACTTTTCACATTTTCATCTTCTTCTCAAGAACCACTGGGCCAATTTCAACCAAACTTGCCATAAAGTATCCTTAGGTGAAGGGGATTCAGATTTGTTCAAATGAAGAGACACGCCCTCTTTCAAGGGGAGATAATTAGGAATTAGTGAAAAAGTAATGGTGTATTTTAAAAATCTTCTTCTCTAGAACCAATTGGCCAGAAAAGCTGTAACTAGCGTGGAAGCATCCTCAGGTGGTGTAGATTCAAGTTTGTTCAAATCATGATCCCCGGGGGTACAATGGGGCCACAATTGGGGGTCGAATTTTAACATAGGAATATATAGAGAAATATCTTTAAAAATCTTCTTCTCTAGAACCAATTGGCCAGAAAAGCTGTAACTTGCATGAAAGAATACTCAGGTAGTGTAGATTCAAGTTTGTTCAAATCTTGATCCCCGAGGGTACGGTGGGGCCACAATTGGGGGTCGAATTTTTACAAAGGAATGTATAGAGAAATATCTTTAAAAATCTTCTTCTCTAGAACCATCTGGCCAGAAAAGCTATAACTTGCCTGGAAGCATCCTCAGATAGTGTAGATTCAAGTTTGTTCAAATCATGATCCCCAGGGGTACGGTGGGGCCACAATTGGGGTCATTTTTACATAGGAATATATAGAGAAATATCTTTAAAAATCTTCTTCTCTAGAACCAATTGGCCAGAAAAGCTGTAACTTGCATGGAAGCATCCTCAGGTAGTGTAGATTCGAGTTTGTTCAAATCATGATCCCCGGGTGTACAATGGGGCCACAATGGGGGGTCAAGTTTTTACATAGGAATGTAAAGAGAAATACCTTAGTTTTGAAAATCAATTGAGCAGAAAAGCTGTTACTTGAGTGAAAGCTTTCTCGGGTAGTGTTTTATATATATATAGAGAAGAATCTTTAAAAATCAAATAAAAGAGGATGAAACTATAAAGGGGGGTCAAATTTTTACATTGGAAATAAATATGATCATTCTCAAAAATATTTAGTATATAGTATTACTAATATGCAATCATATTGACATTTGTTGATTCTCAGTTGTTTAGACTGTGGACCTGGATAATTCTTGTGCCACTTATAAGGTTCAAAGTTTGATGTAGGTTTATATTTAGCTGATTTTATTATGTCTAGTGTTGCTCAGGTGAGCGATGTGGCCCATGGGCCTCTTGTTTTTTATAATTATGCTTTATTTCACTTCAACAACAATACCCATTTACAAAAGCCAGATATCCCGGGTATTAGGAAAGTTGGCATCATTATAATAATTATGAAAATAACAGAGCAAAAGTAATTTATAACAGGTTTGTCAAACGCTTTACTGTATTTTTAAACATAGTCATGTTTGAAAATTCTAGCATGATATCCATATCCCTGTATAAAGATTTTTTAACAAATTGTTTTAATTTTAAACTATCTTGACACTCGTTTCTTATTCTACATCCCATTTTGAATTTGTGTATCTTAAAAGCTATATAAGATATAATTGTATTATAAAACAATACTTTTGGGTTGGTTTCAACATAAAAACCAATTACAACACGTTTCCATTTAACAATAAAATTTTAAAGCATTGTTCAAATTATGCCATACCTGTTTGACATTATCACAATCGAAAATAAATGTTTAATATCTTCATTTGAGATGTCACAATTTCTACCATTTTGCATTTTTTTAGTATGTACTTAGTAATTGTATTTATAATCTTGTGATATTTTCTTAATAAACTAAACTGATCAAAAACACCGTGGAAAAAAAAGTATTTTATTCGTTTGATTTCAATTATGAAATAGTAGTTAATTAACCTTTTTTTTTCTTTCTACATTTGTTATCAAGGACACATGTGCTGCTCCGATATCCGTCGACATGTCCTTGGGTTCCACAACGTGAGAACTATTTCAGGAGTCGTGCTGGATATGAGGAAAACGGGAAGGCAACTTACTGTTTCTTCTTCAGAAATCATTGAGTGTGACATGATGGGTACCAATGGAGTCGTCCATGCGATCAACGGAACTTTAGGACAAGAACAAGAAAACGAATTCCATGATTTCTTCAACTTTTTTCACTGGTAGAATCATGTAAAAGTTTTAATGCAACAATATAACTCATTTCTAATCATTCTTACGTGTATTCTACCCATTGAGTGAAATGATTGTTTTATGCTTCATGACAATACTCTTTGCGTATGTCTGTTGATGTGTTCTCTCTATGACATCATGCCTGTACATGAATAGTGCTAAAATTTATTTTGCTTGGCACATTACTTCAGATGAAAGACATATGTAGATCAAGATGTATTTTCACTGTATTAACCATCTTTATTTGAATTTAAAGTAAAATGTACTCAATAAACTCTACTGCATATGTGCAGCTAAATGACCTGATACATCTTTCATCCACGTATTTTCCATTTGAATCACATTTTGAGAGGTTCGAATTCTGTGGACATTTTGGGGTCAGGCAAAATTATTGCAATTGAACATCACATTTTATCGTGAACATAATATTAATTCAGAGTGTTAATAATATTTTATGTCCTCAAAAAAGAGTTCATGGGCAGCATATGACAGCAACTGAAAGAGTAAAATTCACAGATCAAAACATATAAAGATATACATGTACGTACGTAAATTGAAAAGGTTAGTTGTCTTAACTGCAAACTAAATACATAAAACCTAGATATATGAGATAAAACTATAAAAGACCATTGTAACAATCTTCCGTATTATTTCTAATGCAATACAAAATTTAAAATATGCAACTTTTAAACGAAATTTACTAATCTTAAAAAAGATACAAAGCTTGTTTGAGATAATGTATTATATAAACTTGGCATAAAGCGGAGATTAAAAATTATAGTAATTGTAAAATAGCTATAAAGGAAAATAATACAAAATGATTACAGGTACAGTTATATTAATGCACAATCAATAAAAATAAGATAGAAAACACTCACTCTCTCAGGTTCCCGGACGTTGGAATAATCCGTCTTAATCCGATCACGTGGTGTTTGCTTTTTCGCCCGTGGTTTCGGCTTCTGTTAAAAAAAAACAATACACGGCTTTCTTTGTTGCATCATACAGGTAGAGCGTTTCCTTGTGTAGAAGAGGCATGTTTAAGCAATAATTCAATCCGTTACATGATAAAATGCTCGTAGAATGCAAATATTTAATCAATTTATTAATTATACAGAAATGAAGTAGCATGGTTTTCCTGAAAACATCAAGATTTTGCAAAATCTAAAGCCCCAAAAATTAGAATGATCCGAATTATTAAGATAAAGCAGAGTCAATTCATTTCCATATAACCAATTAAACTCGATGTTGAAAAACAGATTCTGAAGGTTTTGAATTGTCGCAAAGATGAATTTATTAACAACAGTTCAAATAGTAACACTCTAGGTCAGAATCTAGTAGGTCTTACCTTTTTCCTGGAACTATAATCTGCAGGGTAAGGAGGATATTGTTCCTAGTAATAAAACAAGGATATTGTGAGAAGCATTTTGACTGTGTACTTCAGGTATATGTTACATTAAAAGTTTAAAATTTCTAAACTTATCTATAACAGATTGTAATAGATAAGTTTAGAAATATTTGATTTCAAACGGCATACATGTAAATGTACACTGTTCTTTGCATGTTATTATATCAATCGAACGGTAGTTGACAATATATATCGTACATAAAATTTTACGAATAGATACTGGTTTTATTCAAACGTTACAAGTAACAATGATAGTTTTGTTCATAATTGTTTTTTTAAAAATATTCTTCTAGAACATTGAAAATTTTCCATATTACTTGTAAAATTAGAATTTCAAGTAATAAGATAATTTCATTAATTTTATTCTTCAACCTACCCTGTTGCTATATATAGGAACTGCGTATTCCTGAAGTAAAATAAAATAATAATTACAATGTCTAACATAGCCACGTTCAAATTGAATCAATCTAAGGAGGGTTTGATGCTGCGTGATGGATCTTTATTCATTTATTCTCTCAATGATATTTACATGTATATAAATCTAGCCTATTGTATATCAACATCATATCAAAATGAATTACAATTTCTATTAAATTTGTTTGAAAACTTGAAAAGACGCAATATTGAGAGATTCTGATACAGAAAAAAACCTAAACCGTATCAAACTCGTTTTAGCTTGGATTCTGTTCAAAAGGGAATGAAATGATTACATGTATTTGCTGGATATAATCATAATTGTTTGACACAAACTCCATGAAAAGAACATTTATTTATAGAAGCTGTGATTCAACTAATTGTAATTGATGCTTTTACCACAAAGGTTTTGTTTACTTCACCAAAAAAGGTGAATTGGAATATTAGTTGACACCTCATTTGCGTATATCTATAAACGAATTATGATAAACTTGAATAATTTAACGAAGATATCTTCCCCCAAACATAAATAAATGCAGTGGTAAATATATGTAGATATGGCAATCTAGTGCAAGCCAACTACGTACCCTGACATTGTGTTCTAAAGGAAGAGATGGCACAGGCTGTACTGGTTGTCTCTGCAATGCACGACTTATTAAGCAACAGTTCCAATGCATCGTGCAAATTAATACAAGTGTACGTTTGGGATAAAAATTGTTGATAAGTTGAAAATTCAGTCAAAACTTTAAATAATCATTGAATTGTTTAGTCATTAAAAAATTCATTTGTTTTTTCTTACCAATTATATTTATACGAATTGACAGAGGTGTTAGCTCGAGATATGTAGCCAAAATTATCGTTGTTCAATTTTATCGTGTTGATTATTGCTAGTACATTTGACAGTTTTGATACATACATGCACTCTCACGTTACGGCCATGCTGCACGGGAGGGGCATGGTGGAGGGGGCGCGTCTACAGTTAGAATAGGAAGATACCAATCAAAGATATCCTTTATTCTATATTTTGTACATAAGTCATAACTACAAATTACGTCATTAATAATGATAATTTTCAGATAAAAAGCTTTTAATTTTACATGTAATTCTAAACTTTAGATTAAAAAGTGTAAAATGATTTTCTGCATTTCTTATTCAAGAATCTTAAAAAACATACTTGATTATAATTCACTTGAGCAGGTCTTGCGTATTCCTGTGTGATAATAAAAGATGTCGTTTTTTATGAATGTGAACTTATAATTTTGGATTACGAATTTCTATTTCTTTTTCGATCTTTTTATCTTTCAAAATTGCACTTACCTGATTATAGTTCACTTGAACAGGTTTAGGGTAATCCTGGACGAAGAGTAGAAAAAAACGAATTCAAGTTTACTTTAATAATATCTTCTGGTTTAGTAATTGCTGAACTGTAGCTTTACAGGAAATTTGGGTTGACAGACCGCCAGAGGCACAGTTCTGCAGCTACTGGTTTGGTAATTTAATGCGAACAAAAATTCAGAATATTGTACATGTATACATACCCCAATAACATGAACAGGTCTTTGGTAAACCTAAAATGTCAAACTTATTTCGTTAACTTTAAATATATAGAAAAGTAATTACCATTAGATATATAGTATGTGGGTATTGCCGAACCCTGAGGATATTGGTTGGTTCCCAATGTGAGGAACTGCATGTGAAAAGGATGGCCTCCAATTGACTATTTTTCAAGAACGTGCTACGAAAATGGTATCCAAAGTGCTAAGTGAAGGTTAAAATATTATTTTAAAGTTGAATATAAGTTGCTTGGCTCTTTGAAATGTATTGTACATACACATATATAACTACAGGGACTGGAAAGTATGTGAAAAAGTACACCTCGCTGTTGCTGTTGGCTGGTGAAAAAGAATGTATTTGTGCCATACCATCTATATAAATGTAAACCAAAAATTAGGATGAGCATCACTATAATTTTAATTATAAAGCTCTTTAAAAAGGGGGGGGGGGGTAACAAACAAAAAGAAAACCAAAACACTGTACACATCACATGTATATGCCACATGTGTATCTTTACTTTTATTGTGCTATATCTTGTTGGATCTCTTGAATATAACTTTAACCATCAAACCCATAATCGTATCATGTTTATATACCCCAATTATTCTCCGATGAGAATACAATTGTCTGTCAATGAAGACAAAACTGACATTCTATAAGAATTTCTCATTTTTATATTCCGGCCTTAGTCTGTTTTCTTCCTATCCATGATGTTCCGCAAATGTATTTTGCGGAACTTTATAGGTAAGCCAAGGAAACAGGCTATTCACGCCTCGATGTACAAATCAAGTTCTTCGTAATAAAAAGATGGAACCAGTCTGTACATACATAAGAATTGCGCTTCTAAATACTTTTACATTCTATTTAATAAAATCCTCCAACTTTGATGCCTCTACACGCATGTACATACAAACCGTGCAACTTTCACATCTCCACATGCATGTACATACAAACCGTGCAACTTTTACACCTCCACATGCATGTACATAAAAATCGTGCAGCTTTCACGCCTCTTCACACAAGTATATACATACCGTGCAACTTTTACGCATCTACACGCATGTACATAGAAATCATGCACCTATCACGCCTCTTCATATACAATGTATGTAAATACAAATCGAGCATACTAATCAGACATACATCACAAATCTGCATACATCTCCATAAAAACGTGCACCTGTCACGCATCTACCATACATCCATTTTAATCTTATGTCTATCGTACAAACAAATTGAGAGTTTCTGTCACATCTCACATCATATCAAGTATCTGGCATGCTAAACATACAAATCATGCCCTCAAGCCAAAAGTTCATTTAGATACCTAGTTATTTTTCTGTTTACGCTTCTAGTACACTTAATGGTTTTCATACTTTAAAGATGTGCACCAGTCACATCCCATTTAAACCTAAAAAAATCGTGCATTTGTCGCGTTTAACATACACTTGCATATACATGTATATCGTGTAGCTGTCAATCTGGTACATTCACGTACACCCAAATCGCCCATCTGTCACCCCCCTACACACATGATCATCAGTCGTGCATATATAACGCCTTTCCACATAAATCGAGCATCTCTCACACCACATTTACTCATAACATAGATGTATTTTTATTTCACGCATATGTCGCAACTTCAAGAATACAAGTCCCAGTGTACCGATTCATGTCTTTACATGAATGCAAATCAATAAATATATCACGTCCCTACATACAAATGGTTAATTATTCAATCCTCTTCATATAAACCGTGCATTCTAACGGCTTTACATACAAATCGTGCATTTCCGACGTCTTCATTTACCAATAACATATATTTACATGCAAATCGTGCATATAAAACGCCTCTATAAACATACAAATCATGCATCATTCCACACTATATATGTATGTACATATAAATGATCAAAGAACAGCTTGAAGTTGAGAAGTGGTGCTTCAACATCAAGGCCAGTTGCATATTACTAGTAGTGGTTAGAATATCTCTGGGTCATAAAACTTCAAGTGCCTTTGCTTTCATTACTCTGGATCAAAGGTAATGTGCTCTTTTTATTTCAGTCTTTGTTGCAAGATTTTGAAAGATTTCATTGACCTTTTTTATTTAGGTTTCTTTCATCGCATTTCAAAGCAGTTCTCACAATTAACTCACCTGAGTAAGAATTTGAATCAAAGATAAGGATACTTTCAAGAATCACCCAAATCCATTACTTTCTCACAAAGTATTAAGAAACCTATCTTGTTTGGGATGTTGCACATTTTTAATACTATTACGCCTTTATTCTGACAAAAGAATTCTACACAGCAAAATGTAAAACCATGCTTTATTTTATTTACAATCTAACATAACAAGTTCTTTTCCTTTTGTTCTACCTACAAGCTAGTATTTCGTCTTGATTACATGTACATCTATCATTCCAGTTAATCACTTTTGATGGAAGAATTTTGATTCAAAGCAGATTGCATGTACACATGCAATATGATAACAGGATTCTTGTGTAATATTTAAACTTTTTAGCACATTTACCCTTTAGCTCTTAGAGGGTATCACAAAGCATTTATCATCCAGCTAAATATGATAGGCTTATCCTCTGTAGACAAATCCTTGACATCCATAAAGGATGCAGGGAGGAGAATAAGTTAGTCAATGTTTACACATGGACTTGGTATATATGATGTTTTTCAAATATTACAGTATGATATTCCCGGTTGAAACATAAAGTAGTTGTGCGATATGGAAGACATGTGCTTTGGTTTAGCAGTGTTTGATGTGATCATTTGTCTCTTCTCTGTGATCATGTGACTTCTCTTTAAGTCATGTGACAATTCAAAACAATCTTGGTCAAGTGCCCTCTCGTGAAAGTTCTTTTGAAGCAAACTGAAGCAACTGAAATTATAATAAAATTAAGAATAGCAGTGATTATGAGAATTAATATTAAAGTCAAAACATGTAGATACCTGGTGAGATAAAATGTAAAAACAAGATTTTAAATTGTTTCTACTATTCATCTGTGCATGTTTCTACTATTCATCTGTGCATGTATAAATAATTTTAAAATTTACATACATAGAATTAAACATGATTGTTATTTACTTTGATCTCATTTCATTTGTAGAAACTTCTTGTTCAGGCCAAAAAAATTAATGTATCACTGCATTAGGTCTAAATACTGCAGCTTTGATTCATTTTATTGTCGTATTGAAAAGGGGGATAACTCAATTTTGAAACTTTGTTAAAAAATTAAAATTGGGTTATTCCCCTTTTGCAAATCATGCATTAGAATAAAAAATCAAATGTCTGTCTGTCATGTTTGAATATTTTGGCTTCAGAAACTACATATTAATTTTTTGAAAGAGTGGAAGAGGGGACAAATAGTGTCATCTTTT
The DNA here is from genome assembly GCA_016163765.1 of Magallana hongkongensis. Classification (NCBI taxonomy): domain Eukaryota; kingdom Metazoa; phylum Mollusca; class Bivalvia; order Ostreida; family Ostreidae; genus Magallana; species Magallana hongkongensis. Next base: position 19,329,623 of record WFKH01007768.1, read on the forward strand.
GTTTTGACAAATGAATTTTAGCATCAGTTCATGTAAATACATCTTTGTTTTAACCCTAGTATGAAGTTTCAAGAAAGATTTACTCTGTGATGACTAATAACAGACATTTGAATTGACTATGGTCTATACTAGACCTATATATGTGTACTTAAGTTGTCCACTTACTCGTTCAGTGTCCCTTATACTGGAGTAGTCAGTTTTCACTTGGTGATCATGGTGACGAGATTTCCTTCCCTGAAAGAAAATCAGAAAACACAATGAAAAAGCTTGACAGATGGCAAGAGTTTAGTTACTGGATATATATGATAATATGCAAAACATTTATAAGATTCATGGCTTAAATGGTTCATGGATGAGTAATGTCAGATGTGATGAACAGCACTAGCTGGTTACGTTTCACTGACCTGCCAGACTTTAGGGTGAGGGGTTCCAATGCTGTCCCTTACATGGTCTCTGTGTACCCCCGCTGACTCGGTGGCAGATAAATTGTCCAAATATCTAAAAACCAATACTCATTATAGATCTCAGAAATAATGTTATAAATACTGATAACATGAATCCTAGCCTCATTTCATGTACAGGTACATGTGAGAAATGTTATGCTGAGTATTTTGTCTTACCTCAAACAAGCATCCAAATCATTCTTTAATTTCTCTTCATAATCATTGTATTCATTCTGTAAACTCCTGTAAAGTAAACTCAGATGTTAATAATACTGAATGTTATTTATCATTATAAAATATTCCTATTACAATAATTATTTCTGTTAATTCACTCTTCATAGAGTTTTCAATGCATAATATTTTGACATCTTACAGTATTCTCCTTTGCATGAAGTTGATGTTTTCCTCCATCTTAGCTCTTGATTCCTTCATGCGCTCTTCAAATGCCTGTTTTGCTGCTTCTTTTAGAGCGTTGATGTTCTGAATGTGTCTACTAGCACCAGGGTCATGCTCAACCTGAAATCATTGGAATAAAAAAACTCAAAAAATAATCTGAATAACACAAAAGTGCCTCTGATGTCTGAACCAATTTATTGTATATGTTTCGATTGTTGAATCAATCATACAAACACAACTTTTTATATGCAATTGTAAATACAATGTATAAAACATGCAATTCATGAGCTGATCAGTGTAGTATTATCTTTGTGTATACAGAGTGACTGAAAGCATGAGCATCAGTATACAACTACATAGTTTAAAACTGATACTTTATTGTTTCTGATCTTACTTACACTGACTGTAGGCTTACTTACACTGACTGTGGGCTTACTTACACTGACTGTAGGCTTCGGTAGTGGGCGGACTGATATGTTGTCCAAAGTCTTTACGTTTGTTTCTTTCAAAATGTCTGTTTGATACAATCTGTCTCTCTCAATTGGGTTACCCTAAAATTAGGTAAACAGTAATTATAATCAACTAGTTAAGGTGGCTTGACACACCAGTGCATTATTTGATGGATCGATCGATAAAGAATTATTTGCGAAAAATGATTTTACAAAAATGAGACCGATATCGGCTTTCTATTATTTTATATGAATTTTTTATATTTTTTAATAGAAACCAGAAACATTGTTTTGGCTGTGAACAGGATATTTTAGAGCTAAAATTTTGGTATCAATTGATGCAAAATATGATTATCTATAAATAAATGTCAAAGACAGCCAAATAAACTTTGTAATATTATTTTTGAAAAAAAAATTATTTATGAAAATGAAAATCAAGAATTGTAGACATTTGTTAAACCTATGGATTAAAACTACAAATCAACAGTCACTCGCATTAAACAATTGCTATACAATCATATTTAAACAAGAAATTGAAACAAAATAGTGAAATTCAAGAAAAATTGGAAAATCTTAAATTTGAACCGATCCTAATTGTAATTAAACTGATCCCGAACAAAATCATATAAAATTGGAATTTATCAAAATTTTGCAGAAATTCCAGGTTGTTTAGCTGTAAAATAGCTTGTTCATTTACTGATCTTATAACGCGCCATATCAATTACTCAGAATAAACTGCAGTATTTTGTGAAAGGATGACTTAGCGCCGGGTTTTGGGCCCTTTTCGGTCGCTTCTGTTGCGTTTATTTCTTAACCTAATATCACTTTTGATAAATTTTTTAAGGAGTCTAGTCAATTTTCAACATGAATTAAGATTTTAGACTGTGATACAAGAAGCTCATTCTATGTTTTTCTCCTTACAACTTTCGAAAAAAAGGAGAATTTTCGCTTATCTGCCCTTGATCAAACATAAGATTGATATTAATATGCATGAGAGGTGGAGCTGCCATGATCAGAATGGTACTAAAATTAGACTAGCATGAATAACAATGCCATGTATAAAATATTATGTGATCACTCTTTCACCATATAACCCTATCTATTCTATATGGTACAAGTATACTATTATGGTTTCAAAAATTAAACCACGCCCATGTAAGTACAGAAGACTTTAAATCAATGCTTGACAACTTTAAAACGTGTTCGAAAACATTGTCCTAGTTAGCACAAAACATGCTACCTTACACGTCACGTGATAGAATTTTGTATTCACAAAGTTACCTGAGGTGAGAAATCACGTGGTAAATTATAAATATTCAACATGCATCAACCTTTGGTTACAACAGGGAAAGCGAAAGTAAGAATAAGCAGTTTTTTCTCATTTAAACAATGAGCGCATGTTTGTCTATTCTCCCTTTGACATAACTTTGGTGATGCAAATATACAACTACTAGCTGTTAAACGGAGAACAATAGACAAACATGCGCTGACTATGTATGAAGTCAGTATAAAAGTGGGCGTCTTCATTATCGTATGGAGATTCAAGAAATAGTGATGACCCCGCCAATGAAAACTATTTCGTACTTGGTAACAACATACTTTTATTTAACGCAATTACGTAAAGTTGCAGTTTAGATGTTGACCATTTCTGCAATTGAAAGAAAAATTCATCTTTTTAAAGTTTATTTTCTCGCAAATATCGCATGTCCTTAAGTGCAGTCATCCTTTCAATTTTGAAATAATTCTGTCTGGGTTTAAGTTTTTTTCGATCGGGATCGGTTCAAATTTGATAAATTGCAATTTTTCTAAAATTTTGCATTTACGTTTCAATTTCTTTGTAAAATGTCATGGTTTGAAAAGTGCTGTATGTGACTATTTGTTATTCTTTAGATTTTATCCATATATTTAAAAAATATAGAAGAATAACAGTTTTAACTTTCAGAAATATTTTTTTAATCAAAAAACTAAAAACATGACCTGGCCTTCTTTGGCATGTATTTATTCATAATCATATTACACATTAATTGAGACCAAGTTTTAAGCTCTAAAATATTCTGTTTGCATTAAAAACAATTTTTCCCATTTCACTGAAAAAAATACAAAAAAATTCATATAAAATAATTGAAAGCCGATATTGGTCTCTGTTTTGTAAAATCATGTTACAAAAAAGATTCTTTATCGATCCATAAAATTTTGGTGTGTCAAGGAACCTTAAGTGAAAATTTTCAGGTACACATGATATGTTCACAATAAACTGAACTTAATTCAGTTTAATGGTATATTATAGGACAGGTGCAGACTTATATCAATGAAATACATAATAATGTGCATTTATATCTCCTGATTACTGTATACAGGGAAATAGTCGACCCCGTTTTATTTTCACTTCTTTCGTCCTCCATGTCATTGGGCAAATTTTAAACTGGATGAATTCAAATCAATTTTAAAAATAACTGTGTTAATTTGAAAGAGGATGTACATGTATCACATATTCCAATTGTCTAGGCGAATTCAAGACAGGGCGAAACCGTTTGCAAAAGTAGAAGGGCAAAAAAAAGATGGGGCAAAAATAACCCTGTATACAATAAATATGAATACAAATACTAGCTATCATATTCGCTAGCCAAGGGTTTCTGATACATTACGTTCATAAATGAGTGAAGAACTATGAAGTATATCAGAAACCCTTGGCTAGTTAAGATGACTAGTTACATTAGATTCTAATCCTGGCACACCTGCACTAAATCTTGTAACTTACATGTAGAGAGAGAACATCCAACCTCTTCAGTTGCCCAAGGACACCCACAGTACTGTGGAGGGACTGGATTTTGTTACTAGATAAATTCACTATCTGAAGATGGAAGCAGCTAGTTAAGGGAATCACCTCTATCTGGAAATATACATGCATAATGGACATGAATTGATGCAAATTAGCTGTAACATAAATCTTTAAGTTCTGAGTCATAATTGCACTTACCACTTCATTTCTTTGTGCATACAATTCCCTCAACTGTGGCAATGCTTGAATTCCATCAAGAGATTTGATCTTAAATAAAAGCAACAGCATGTTAAAAGAAAGCATTATATCTTGTAACAAAATTAAGTTTTCTCTACAATTAATTGAAATTTCTACTACACAGTTGAAAAATTGACAAATTATGATTTTATTTTTTGTTTCATTGTTTCACTTATGAATATTTGAATTAGTCATTCAGAAAGAATTACCATTTCACAATGCATGTAATATAATAACAAAATGAACATACTGGTAACAAAAACTTTTAATTTACAGAAGTTACAAGAGGGCTTTTTCTGCCACTCTACATTGCATCTCACTGAGTGAATAGTTTGCTTAAATAAAAGTTTAGACACGATGAAGAAAGTAGACCCTACCTTGTTGTTATTTAGGTTTAAGACTTGGAGGTTCATCATGCTTGGCATGTAGGATATATCCTCAAGTTCATTCATGCTCAGGTTTAACTCGACTAATGATGTGCTTCGCACAAGATTTTCAATGCGAGATATGGAATTGTGGGATAGATTCAAAGCATAAAGTTTCTTTAACACCTCTATCCCAATGAATCTGAAAAAGGTAAACATCATTAAAATATAGCCTTTCCAATAAATGATTTTTTTAAACATAAAGATAAAACTGCTTTCAATAATGTGTCTAAAAATGATTTAGATATGCAGGACAACATATGGTTATCTGATGATATAGATCCATTTTGCACACATATATCTAATTAAATCTGAAAAAATGAGTTAAAATGTACATACTTTGTTATTTTGTTGAGTGATGCATTCAATTCTCGTAGGTTCTGTAATGGTATAAAAGCTTCATGCTCAAGAGAGGAAAGTTCATTCAATGATATATCCATCTTTAGAATTTGAGAAGGAGTGTCGATCACGGAGGATATCCTTGAAGGAGGGTCACTGTAAATGAAAATAAACACATTGAATGAATCAACCTTCTTTGCCAAATTTAAGATTTTACTTTCAATATATAGATAATGCTAAACCAGAGACATAAATAACAGAGATTGGCAACTCCGCCATTAGCGTGTTTTGTTGTTGAAAAATGGTACGGGACCAACCTTACTTTGAGAACTACATTTTAGTAAACTGAGATAATGATCTTAAACCAAAAGTATATTGTTTTAATGAAAAGTGTGCATAAGTTTTAGACATTTTTAAAACAAAAAATTGAAAAATAAGATTAATATATAGAAAATATATTGGCCAGCTATAAAACATCGGCAAAATCTCGGACGACGGGTAGCCAACTGCCTCCTAAAACTCCTCTTTTAATATTGTTTATATGACATAAACTCATGAAAATATAATATTTTGAATGTTTTGGTAATAGGTTTTAGCTGTTTATATTTCGATATAATTGTTTATTAGAAAGATATACTGATTTAAACTGGGAACACTTTACAATAGGGACTGCGAGATTTCGATCAGTTGCCAGTCTCTGTTATTTATGTCTCTGGCTAAACTTAACATACAATGAAAATAGAGGAATATTTATAAGTTATATTTTTATTATACCATAATTCTTTTATTCATAATGCAAGAAGAAATTGAAACAAGAAAAACATTACTGATGACAAACATGAATGATATAATATGTGGTCATGAAAATATATTGATTTATATTCTTCAGAAACAAACCTTTCATCTCCCCACTGGAAACTGTATTCTAAGTGTCGCAGTTGACACATCTTTAAATCTAACTCATAGCAAGTCCCTCTCGTTTCGAGTCCCCAATCAACAGGTAAGATTGTCAAGGGATGGATCTTTCTTTCCACAAAATCCTGCGTGAGGTGTTTTTCCATTTCTTAAAAAAAAATGTGTATACATGTAGTTCTATTGGACATGCAGTAAGTGTTGATCATTTAATTAATTAGACTGCCAAACATTTTTTTTTTCAATTACATATACAGAATACTATAACTTTACCATTTAATATTAGACGTCATGATTTTTTATTTAAGAAATATATAGTGAAAAGGTGAAGATATAATTTATGGATATCACACTTTCACTTAAAAAAAATCTAGAAAAGTTAAACAGGATAATATATGATACATTGAGGAATATAAATGTACAATTTGTGTTGATTACCGTTTCTTCAAATGGCTACAATGGTAAGGGCCCACAGAAAGACAAAGGGAACTGATAAAATTCAGCTCGTCACATGCATGTTTCGCTTTCTGAAATTGTTTACATTAGTTTCCTAGGAGCGGAAGTGCTCTTTCTTTTTCAGCGACTACGATCCCGATGTTATTGTTATATTGTGGAAAATCAGAGAATGATAAAAATATTTATTTATTTATAGTGTGTGGTTCCGAGATTTGCAATTCAAATTAAACTGTTCTTTTTTAATCGCAAAAATAGGATATCAAAGGGAATTATATCGTCACAACGCGCTGTACTTTCAATTTTGATTCTGTGCCTGCAGTCTAACGTGACGTGCTGCATCCTCCCACGCTGTTGCGATAGAGCCCCGAAGCAGTGATAAGTTAGTATTTGTTAGACTCGCTTTTTCCCTGTCGTCAGCATTATAGTACACAGATCGTAATCTTTATTTCGTAGTATCTGTATCACATGTGTAGGGATTTGTAGTGAATGTTAAAATTCGATGAGCTGAAAGCTACGTTCAGCACTTGAACTTAGTCGGATTTTTTAGTTGTTATGGAAAATGCGAGGCCTTGATATGTTATACAACTCCTCTTCAATGACCATGTGACCCGATAAGGAATATCAGACCGAGCTAGCCTATCATAAGTATTGAGGCAGGTAAGTTTTCCTTTAAATTATCTCGTAAACTGCGTCACCGCATTATTTCATCATCTATACTAACTTGCAGTGAGAGGATAAAGAAAATGTAAATTATCGTGAAATCTGCCACAAAATATAATCGTTTACTTAGTTTACGATGAAAGAAGGAGAAGTGGATAAAATGCGTTCAAGGGGAACAACTCTTCCCTTTTTTAAAACATGATAAAAGCTTACTTTTGATAGGTGCGATGTCTATTCCTGTGACAGAGGCTGTGAATCCGATCACAAAGAATATAGATGTGGCCAGTCCTCTAGGTAAACTTAACATTTTCATTGCTGATATGTTGAAATGATTTAAACAGCTTAATTTCTGAATTCAAGTACATGTAACAGTATATAAATAGTGCCTGTTTGGGAGGGTACCAGTTGAATTGACACCCCGAGAAAACCATTGTCAACCGACACAAAGCGGAGGTTGACAATGGTTTTCGAGGGGTGTCAATTTCAACTGGTACCCTCCCAAACAGGCACTATTTATTTTATTATACTGAATGTCTTAATTTTATAGCAAATTTTACTGCTTTTATATAGAAAAGACGTGAGTTCTACGGCGAACCGTACGCGCATAATTTACGCGCATGTAACAATTCGTTCTATCGGCCCGTTGCCAAGTGTATTGCTAATGCTGAGGGTATGAGAACGGATTGTCAACTGCGTCTTAACCAATCAGATTTCAGTATATAACATGAAAGTATAATAATACATGTTTTCACCCTTTCTTACTTATTTCTGTTAGAAATAGTTTCCCTTCTTCATAAATGTGACAAAGAAATCTTTGAAGGCTGGAATGAGTATAAAGTAAGTCTGTTTATGGTAAAGCTGTAGAAAAATTATACAATATAGAATTTTTTGCATTAAGTGGACAAATATATATCATTGTCTTAACCTCTTAAAATGAGAAAAAATGTTATTTAAAAGATGGTGTTCTTTTTTCATAGAAATATTAGAATTTAGAGTGACTTTAACTGTTTAAACAAAGATGTACAAAACTAGTGTGCTTTAGTAACTTTTATTTTAAAATGAAGATCAACAGAGATTCATAATTGATAATGTAAAACGTTCTTATTTGATACAAAGAATTATTTACTCTTTGTTAACCAAAGAAACTCTTAATGATGTGTTTTTTCCAGAGTTTGTATGATGAAGAAGTATTGGCCACATTGGACAAGATCATCACAGTTGCTGCTTCAATCATTGAGGTTTTGTTCTAATAGCATATCGCCTATAAAGTTTTTAAGTACATGTATTACTGGGGGTAGGGGGGTATTATATTTTTAAAACTGTTTGATGTAGAGTTTTTATGAGTTTATAGGCTACCCTTCATAAATTTCAATATTCTACTAAACACATATGTACATATACCTATCAGGCATGATATATATTATGCTTAATATTATTAATAGCTCCTGCAGAGTATATATCAGGAAGATAAGTATTCTAATTCAGGGAAGGACAACAGATTGTACATGTACATGAGACGCTTATTACTATGATACAATGAATAGGTTTTGAGTTTTATGACTTTCAATTCTATATGGCTACTGAAAATTAAGTTACTGAATCTTGTTACAGAACCCTGCCTCAGGCCTGATTGTGTTGAGTGGCTGTGGAACATCAGGCAGGATTGCATTTTTAACAGCAGTAAGCTCTTCCTTTCTTGATATTGAAATAAAAAAGCTCTTTTGTTTACACTGTATTGTTGAATGTGAATGAGCTGTTTTGGTTTATATACACAATATTTTTAAATCAAAATATTTCAGAGGACCTTCAATGCTAAGCTATCAGAACTATCCAGGTCACCATGTTTCAAGTATCTCATTGCAGGAAGAGACAAGTAGGTCAATGAGCTATATCTTACTCAGTAATGATACAATCTGGTAGTTATTGTTTTCCAATAATGTGTATTTTAAAGCTTAATAAGAGGAGCAATCATCTCAAATCATTGCCAGCATTTTATAAGGGGTATTTTTTTTTGTTAGTAACCAGCTTGTTTTCCTATCTTTATATTGTAGAGCTTTATTCACCTCACAGGAAGCCCCAGAAGATGACCCAGTTTGTGGAGTGGAAATGTTAAAAGAGGTCATTAATTGGTAGATTTTGCATCCATTCACTCCATACAAAAATCAGTTTTTCATTGTGGTAATGGTTAAAAAAATAAAAAGGAATTCCAGAGTGTATGATTATGTTTTGCATTGCAATTTATAGATATCATTATTTATAGATAACAGATGGGAAGACCAAGGTGCTGTTTCTTGGCATTACATGTGGGTTGTCTGCCCCTTATGTTGGGGGCCAGCTCCAGTATTGTATGGAGAACTTAGATGTGTTCACACCTGTGGTGCTGGGATTCAATCCGACCCATCTAGCGAGGTAGAAAAAATAAAAAATATGGAAATAGTGTACTAAGTATCCATTATATCTATCTGTATATGCATCGTCGTAAATCACGGTTTTCAGTCCACAAGCTTCCTCAAATTGTTGAGATTAATTTTTCCATGTAAAAGATGATATAGAGAATCGATGTGAATCGCACATGGGTTTCGAACGATGTCTGTATATGTTGCAGTTGGCTAAGTTATTCTTACAAAACGACCTAGCATCAATGTCAGAATTTGTGAAAGAATTCAAATGTACATTGTTTATGTATGTGATTGTTAGTTTTGCAATCTTAAATCATGCACATTTATCTCGTGGATGGAAATCGTGGTTTTGTTTCTGAAACTAACATATTATTAAGTACATGTATACAGAGCATTGCTGATTATTGTTTTGTTTTATGTAGAAATAATCCAATAGAAAAATGGGAGTCAACTTTTTTGCAAGGCAAGTTTTGAATTTGGTTTATATAATTATGTGTTTAGTGTCTGTTTACTAAGTAATTGTACACTAATTGTAATAATTAACATTACATGTACATGTATTTGTACCTGGTATGATATCATCAAGTGGAAATGCATGTAAAGATAATTCCTCTTTAATTCAATGCTACAAAGTGTTTATCTGCATGCACAGTGCATATTGCGTGTTGTTGGTTTAATAAAAGTAAATGCATTTACATCTTATGGAATCTAATGATCTTTATATTTTGTATTTCATATCTTATTATGAATTATTAGGTACTCATGCGCAGATCTGGGGGGGGGGGGGGGGGGGGCCCTCCCCTGGAAAAATCAAATTTCATAATTTACTTACTAAAATTCCCCAAAATATGCCTCGGACCCCCTCTGGAAACTTAAATATCCCTTGGACCCCCCTGGAAAAATTTTCTGGATCCGCGCATGGGTACTTAAATAAATCTTGCTGATAAATAATAAATTATTCTTTTTGTATTGAACCTTACATTATCTTACTTTTTAGTGATAAACAAAATGGAAGAAATGAAATCTTCATCAGATATTTTTATACTGAATCCAGTTGTGGGGGTATGTTCTTATCATTACCAAATCTAAAGATTATTTTATTTTGATTTCCAAATTTTCAGTGATGTTTTATTTGATATTTTTAAATTGCTGTGTATTTCCTTTAAGCCTGAGCCAATTACGGGGTCTAGTCGTATGAAAAGCGGGTCAGCTACTAAGGTCCTTCTGGAGACCATTTTTACTGGTGCTATTCTCTCTGCCAAGTCTGGAGACAGGCCATGGTTTGTATCTCTATTCATCAGCTGAAAAAAGTGTGATGTACAAATCCAGAGCCCATTTGTATGCATCTCTGCTATATGATGTTATTTCATTGATTCTGAGCTACTTCTTGATTTCCAATATAGTCTAATGCATTAATATTGTAGGCAGACCAAGTCTTTCATTCAGGGCTATCAAGTTGTGTGTAATAATCTCTATAATGCAAAAGGAAGTATGGAAGCAGTTGCTCAGATTGTGGAACTAGCAGGAAATAGGTACAAATCTTCTGAAAGTCTGATTTTGGTACTGACAATATATGGTACTGCCCAGTAGTTTAGTATAACTCTACTTTCCTGACATGATTATGTAATCTAATACATGTAGAGAATTTAGGTCTTTTCTGTATTTTCTTTACAGTTTAAAGTCAAATGGTAGCATTTATTATGTCGGTGAAGGTACTCTTGGAATTATGGGGATGATTGATGCTTCTGAATGTCCTCCAACTTATGGTGCTTGTAAGTTTGTCTTCACTTTTTCCCATATCTGAAATTGCCGTTTATGGTTTGATTCAAAATAAGTAGTTTATGTTTAAAAAGAATTATTTGTGAGCATGAATTACTGGAGTGATATTTTTAACATTGGCAGCTCTCTCTGATGTAAGAGGGTTTTTGGATCGTGGTTACAAGTCGTTCAGAAATAATGATGGTGACCTCAGCTCTCTTGTAAGTTCAAGCTCCAGGATCATGAAACCATCTAAAATTTTAATTTTGACTTAATAACTTAAGTCCTATACTCGGCACTAAATGGGCTCAATCATTAAAAGCTTAGCTTTAAATGATAGATATACATTCTATCAATCCATATACAAAAGAAAATATGTATGTTTACATGCTAGTTTGTTTGTTATTACCTCTCAGACGGGTGTACCCCCTTGTGAAAATTATTGACAATGATGAAATTTGCCAGACATCTGTTTTTCCTGAAAATAATTTTGGGGAAATTAGAACTGGACATACAAAATAGAGTATAAACATTTATTTTAGCCATATCTCATCAATAATTTTGTGCAAATTGTTGTAAGTAAGTACACTTTATGGACCTGATATATCAAAATAGAATACAAAAAATGCGATACATGTATCGTGTTTGGTCATTTTTTACTATTTTATGGACTCAAACTTAAATTCATGGTGTTTATTCTATAGAATGACATCTTAGAAAAAAGATTTGGTAAAATAAATCATATGTTGACGGATTACTTTTCAGGCTATAAGCTCTAAACCAAGTAGACCCTTCGAAAAAATCCGTAAAAATCACATTTTGTTACAGTTTTCTGCTTAGATCTGTCAACAATGTTACATATCATTGAAACATTAATTAATTGACGATTGGTTAACTTCGAAATTAAAGAAAAAGAAAAATTCGGGAGGGGGGGCATCAAAACAAAGAAGATATAAGCATAACTGAGATCCTGGTTAATCAGAAACTTTGTTTTTCATTTTACTTTAACAGAATCGAGTTTCTCAACATTAATTATTTCTATCTCTCATAGAATACATATATTACCATTCTAATTGCTTATTATTGCCATTGTTTACAACAGTGATGTAAAGCAAAATCAATACCGGTGTCATATAATATTTTGAACCCCGCGATATATTGAACCCGGGTTCAAAATATCGCTGCGATATATTGAACCCCCCTATAAAATATTGAACCCCGGGTTCAAAATATTATGGCCGCGATATTTTGAACCCCCCTCTAATTTTCATTGCTATTGGAGAGGGGGTTCAAAATATTATGGCTGCGATATTTTGAACCCCCCTCCTACTTCCAATTTCCTTTGGAGAGGGGGTTCAAAATATTATGGCCGCGATATTTTAAACCCCCCTACTATTTCCAATTCCCATTGGAGAGGGGGGTTCAAAATATTATGGCCGTGATATTTTGAACCCCCCTCTATTTTTCAGTGCTATTTGAGAGGGGGTTCAAGATATTATGGCCGCGATATATTGAATCCCCCTCCTACTTCCAATTCCCTTTGGAGAGGGGGTTCAAAATATTATGGCCGCGATATATTGAACCCCCCTCTAATTTTTATTGCTATTGGAGAGGGGCTTCAAAATATTATGGCTGCGATATTTTACACCCCCTCCTACTTCCAATTCCCTTTGGAGAGGGGGTTCAAAATATTATGGCTGTGATATTTTGAACCCCC
>WFKH01007768.1:19357592-19383486 GCA_016163765.1 Magallana hongkongensis
AGATTTTTAAGGATTTACTCTGTATATTCCTATGTAAAAATTCAACCCCCCATTGCCCACCCTACCCTCGGTAATCATGATTTGAACAAACTTGAATCTACCCTACAAGAGGATGCTTCCACATCAGTTTCAGCTTTCCTGGCTGATTGGTTTCTGAGAAGAAGATTTTTAAAGATTTACTCTATATATTCCTATGTAAAAATTCGACCCCCCATTGTGGCCACACCCTACACTCGGGGGTCATGATTTTCACTACTTTGAATCTACACTACCTGATGAGTCTTCCACACAAGTTTCAGCTTTCTTGACTAATTAGGTTCTGAGAAGAAGAAATTTAAAGATTTACTCTATATATTCCTATGTAAAAATTCGACCCCCCAAGTTTCAGCTTTCCTGGCCAAATGGTTCTTGAGAAGAAGATTTTTGAAAATTTCTCAAAAATTTTCAATAATTCCCAATTATCTCCCCTTAAAAAAGGGCGTGGTCCTTAATTTTCACAACTTTGAATCCCCTTTGCCTAAGGGTGGTTTGTGCTAAGTTTGGTTGAAATTGGCCCAGTGAGAAGATGTTGAATATGTGAAAAGTTTACGGACAGATGGACGGACAGACAGACAGACGGACGACAGACAAAATGTGATCAGAAAAGCTCACTTGAGCTTTCAGCTCAGGTGAGCTAAAACACAACAAAAACAAACAAGAATTACCTTTACTTGCTAATTCTATTCTTTGAGTTCATTTAATTATTAATTACCATACTTATGTTGAAAGCACTCTTGTACCTGGAATTGTATATGCGTTTCCATCAAATGTTCTGATGTTTCTGAAGTTTTCAATGCGAGCAGCGTGATTTGATGAATGTAATTCTCCTCTACTCAAACCTGATGCCAAGTATTTGATGTATCTTTGTCCAATGCCCAATTCCCACCTCTGCTCAGGAAGGAATAGAATCAATATATATGTGTAATGTGTATAGTAGTTACTGTAATTTCCCAACAGGGCCATGTCCGATGAATTTAGTAAAATAATTAGTATTATGACACATGAACACAAAATAGAATAAGTTAGAAAATGAGATCCAAAATGCATACGAGGTATTGGTCAAACTTGAAAAAGACTTTGAAGAGCGATATGTCGGTAAACATAATTATGATTGACCAGTTAAAAAATTAAATTGATCATGAGGAATGATGAAGATATTCACATGAATGGGTTATAGTTTCGAAATAATTAGTGTTCAAGTTATTAGATGGTACACTCTAGTAACAAAAGAAGCTAGGACAGGGTAAGCCAGATGACACGCCTGATACAACTAGATTTACAGATTCTACAAGTCTTTATAAGAGTAAAACAATCTAATGACATGGCCAATTGAGTCCCACCCTAGCATTTACAAATCCTGGTAGAGGTCAGTTGGAAATTTATGTTTACAAAATGTACTGTTTAAAAACAAACTCAAAGGTAAAAATATTTGGGAAAATATTTGAAAAAATATTCAAAAGCGCATGGGTACTAAGAAGTTAACCGAAATAACCTCCCAAACAATTCAGTCGTCTTCTATAAAAACTCAATCTTGTATGTTGCATTTTGATTGAATAATGTAACTTACAAAGAAATTAACAAGCTTGACTGGAATTGGAGATACCCAGACAAGCTTCCCTTTCGTCAAAACCTCTACAAGCCTCCTCTGTAGATTATTAGATGTCCCCAGAAAAATGCTTGGGGTGTTTTGAAGAGAACTTCCAAGTAACTTGAACAATTTTGCAATGTACACATCCATGTGCCAATATAATATTGACCCTATAAAAAACAAATGCGTATTAAATAACATAATCAAACATCTCATTATCATTTATATAAGTATAATCGTCTGTTTTTAGTATTTTACCTGTTTCATTATTCAAAATCAATTTGTAGTGAAGTAAGTCATTTATTGTGTTAGTAAATGGCACAGTGTGTAAAAATGGCTTCAGATGATTCTTCAAGAATTCACGTACAGTCTACAAAGAAATAAATGCAATCCTTTTTTTAATTCCCAAGTACTCAGAAATGTATAATAGCAATGTACACTATTCAAATGAAATAACAGTCAAATAATCTAAAGCAAAATTACAGCCACGTTTTACTTGCAAAAACAAACAATGCTAAATACAAAATCGTATTATTTTTGTACCATGTTCAAGAAAGGGATTTCTTTCTCAGGGAGTGTTTTCCTGAGATTAGTCATCATGGTACTACTGGCTTTAAGTAGGCTTTGAGCTATGATGGCTTTTATGGCTCCAAGTTTCAGAGGTATGGATGCTTTATCTGTGTCCCAGTGAAGCGTGTTAGTCAGCTGGGTAGGACCCGTCAATTCCATCTCCAAGGTCAGAAGACGGCTTACGTTGGTCTGCAAAACAACAGGGCATTTATTTTCTTGAACCTATTATATCATTCTTCAAACTAAGAAACGTTATTAAGTCTTAAAAATGACCAATCATTCATTATTGTTACTTTTTTGTACAGTCTGATTAATGGAATACCAATCCAACTACTTGAATAATAATTGAATTTGATCAACATATCCGGGGAGTTTGTCACTTGTCAGTAGTAAAATTTAAACAAAAATTAAAAAGTGCATTAAAATTTACATATCAGTATATCTGTACAAAATAATCTTTCAGCAGTTTTTGATGTATCTACTTCTTATCGTTATCATAGGTAGAATCGAAATTTGTATTGATTCTTTCTTAAATTTTCTGTCCCCTACTTTGCTTTTTCTTAAAAAGAGTATACAGGGGCAAAAGTCTAAACCGTCAACCAAATATAATGCAACGCTCCAATTAATCATAATAATAGCAAACTGATAGAAGATGATACGTTGAATATCATCTGAAGGGTGATTGATCAAATTCCATTAATGAACATAATTTTGATTTCACGATTCGTTTATAAGTTACCTTCACTTCTGAAGTCACTGTTATATTCATATGGGAAGGCGTGATGAAGTTTACTTTGACAGAATATTCAGCATTTTCTGGCGAAAAGTAAAACTGCAAATCTGGAAGTTTGCCCCGCCTTTGTTTTCCAGTCAAACCATAAGTTACATTTAAAGGGATAAAGGAGATCTGCCGTAACAAAAAATAAAAATAAAACCACACTAGTTTTCATCAAAATTTGATAATCTATGATTATTATTCATATATTTAAAAACAAATAAATGTTGTCAATAAACATACACATATGATATGCGCCTATTCAATCTAATTTACTAGCTTGACTTGTAGAAATGAAGATGAAAAGGAGATTTAAGCCGCTGGTCAATCAAAGGTATTTAAGCTATTTTCAATTTTAAATTGTGCGAGACACACAGCAAATTAATCAATGCCAGAATATCATCAACATATAATGACTAATTACTAACCTTACTGAACACAGTTGCATTGTAGTCCAAAGAAGACGTGTTGTTAAGAACAATAATCGTTAGGTTATCATTCAAACTCCAGTAGGAGTTGGAAAAATTGGTAAGGAAATCAATCCACCAACGCGAAATGTTATTGCGTCTAAACGCTAAATTTTCTACAACACAGAAAAATTGTTTTTTAAATGGGTTTAATTTTGTGGCCCATATTATCAATTTACGACAAAATATTTGAAAAAAAAATGCCTTGAAAATTCAGCTTACAATTTTGTGTGATAATTTTAGTCTAATTATATCTGATATGGGAATAATATGTGTTCATGTA
Source organism: Magallana hongkongensis (assembly GCA_016163765.1). Classification (NCBI taxonomy): domain Eukaryota; kingdom Metazoa; phylum Mollusca; class Bivalvia; order Ostreida; family Ostreidae; genus Magallana; species Magallana hongkongensis. The sequence continues at coordinate 19,361,315 of WFKH01007768.1, forward strand.
ATTTGAAAATCAATTACTAGTATCTCATTAAATTTGTTTCATTTTAAAGGAGAAAAAAATGGAACGAAATCATATTTAAAATACATTTGGTTTTACTGATACTTCTTTATTATGAGTGCATACATGTACATGTATGACCAGTCTTGAATAGCATAGTACAAATAGCAAAATTCACTAAAATTTACCTTGATTGATGAAATATTATTAAATGGACAGTAATAGATATTTGCTTTTGTGGTACTGATTAATTGCTATTTTTAAAGCATAATTGAAAACGCTCACAATTATAACATACTTGTAAACATTGTAAGGAAATTACTATTTACATAAATATTTTATGAAGGAATAACATGGAATAACTAAATTAGCAATGATCATTTTTGTTCATAAAAACATGATATGTGAATACGCATTTGTGAATAACTGCTCAAAAAGATAATTCAGTGCAATTGTTAATACCATGTTTGTACATTTATAGTCAAGATGTTACAAATAAAAATAAGCCACGACCAAAAATAAGGATTCCTCAATAATGCTAATTTATATTTTAAGAAATATTTTGATTATCATTGGACAATGTATCTTAATCAAAATATCATTCACACTGACCTTTATAACCTTAGCGTATCTATACATAGATATATCTTTAGCATCGCACTTACTTTCAAGATGATAATTCACAAATTGCCACGGAGTGTCTTGGTGCGACTTTAGTTGAATAAAAAAATCAGACTTGTTTAGTTCATTGCTTAGAAACTGGATCATGTAGGAGACGTTGAAAAACCAGGAAGGATCAACATTATTCAGCACAAGAATAGATAAACTATTTTCATATTCACTGTCAATGATGCTTTTTAGAGTTAAGTTAAAATGTGCGGCAACAGAAGTATTTAAATCCTCCCTTGGAATATTAGCCTCCTTATGGCTTCCATATAAAAAGCTTGAAGTGAGCCACTGCCTGAAACATCGAAAATAAAGGTATATTTTACAAACACTATCAATACTAAAAATGTTTTATATGAAATTATATTTGCTTAAGTGAATAATTATAAAGAAGAGCTGCAATGTAAATGAGACAAATCGTGAATGAACAATTGCAACTTACACGTTTTATATTTTAAATAAGTTAAAAGGTTACCTAAAATTCTTCTCTTAAAAATGACATGTGGTGATAACGAACAGTGTTCAAATTCAAAAGTCCAAAGGAAAATTACAAAATAGGAGCAGAGCGAACACGGACCTATTAAAAAAAATAGAGGTAGGATCAGGTGCCATGGAGGAGTAAGCATGCCATCCTCTGCCGAACAGTCACACCCGCCGTGCGCCCAATGTCATATCGTTAAAAATGTCATTATCGGGAAAATTGTCGTAATTTGGGAAAAATATCATGATCGGGGAAAACGGAGAAAAATCCGTGGACAATTCGGTATTCAATCAATAGTCCAAAGCAGAGCAACCACGGACCTCTTGAAAACCTCAGAGGCAGGATCAGGTGCCATGGAGGAGTGAGCATCCTCTGCTGACCGGTCACACCCGCCGTGTGCTCTTTGTCGTAATCGGGAAAAACGGAAAAGTCCGTACACAATTAGGTGATTAATTATGGTCTAACAATTAGTTTGCAAAACGTCAGTCAGCATGCGACCCAGTGAAAGATTGTATTTGCTGACGAGGTCGTTGTATCGACCATAGAACATACGCAAATATGACTTCAAACGAGACTGTTGATAGTTCTGTTTTATCAACTTGTTTGTCAGTAGCTTGCCTCGCCTTAGAAACTGTTCATACGAAGAGCATGCCCTTGCGTATCGAATTAACTGAGAGACAAAAACACCATACGCAGGTGATGAAGGCATATTGCTACATAAGTAAGGAAAGTTGACTATAGAAAATTGGTGTCACCACGTTTATCATAAAGTTTTGTTGTTAGGTTACCATCAATGTCCATTTCCAGTAAAATATCCAAATATGAAACAGATGACGCAGACTCTGTGGTATCTTTTATTTCAAGTTCACTATTTTTTTCACGTACAAGTTTTTGAATAAATTCTGCTTCATATGAATACAAAAATAGGTCTGCTAACAATGGGGCAAAATTGGTACCCATGGGAATTCTAACAGATTGTTGGAAGACCTGATTTCCAAAAACTACATAGATGTTGTCTATCAGAAACCCAAGCATCTTTTTAATGTCAACTTCAGAGTACTTGTGTGCACAATCCGAATGGCTTTAAACAAAATAGTTTTGCAAATGACTGATGACAAGGTAAGTAAATTTACGTGATCCATTTTTCTTAAAAAAGCAGCTATCAATGATGTCAAAAAGACGGGACTTTAATTAATCGTGGGAAATGGTTGTAAAAAGTGTAGAAAAGTCGTAAGTTTTGATGCTTTTGATTTTGGTAAAATTTTGGGATTTCAAGTTTTCTAAAAGTTCCTTGGAATTCTTAAGTATCCACATCTGATTTACACTGCTTCTTGAATATACTGTTGCACAGTACTCTTGAAGTTTCTCCTTTACTGCTGTTACTATTTTGGTAAGGAGTAAAGAAAGAGGCTTGGTAGAACATTTACTGGAACCCGTTATGTATCTTTGTTTGTAAGGATTTTTATGAAGTTTAGGTATCCAATAAAGGTAAGGTAATTCAAATTGATTTTGGTTGTTGGGAATATTGAAAATATTCAAAACTGACATGATTTTGAAAAATTTCTTCCTTGGAAAGAGAGCTATGGGTATAAGTTGTATTTCCACTTGCGGAATTAAGTCAATGAACCAATAAACAAACATAAAGTAAGCTAATTACCGGGTAGTACCACAGAAGGTCATTCACAAATGACGCTTGACTTTGAGGGATGTAATTTAAGACGTATAATGACACAAGAAACAATAGCTGTCACCTACTGTAATTTCCTAATTAAACACGAGGAATTATTATCCGCGTAAATCCGTTAGAAACAGTCCTCGTGGATTTTGAAATCTCGCTTTTTATTTTTACTGTAAAAGGTATAAAAAGAAGTTTGGTGCTCGCTATTTTATACTCTCGCGAAAAGATACAAAACGTCGGTATATATCGCCAAATGAATTGTAAAAGGGGAATCTAATAAAAAGAAAACAGGAAATATATTTAGGAATAATATAATATTTATCGCATTTTTACTGTCATGATCAACAGAGCCATGTCCCAACACCAGATCAGGTAGAGTTCTTTGCTAAATATTTCCAGTTTATTACCTAATCAACTATTGCATGCGCACGGATAATATAAGTTTATCCGAGTTACTCAGCTGGTTTTAAAGAAAATAATCCAATGCTTTAACTCTTTTTTCCAGTTATACGTTATCCGTACAGTATAAAAATGTATACGTTAGTAACCAACTTTCTACGCAATTGCAGAATGGTATCAATTAAGTAAATAATTTATGCTTAAAATACTACCAATAGTTTTGATGATTTCCTTTTACCAATTTTCCAACATTTCCTTCACCAATCAAATATATGTAGCTGTTACAGAATGGGTAAGTGAGGGTCAGCTTGTAGTCTATATTAACGCCTGGTCCATGTTTTAGGCGTACAGGGACTATGTTGCTGGTCACATTAGCCCTCACTGTTACTTTCTGTTGGCCTAACAATCCAAGACGCCAACATTCAGGATCCGAAACAAATTTCCGAATTTCTGTTCTTTTCTCCTAATGAATAATTAAAAGCATTTGCAAGTTGCTTTAATGTAGCGCGTTGTCATTAATAATCGGGTATTATAAAAAAAAAAACAATGTTAAAGAACATATTTGAGATCTAAATTAATTCAATATTGAAATTATATGAGATTAAATTACCCGGAAATCGTCGTTAGTGCCCAATAATTTATAGGTCAAATTAAGGTCTGCCCCAATCTCCCTAGAGAAATCCTTGACCATGGTCGAAACATTAACTTGATACTTATGTCGTTGCTCCACTACGAATGAGTATTGATATCCATCACCAGTAGATTCATCTAGTTGTTCTATTTTAGCACCAATTAACAAATTTTCCTGTAAGGAGATAAAACATGAATAATATTTTTGTTGTTGTTGGGTGTGGGTGGTTATAGTTAGGTCAAAAGTTTACATCACCTGACTTTGATTTCGTCCCAGATAGGAAACTTCAACTTCAACATCAGTCAGTGATCCATCGCTTTTCTTTATACCTATTTCTGTTTCAATATCTTGACCTTTTAAAGTAAATATGAATTAAATACTGTTTATTGCCAGTTTTGTGATTTAATTAAAGAGAAATCTTGATAAAATGACTTCAACAACCAAACAGAAAGATAAATAGAAAGATGATCTTGATATCAAGTGTTTTTTCTTAAAATAACAGTGTATCATATGGCTTTTACCTGGATATCCGAAATGAAATGAAAAATTCTGATTTCTTTTTTTGTTGACATATTTGTAATTTTCCTTCTCTTCAAATTCAAAAAATATAACAGATTTGTCTCCGTTTTCTGATGCAAACTTTGTGTTAATGTGAAGTGGGTACAACAATGGCCATGTTTTAGTGCTAGAATAAAAAAGAATTTGCAGGATTTGTAAATTACAGTATATATTAAACAAGAAGTATTTCAATAACTTTCAAATTAATTCTCCATAAATACCTAACTAAAGCTAAATATCTTGATTTAACACTTAAATATTTAACATTACATATTTTTCATTGTTCTAAAAATACATCTTTGCTACGACATTCCCAGCCTTGTTGATTGGACGATGCACAACCTAAAACGGCAGACAGGTAGTTGTTGCATTAGATAACATGTGAATCTTAAAAAGCACTGACATACCAGAACAGTTTCCTTTGTATTTTCAAGAATTTATATTCATAATGAAAGTCAGTTTCCAAACTCATCTCCAATTTAAACTCGGGCGCAAATACTTCCAACGATAGGTTTTTTGGTACAAAGACTACATGTTGATCGTTATCCTAGTTACATGAGAGCAAAATATAATTTATTAGTTTCATTGCACAAAACATTTTATTGTCATATTCAAATCAATAATTCATCTTTATTCTTATATCTGACAATGTGGAAAATGCGAATTATTATTTTATTTTCTATTTCTTACCTTTAATATTATTCCATAAAAGTGTTGTCCTTGGGTTTCTACAGTAATTCCACGTGTTTTTATGGTCACTTTTGTGCCATTAACACGACTAATGACGTCATCATTAATCCAATCGAACTTGATATTTTTGCTATGGGTCTTCATTTGAGCAGTAAAAGAAGAAAAGGGACCCTTGAAGTCACTGAAGGTAAGATTAAACACCTGATTTCTGTTATTACCTGCAAATTTATCAACATTTGAAATGCTCGGTCAATCCAACAGAGTTATTGCAAATCACAATCTAACTCCAAAGAATTTATATTTTTTGCACAATTAAATTTGCTATTTGTTTGAAATAGATAATAAATTCAATTAAAAATAGTATAAAGAGAATTATTTTGCCTTCTGGTTAGGTAGAAAACATCTCCAATAACGAATTAAGTATATGTATTTTAATCGGTGACTTTATACTAAGGCAAATATTACTTCGATGAAATAAATAAGAAAATATGGATATTTCTACCCAACAATAATCGTCCTTCTATTAACTCAGGGTTTCTTTAACTCACCTGTTGTATCAATAATTATTTCAATGTCATTTGATTGTTTTTTCTTTTGATAATCTGCTATTAACTTCATATCTCTAAATGTGCTGAAATGATCACAAAGTAAAATTAAATAAATGCAAGTTAACCGCGTATCATGAAATAGGTGAACTGACATACAAGGTGAGTTTAATCGTACGAAATCCATACCGATAACTCTGCGCAGATTATACAGAAAAAATCTAAATGACAAATCAATCAATTTTGCTTTAGTATACAGTATTACATGTACTAGTATAGTTACAGTTTGTACTTGCAAATTTTTCTACTAAATATAAACGTTTCACCCCACAAAATAAAAATTATGTTTTTCCTGCCAGGAAAGTAATGCCTCCTTTTGAATATCAATCTATCAAGTGATGTCGACAGCTAATTTTAGACTACATATTCTGTATTATACAAAATGGGTGGAAGGTCAACACCTTCATAATTGTGACTTTGATTCAAGAGGGAAAAGATATAATTTCTTCAGTAAAGCATAAATTGATTCTGTATACAAGAACGAAAAAAGAAAACAAAAACACTAGCGTGTAAGCAATCAGGGACGCACATGTATATACTTCCCAGGAACAATGACGTACGATGTAAGTATTTTTCCCAAAGGGTTTTTATAGTTCGTGTGAGCGTTATACTATTTAAAACATGCAAAAATAATGATATCGTAAGGACAACGTATTACACTCATAATACATGATTGTATATCAAATTAACAACTGGTATATATATCTGAATCGTGACAGATATGTAATTTAGCAAACAACGGCCACCTGATTTCCCGCGGACATGCGCAATGAGGTCAGTTTCGCTCTTCTTTCATTAATATTCATGAAAAGGCATTACTTTCCTTGGAGGAAAATAAACAATTAAAATTTGATATCTTTGTAACGAAAACGAATTCAGCATTGTTTTTTATAGAATAAATGTAACTTTTATAAGAAAACAAACACATGCGTTTTCACCGTCATTCAAAATTGACGTGAATTATAGCGTGTACATAGCTTTAAATAAAAAGTACAGACTCGAAGACTTGTATACATGCATGTACCTGTTCTTCCTGAAAATTGTAGCAAAAGAGGGACCAGACAAAGGGAAGTAGGCATGTGATGTGGAGCTTGTGACATTAGGGTACTCAGCCTTCACACACACTTCCTGGTCTGTCAGGGGTGACCAGGCATAACACCGTTCAAATTTCCCATGGTAATTTGGAAGAAAATGAACTTCTTCTATATCCTTTCCATCGCCATGCATCAGAACCATTTTGTTACTAAAAAGATTTTGAGAAAATACCTTGAGTTTACAATAAAAGTATTTAGTACTTCGATTTATATTTTTCATTTACCGTTAGAAATCAACAGAATCTTACTTGATAAATGCAAACTCCTTTTTCATTCCATCCTTTCTGCTAAATAGAGTTAACTTGAAGTGTTTGGAAATTTCGATGCTAGGTTTGAAGGCCATAAACATAACATCTACATCTAATGCTCCTCTCAAAACTCCATTTGTGATCATTCTGGCTTTCTTACAGACTAGTGAAGGTAAGGTAACAGTCATTTGTCCAAGAAATTCAAAAGCCCCTCTAATATAAAAAAACAACATAAAGGATGATAGTGATGCATGCACCTATATTTGATTAGAAACATTTCAATACAAAATAACTAATATCAAATGTCTTAACAATCAAAATTTAATGTAATGTATATCAAAAAATTATAATCAATGTAAATGAACTATTGTAAACTGAACCATGTACATATATCCCAAACATATTAAATTTTATAAAATAAACATATAAGAATGATTCTAGCAAAATATTTTGTGTCAAAAAGTTGTAAATCTTACTGATGAGAGACACTAGTTAGCGTCTCTAGTGGTCCGAGTCCGAGCAGAAAATTTTTTAGTGATAGTTTGGCTTCTACCTCTGTAGCAGATGAGTGAAGGACAAGAACTGTCATGTTTAAGGACGCTCCACTAACAGTGGGCAGCACTTTGGTCAAATCCATGATCTGGGATGACCTGAAAGAGCAGAAACAATTGTCTAAATAATAGCCAATATACCATATCAGTTTAGCCATAGTTAAACCAATATGCATATATCATGTCCCTAATGTTTGTCATTAAAATATATTCAACATTGTCCATGTTTCTGTATATTACAATGAGTAACATCAAGTCTTGTTTTCATTACCTTGTTTTTATGCGGTTGTATCCCTTGTTAAAATGAAACATAAACACTTCCAGAAACTCGTGTCCTTTGGTTGTTAAATATTTAGCGCTTAAAAGCTCCAGTAAACGTTGAGCTTTAACATAAGCGATTTCATAGCCTACAAAAACATCAAATAATTAGAACTAGATAAGGCGATGTCTCTATAAATTCTGTTCAATATCAATGTTCCCGTTATACAAATCCTCTCAGGAAGACAATGTGGAAGGGCATGTCCTAAGGGTCTCTCTCTCGTGTTCTTGCATATCAAAAAGATAACAACATTACCAAACAGTTTCCAGTGTAGTAATCCACCGAGTGCTTCTTTGTCCCCTTGATAATTTATGCGCTGAAACAATTCTCTGATTTCCTGGACTAACTCTGGATGAAAATTGCCAAACGTCTCTTTAGGATTAACCGTGTCAGACTTATCCACATCATCTTTAATCCTCTTAAACAGCGAGATCAAGTAGAAGATTCCTTGATAACTACTACTTCCATCCTGCTGCACCAAACCTGACAACCAAAGAGTTAATGAAATATATGTTAAAAATTAGAAGAACTGCAATATTACCATAAAATCAAACTGGTGAATACACATATAGAAGTTGACTTTTACGTATCAGAACAAAGCTGATTTGAGAGAAATATTTTCTTTTTTTTTTTTACTTGTACATGTTGTTTCCTTATATTAAATCTGAATTACATTTCCATGAAATTTGTTGAAAAGGCAGTAAGTATAACAATTTTTTTAATGTTTATTCTACAAAAATGTTATTTAAAATAGAAAACACTCAATTAAGCTTATAACAAGTTAAGTTTTAAAATCATTAATCGGAATGTGTGCAGAGGTCCGCAACTCCTTAAAATACTTCTGCAGCACAAATATTAATGATATAGGGTAGCTGATTTACAACAACTCCTTAATAATAGCATTCTTGGTAATAATGATAACCAGAATTATATTGGTTTTTTTCTTAAGGTAAGAACAAATAGTATGTGAGTTGACACTAATTATTTCAAAAACATTCAGCACTCAAATTAAGAGGCTACCATTTGTCATCTTAACATAATGGTTGCCAAGATTAAAAAGGATCAAATAAAGAGAATGTATTTTAAACTTAGTTTTTCTAAAAGTCTGCTGTATTAACACTGTAAAATTACATTCAATATAAGACATAGACACTAGATTTGGCAGTGGGCAATGTTACCTCTCATATCTGTTCCAACCTCCAGAATATTGTACTTTTTTCCATTGAAATAATTTAGTTTAATGACAGTTGATTGGTAGGACGGTTTCACAGGATCGTGAACCATGTCCATCTCTAATTGTAGACCTTGGAAAGTACTGCTCAAAGGTAACCTAAAAATGGTAGAGATTAAAGAAGATAAATGCAAACTACATACCCTATAAATCACAATGCTAATACATGTACTGTACATCATCTTAAAAGTTTTTTTTTAACATATTCCACTGTATTGCATGTTTGAGTGTTGTTTTCATCTTTATTTGCGTTCTTTCCTTACTTGAAGTATCTAGATAGGTCGATGTATAGTGATCTTCCCACTAGAAAGGTGGAACGAGACGGAAGGTATCTACCATCCCTTTTTAAAACTTTTTTCCAGAGATCTCGATACCTGTCACAGAAAAAAATACTTCAGTATTTAAAATATACACAAAATCCCCAACTACTGATCGTTATCTTCACATTCGTTGAGGGACTTTGTAATTTCAATCAGCATTTATCATAACAGTTACTATTCATTTAATTTTCCATTATTGTTATTGTCTTCAACTTTATTGTTAACTACATACAATGTTATATATGTCAGAAAGCACTACACTTACTCACGACCTTGCAGAAGTTTTATGTTTGGGGAGTTATGAAATACATCTGTCATGTATCTACAATTTTTTGGGCAGTTTCGTAATTATAGTTTAGAAATTGATTTTGATTTTCACAAATTAAGATTATATTCTAATAATTGCTTAATTTGGAATCATTATGTGAAACCACAAAAAAGGGCAGTCTACAGAAGTCATTTGTAAGTGGATGAGTTTTCTGAACAAGATGTCTCGAGTCACTCTCTCATAAGAATTTTAATTTAAAAACACCTAAAAACATATATATGCAAACTTAAGGTTTATTTAGTAATAAATGTTTCTTTAAAAAATTTCAAACCAATCATAACATTGAACTCAAATAAAACCAAGCAAATTAACATAAAGACTGTTATACATGACAAACAATATGTCAATCTGGAAAAGAGAAAAAGATTGATAAAATTTCTAGTAGAATTACCCCTGTCTATCAGGTTGTTCATTTTCCATCACTCCTTCAACGTAAGATGTCATATACATCCTCATATAGTCCATTGGATCTGTATGCAGAACTTCCAACAGTGTAGTCAACAAATCTTCATCTGCAGTCTCTGCCAAAGTCACAAAAGCCTGGGTTCTAAGAGAGGCCTCTCTATTGATGTCGTACATAACGGTCATCAATGACGACCTGATGTCAGCTGTCGCATTTAGGGTACCTATAACCTATATATATAAAGTCATAGTTATATCAAGAACAATTCTTGAAGCATTAAGATACTGCTGCGTTTTCTCTTTCACAGAAATCGCATGTTTTAGTAAAAAGATCTTGTTGCAATTTAACTAGTATACACACTAGCAAAAAAAAAAGAAAAAGAAAAAACACCCAAATTTATGTGATGATAACTACTATCTAATTATCAGCTCAAAAAACCAGTACCTGTAAAGCTGATTTAGACAAGTGATACGGAATTCCAGTGGTTTCTACACAAAGCAGTGTAGATTTAATTATTGTGTTAACTCGTGAACTCAGCGATGGAAACGTCTGTATAAGGCTTCCAATGTTACCAAGCACCTAAAAATAATCTCTATATATGTTGGCTAAAATAGATATAATTGTATACAAGTTAACATGGTTGTAAAGAAGTTTTAATTTTCAAACTTGCTTCAATTAGCTGTAATTTCTTATTAACAAAAAGCATGAAAATTATTCATTTTGGTTGTATAAAATGGAAACTGACTTACAACCCAGGTGTAAATTAACACCAACTCTAATTTAGTAATGAATTTTAAAAAAATCCTTTACGGTGTGTTTAAAGCACAGATAATGCATTATACTTCTTAAAATCTACTTTTCCATTTCAAGTTCGTTTATATCGGTGTCAGTTTTGAATGCAATTAAAATTATATTAAAATAAATCAATTACACAAACATACAGTGTTATTTTATCGTACCTGTTTTATGGAAACAATACAGTGTCAATTATCAATGGAATTAAAAAAGAAACTTATATCAAATTCAAGTGGACATGTGTAAGTTTTAACTAATTCTCTGTATATACAAGTTATAGTACCTTAAACATGAGAATAAGATAGTCATGTTTATTTTCCTTTTCTTGTGCGTCCAAGAGCTGCCACATATCTGATTGACAGGTATATCCAATCTCGTGTGCAATATGTGAAACAATCCCTGTAATTATATCATCCTGAAAAAAAACCCACCATTATAACAATTTAAATCATGAAGAAAAAAAAGCCGTGTATATGTAAATATGAAATCAAAACAATCATATTGACATTAATATAAGTATGTGTATACAAAATATACAGTAGAAAATTATTATAAGTGTATTTACCTTCTGAAATTCCGGGGTATGAGTGTCTTGTAAGAACTTTTGAACCATGATACTTAATGGTAACCAGTGCTCAAACTTGCTGCTGTTCTTGCATATACCCTGTACCAAACAAATATGATTATGCAAACAACATGTAGCAATAGCATGTCCTTGGATGCTAAAAACTCAGTTGTAATTTGGTTTTTACATATACGTTACAACATATCATCATTGATTTTGTCGTGACTTTATTGATAAGAGAAAAAGCTTTGATACACCCTCATTATTTTGCAGTTGAATCTTGTGATAAGTACATAACACACTCACAAATAAAGCAGTGAGAATTTCTGGTGACGGTTCATGGTTGATGGCGAGATCGTAAGAGAACAATGTGCTTATAATGGGATCATAGACTTGTCCGTTTTTTAAACAATTGGCGAACACGTCCAAACAATCATGGGTTCCACAGGACAACAGTCCGTCCAAAAAATAATCCTTCTCAGCGTACTGTTGATCGAAAAAAAATTCATGGTTTTGACAATGTTCATCTAACTTTCAAATTCCTGGTATACTACATTCTTTAGTTTGTCTAATAAGTTGCTCACCTGGTAAACAGAATCACAGTTGACAGTGTTGTTGCCGTGGCAATTCAAGATATCCATCAAAATGCTTAACAAAGTTTTGCTGTTTGAATTCTTCATGGTATAAACTAGTTGATGGTAGAGACCTGGAACCTCTTCCATGTTATCATTTCTTATCCCATCTACCAGCTGGTGTAACACGTTATCAATGTTCCCTGTAGTACTTTCTGCTTGGCTCTCAGTCTCAAACTCAAACAGAATATCTACATACATTTTACCACGGATTCTCCTGTTCACAGAACGAGTATCAAGTTTGACGACTTCTTTCAACTCCAATGATTGGCTAAAAATGAAAAATATGGCGTTAAGTCAAACATTCAAAATATTGAAATTAACCCATATTTAAAAATTCTTTTAGTACAAAATACCTGATATTGGTCATGTAAGAAGCATAAACTGATCCGTTGAAGGCGGTGGGTTCAAATATTTGCTGCTGAAGACAGTTTACCATTTTCATTTGATGTCTTCTATTAACTTTATGCTTACACTTTACAGTAGATGAAAATGGATAAACAGCCTGTAGGCAGAAAAAAAAAACAAATATAAAATCTGCTTATAAACTACTCTATTCTTGTATTTGTAAAATAATGTAGAAATATTTGGGAATTGTGAAGAAATTATAAAGAAATCCCATTTAAATATGCATTTAAATAATTTTTTTTTTAATTACCTCCAATACTTTTCCAATTTTATATCCACCGTAAGGTTTTTGGATCATTGAGAGAATATTTCTTGGTCTGCTATAAATTTGTGGCATATCACAGAGTCTCAAATTTCTTTCTGTGTAGAATAGGTCGGGATCAGACTCTGAAACTTTGTAGTCAGTTGGGCAAACTCCAAAGATGTCAGTCTGGAATACATATATACTTGTGCAAAAAAAGATTTGGTAGACTTGATACTGATCTTTTTCTTCATGCAAAACATTTTTTATATTAGGTGAATTATGTCTGTGTTGCAAAGGTTGGCATTTCCATCAGCAAAACGAATTTGAACTTCAAAAATAGCATTTTCATTTAGTTACTTAACGTAATAATGACTTATGAAATTTTGCAAAACAATAAATGTCGAATTTGCAAACTACATTTGCCAAAACAACCTAAAATACAAAAACTCCAAGAAAATAAGAATAATCAGCAATATACATGTAGTGAGCAATTTATCTATATGTTATTCAAAATACGTATCATATTCGCAGAGGAAAAAAATCAAATAATTTTCTCCAAAATTGTAATGATAATTATCATAACAGACTGCATGTAGCCTAAATATGAATAAGAATGTTGACCTGTTGGTGGGGTTCTTTGTCATATTGGTCCACTGGCATTATCTTTAGCTGGAAAGATGACAGAATGGCTCGCTTAATGTTGAGAATAGCCGAGTCTTCCAACTCTGAAGTCACTATTCCTTCCCTATTCACCTCCCCTAGGTGGTATTGGAAATAAACCGAATGTCTGCAACAGTGAAACGGAGGTTATTTTAAAAAAAACCACGGTAAAGAAGATTTTTGACAGCCTTTAAATTGTGTCTTTTGAGAAAAGATATCGGATAAAACTTACCTCGACATTTGTTCGCTGAAAGAATCAGATTTTGCAGACTTATTGTATACTACGTCTGCACCGGGCTGTCTATCATAGAGTTCACAGTAATCAATCTGGTAGGTAATTAAGACAAAAATAGATCTTAATAACAAAATATTTTATTGAAATAAATTAATAAAATAATAACATTTTCTTTACTATCTAATATATTTTAATACTTTTCTGGTTAGTATATAGTTATAGATGATTTTATATTTAAGAAATAACTAATATATTATTAACTATGTTATGAATTTAAATATGATATATTTATGGTATTATTATCTAGTTATAATATTATAAAATGGCTGTAATATTGAACACAAAAAAAAGAAGAATCAATCAATAAAATTACAATAACATTTATCATGATACCTTTAATATGCCCTCGCATTTCCTTGGCACATCAACACTGAACCTACACGTGTACTTGAATCCTGCTTTTGACTCTGAAGCTCCAACAAACCCAGAGTTAGAGATGGCGGTAAACAAGTAATGGTATGTCCTGCCATGGAGGAACCATGTGTCTGTTTATAATGTAGAACGAAAAACTGACGCTTTGCTACAATCTTTATTGAGGAAATTGAACAAATGATTGTATCATAAAGAAGAACAGCAGAAAAGAATGTATTTCATTACGTTTCTTGTCACATGTATCTGGTTTTAATATCTTCTCGCCCCGAGAATATGCACCTAAAATGAGAAGAACATGTGAATGAATGCTTGAACTTCGTTTTTATATATAATATATTCAGCCTTTCTGTTGTGTTCATATTAGGAGGAGACAACAGATCGCCAAAAGCTCGCATAAAGACCACATCTCCATAAAAAAACTCCTTTTCTAAACAAAATATAATGGTATTGGCGAATTCACTTTTTAAATAAAGTTAAAAAAAGACGTTTGAGCTTGTTTTCAAGTAGAACAAAATTAAAACATGTGTCCGCCACTCCCCCAATGAGTGGTGGGAGAAGTGTTTGCTTTTTGCTGTTTTTGCCTGCTTGATTCAAATTATCCTTCGATCCATTCCCTATAAACTTCAAAATTACTGCAACAGGCCTGAATTTTTGCAGAACATCGAAACTCATGTCAGGTTTTTAGATTATCTTCATCACGGAAGGTAAGACTCCGATTCCTACATCTCTTGTCTCGGTTTATCGTGTGTTTACAACTACTTTCTAAAAGATTTTTTAACGAAATCAGTCATTATGGTTGCACTTAAAACGTGAGTAGAACTCAGGCAAAATGTTAATTAGGACTTACTTATATGGAGTATAAAATATTTTTTAACGAAATCAGTCATTATGGTTGCACTTACAACGTGAGTAAAACAGGTAAAATGTTAATTAGGACTTACTTATATGGAATATCAAGATCGTCCCTATCACAAAATGAATAATTCCATTCGTCATGTTCAGTTAATTGAAAAGTAAAAACTCTTAATACACAAGTTACGAGGAGGAAAACACTGCTTATATACAACTGGCAGGGTTTTAAGTGTGTCAATCAGAAGTGAGCACTTTGAAGTATCCGCAAAAAGGTTTTTGTTCACGGTAAGTAGTTCAATGTCCCACATTTCTATTTAGGTTCATTGAAATTTCGGACACTCATGCTATGACGTGCATTGTAAAATACGGTTAAAAATCCCTTTCATTAAATTGACGCCAATTAGTGTCGTAAGTGGTGCCTTATTAAGAAACATGTAATCCTGATATTAATCGGAGATACCCAACAAATATTTCTTTTGTCAGAACCTCTGCAAGCACTCTCTGTAGATCGCAAGTTGTCCGGAGAAAAAGACATTGTGGGGTTTTTAGGACCTTCCAAGGATCTTAAAAATATGCATGTAAGTGCATAAAAATATTGACTGACTCTAGACAGAAAACAAATATCTAGTTTATCCAACATATCTGTTACAAATCGCACATGTACGTGCATATTATACAGTTAGCAGCTCCATTTTCTCTGTAAATAGCATTTTACCAGGTGCATTGTTTAAGACCTTCATACCATACATTTATATTGTAGTTTTCCATTTATTGTGTTAGTAAGTGGTATACCGTTTAGATATAGCTTCAGATATCTGGTAGAATTTGTGTACCGTCTACCCAAAAATATAATCAGTTTTATTTCGATATCCACGAATTGACTTCTGTAGTTTTACAATGCACATTGGTAAAAAAGGATTAAATTTAATGTTCTAAAGATCATGTTTTAGAAAGGAATTTCTTTCTTTGGAGTTGTTTTTCCGAAAACAGTCATCATAGTTCTGCTAACTATAAGTAAGGTATGTTGGTTTGATGGCACCAAATTCCCGGAGTTTGAGAGTAAGGGTTTTTTTCAACTGCGATACTGAATTGTATCAGTCAGTGGATAAGCCCCGTCACTTCAATCTCCATAGACCGTATTTGGCTAACGTTGGCCTACAACTTACAAAAGCCATAATGATATCAATCTCCAAGTTTGTTTAGTAGCATAACTTGTCATCTTTCCAATTATCTTCAGATGAAATGGCTTGTTTCCGTAAAACACTTCATGAAAAAGGAATCTAAACTTGGAACATGATAGAAGATTCCCTAAACTAAACGCTTTTTTGGTGTCTTTAATATATAGTTTTAATCGTTTAATTGGGTTTTAATGTACAATCCTTATATAAAGAAATCACTTGCACTTCTTATTTTGTATAATAGAAAATACGACCCAAATCTGATAATACACTAGAGTGTACTATTAAGGTAGGATTCTTGTATTGTGAAAAAATGTATAACGTCAGATGCCTTGGACAAAAACCGTAACTATGTATTAAATAAGTATTGTTTGTTTGTTTTGTTTTGTTTGTTTTGTTTGTTTTGTTTTGTTTTTTTACAAAACTGTTCACAATTTCTTCCGAAGCCAACTGAAGCCATTTTAGACATTATATGCCAAGTACTTGAACATTTAAGATTTAATGGTCTTATGCTGTACATGTATATATAAACATGGGAGAATTTTAACAGTAATGTTGAATACAAATTTGTACTGTTTTCTTCTAGTTTTAGTTTTTAGCACATAATTTTACATTAGAACGTTGCTCTAAGTCCATACAAGTTCCGTTTAAAAATCCACAAAGCTTTCTCTTTGTAACAACATTCATTCTACGGAAGAGGCTTGTATATAGAGGTTTGACGGAGGGAAAGCTTGTTAGGGGTGTCCCCAATATTCCCATCACGAGTATTCATTTATATGTAAGTGATCATCTTTTGGTACCTGTACAATTAAAAAGGCTGTATTTAACTATGAAGTTTATAAACTCTTGGATTTTGGTAGTAATGTTTTTTCTACATGTGCTAATAGGCATCTTCTAAACCACCGTTAAAAATGATTTAGAAAAAAATGCAATACAGCAAAACACACTTATAGCGAACACACGTATAATGAATTGACGCTTATAGCGAAGTGATTTTCATTCTTCGTGGCTTTCAAACATATTGTGAAGCTTACGAATATAACGAACTACGTTTATAACGAAGCAAACTCGCCCGTCCCTGGCACTTCGTTACAAGTGTGTTTTAGTGTATTTCAATTTATATCTAGTCACAAAATTCTGAAAAATATCAATGTTATTTAATTTCCTTCGACCTCACAAGAGTCGAACGTCAGATTACAATTTTACGAATTGCAAAGGAAATAGACACTGTGCTCGATAAAGCAAGGGAAGTATACTTTTATTAAAAGCAAATTTACAAACACATAATGTTAATAGAATACTTTTTTAATTCTACAAGAAGATTAGCCGCCTAAAAGTAAATCATTTACACTCGATGGCTCGAACTTCGATCTCTCGAAGTGAAAACATGGTCCCGATTTTTTTCTCTATGTAACTAAGCAAATTTACTCTTGATCTCTCGAACTCCGATCTCTCGAAGTTCTTGATTTCTCGAAGTAAAACCTGGGTCCCGTTATTCATATTTCATTGTTTTTCACTCTTAATAACTCGAAGTGGTGGCTGTGTACACACGCAACTGATCAAGTGTATAATTTTAGCTCCACGTGGATCTTACCTCAGTTACCTGGATGATCGAGTGAACGCCCGGGGCTAGCGTGGTAGTGTTAATTGGTTGATTACGTAAGTGACACTACCCCTTGCATCCTTCAAAGGGTAGATAGGTAATTTGTAACTGATCTATTAATTTCAACAACTTGTGAAATTTACGGTAAATTAAACCGCTCTTTATATTTAAAATATTCTGTGATTGAGAAACTATAAAATACTTCAAAGTTTTTTAAAGTTAAAAAACACTTAATAAACACACAACTAAGTTCTGTACGTATTGTTTAAATTGAAGTAAAGTAGCGGAAAATACGAATAAAACCATGTTAGACTATTCTTCCATGTTATAAATATAAACTTCCGGCTACTACAATTTCAGAACCAAAATAACCGGAACAAAAATTTCGGATTTTTAAAAACTTTTGATCTCTCGAACTCTTGATCTCTCGAAGTTTAATCATGGTCCCCAGAAGTTCGAGTTATCGAGATTCACCTGTATAAATGGTAAACACTTGTTCTTGAATCTTGTATATGGTTATATGTCAATTTCTACCAATCTTGAATGTGTCATTACAAATAATAATTTAATAATCCAGTAACTATTTGTTCTCGGGTTATCATATCCCAAAGCCTGTCCAAGCTGTGACAAATATTTCGAATACTTTTCAGACCTTTCACCTAGACTATTATTTATATCCACGTAATAAAACATTGCTGTGACATTATTCCTCCGTTCATGTATTTTGAAAGTTTGCCTTCGGCAGTCCGATATTAGTGGGCAGCTGGTTTGCACTAAGTACAGAAGATGGATTTTTAATATCTGTCATTTGGCACTCATATGTATGCATGTTGTGATTTATGTTCCGCCCCTTCTTATTGCTTGTCGGTTTCGTTTGTCATCAGATGGTCTCTAACCTTCCCCGGATCTTTCGATCCTAGACCATGCATGACACTCTCCAGTTGGTGGGACAGCGAGGTGGTGAATCCACTACTCAATGGATCCCGACTTCCAGCACAGATTGTCTCGACGGTACAATATCAAGCATTATGATCTCTCTGCTGATTCTCCCGATCTTCATATCGCTGTCTTGAACGTTCTTCCTGACATTCCTAATATTGTAAGCAGCTTTCATGCTGACTGTGCTGGAAACCCTCTGCAACCGACATCAACGGGAAACAACCAAGCGCATCACCTCTATCCATGCAGTCTTTCATCAGGTCTGTGTCTTTTCCTTTCATGTTTCTCCTCACAATTTCCTTCCCATGGCACGGCCCACCCTATTGCGACCAGAGTCTTTGACTTCTATGACACTAACACTGCGTCTGGTCGTAAATTAGCTTCAACGATGTAGGGGAAAACTTACCTAACTCTTATCCAGATCCAGTCTGAGTTTTCATTCATACCCTCTGTCAAGCACAGATGGCCGTCTAGTCGCTTTTGCGGCAGCTATTTCTTCACTATGTCTTTCAAAAGGTATCTGTGTTTGCTACATGCCTGATGGTCGTTTTCTTCTCCTCACCACATCCGCACATCACCAAACTCCCGCAGGACTTTGTCATGTCGCATTCTACATCTCCATTGAGCCGGTGCTACTTTTCATCCAGATAGGATATGCGCCATGCATGGTCCCTCTCTTTCCAAACATCTAACAGTTTGAATCTTCGTTTAGTCATCACTGTTGCAAGTTTGCTGGAGTTAGGAGCGTGTCATACACTGGCCTCAGTGCGAATGAGATTTCAAACTGGTCTTTCTCCACAGTTCTGTCCATGTCGCTCTGGTAAGTCTCATTTTATCAAGACCCCCTATTCTTCAAGTTCATTTGCTCGAACAAACAATACTAAAGACAGACTTTACAAGCATAGATCGTTCTTCGATACTGTCGGTTCATAGTTGTTCTTCTGGACTGAAGCGATTCCCAGGTGGGGGTTTTCTAACGTATCTATTCCGATCTTTCAGGTGGTGTATCTCGCCGCTCGTCTTTGGGCCATTTCGAGCTTCTAGACAAACTGAATTTGGTGTGTATTCCAAACTGATGCTCAATACTCCAGGTTTAATCAAACTAGTGTGTAATATGCAGGTGTCTTTGTATCTCGGCTCAAAATCTCTAAAATTCTCTTCAAAATCCTAACATGCTATTGGTTTTCTTTACAATTCTATCTACATGATGTTTTCACTGAAAATCTCCACACAGATCGACTCCTATATTTCATATCTGTAAACCATAGTTAACGCGATCTATGTTTCAGAAGTGCAAAACTATCATTAACACTGAAAACAACCATTTGCGATTGCAAAACATAATTTATCTGATAAATATAATTTCACGATTGTGAAACTATGATTAACAACTCTTAACTATAGTTAACGAATGCAAATTATAGTTTACAGATGTGAATCTATATTTACCAGCAAAATCTATTGTTAACGTTATTTGCAGACAGATAAACTTAGATTATCATTCCTTAACTTTTGTTTACAACCGTTAAATATAGTTTTACAGATGAAAACTATAGTTAACGGATCGTTAACTATAGTTTGCGGTTCGTAAACTATAGTTAACAGTCGATAAACCTAGTTTATCGACTGTGAAACTATGTTTTAATTAGCTCATTTTTGTGAATTTGGCGTGCCATAGCTATGTCATTTGACAAGTCTTTTAATATTATTGCGGTGGTGAGGTCGGGTTGTTTTACATGTATAAAAGTTTTGACGATGTAAACGTTTTCTCTTCTCTTTTTTTTTGGGGGGGGGGGGTGAGGGATAGTTTTGCTTTCCTAAGTTTCTTTTTATTACCACTCTGTACTTTACGGTGTGAATTTCATAAGTTTTACTTTTCCAGAAGAGGGTGTCCAGACCCCTTAGTCTCCCCTCTAGATCCATGCATGAACATGAAATGAATGCATATCTTGGAAAAGGTTTTAGACTTTTATTATTTTTTTCTTGCTGCATTGAATACTGGTACTGTACCAGTTATCGACTAAGACCAGTTATCAGCTAACATGAGAGTTCGGGTTTATAGCACGCGATTATCCGAGATTTTTTAATTCAGCCCTCTGTTTTGAATAAAGAAAGGTAAATTTGCTTGAAAACTTTCTTGAATATATTTTAAAAATGACCTTAAACGATCATTGTTTACCGCTGATCTACATCTTTACACTTTCAGTGGGGGGAGTGACGTAATAAGTTAAAAATAGAATGTAACCCCTTCTTGATACATTATTATATCCCTTCTTTGATTTGACATATTATATCACTACAAATAACAAGTAGAAACAAGAGGAATTCGCTAAGTTCTGAGAAATTCATAGCGCAGTTGAACTGGTTGCACAATAGTATGCATTGAATAGTCTACGATTTTGAGTATTACTGTATAATAACAAACGAATAATTTTATGATAACCCCTACGACCTTTAGTCCGACCCCAAAAGGGACATAATTCAAATTACATTTTGCAGAATATCAAATCAATATGTACAGGAGATATAGCATGAAATAAGCTAATTTTAGGCCAAAAATGGAGTTAATTTTTTTCTTAACTTTTATGAAATATAAGCTAAATATGCCAAAATATATCAATAGAAATACCAAAATATTGTTCAAATATGTTTTTTTAGAACATCATGAATATATCGTAATACACAAACTATAAAGAAGTTTGGTCTGCGCTGAAAATTAGGAAGGCTAAAGTAACAGTACCCTAAAACTACTGAGTTATAAAAATTGTTCATTTCCTTCTTGAAAACCTCCCGCCACAAAATATAGTCCCATACTAAACTCTAAAAAAATGTAAATTTTTTAAATCAATTTTATTCAAGAAAGTTTATTTGGCATTGTAAAATATAAATATACTACTAGAATTAATATGTGATGGTCAGACTAGAGGTGACCCAAAATGGCTAATTGGCTACCCAAAACCTATGGAACGCCAAATTAACATATATTCAAATATTTGTACCTATCTTCAAATAATTGTACCTATCTTCAATTAATTGTACCTATCTTCAAATCATTTGAAGATAGGTACAATTAAATTAAAGATAGGTACAATTATTTGAAGATAGGTACAATTGAATTGAAGATAGGTGTAAATAATTATACCTATCTCTAAATAATTATACCTAGGTACAAATGAATTATACCTAGGTACAAATGAATTATACCTAGGTACAAATGAATTATACCTATCTTCAATTCAATTAAAGATAGGTTCAATTGAATTATACCTATCTCTAATTCATTTGAAGATAGGTAAAATTCATTTAAAGATAGGTACAATTGATTTGAAGATAGGTTCAATTCAGACATATCTACAAAGGATTTGAAGATAGGTACAATTCAATTATACCTAGGTTCAATTCGTTTTGTGTATTGTTGAAAATAATGAAC
>WFKH01007768.1:19383886-19400936 GCA_016163765.1 Magallana hongkongensis
AATTCTTAAACAGTTAAAAGAGAATAATTTGAAGTAAAATCATGGTCCATGATAATAAATTGGAAAAAAGCAACAAACTTTTGAGGATCAGAAGTGTTCATGGAAGAAACATCAGTGTGGTTAGGGAAGTGTACAGGAGAGAGAATGTTCCATGTCAAAGTCCTCTCTGTCTCAGTGACTGTCAGAACAGCACAGGTAAGTACAACTGCTTACCTGGCTGATAGTTGTTTATATTCTATATTTCACAAAATAATTGCTGGATTTCCCGTATGATATTATATTAAATTCTAAATTATTAACCTGTATTTAACAGGTTGGGACCAATCTCCCGAACGGGATATAATACTCGGAATTGGATATAAATTTACAGTGCAAAAATTGAAATTTTTTATTGAGTAATTTTTGTAATAAATCCTCATAAATATATGTCAAATGCAACAACTTTTGGTAAGCAAGCTTTTTTCTGTAAACCTACAGTTTATGAAATTGATCCCCAACACTGCCCAAGGCCAAAAAAAAAATAACTTTGTTTCCCCTAATGTGACCGACCCAATTAAATCCCACCGACTGAATTTATTTTACCACAATATAGATTTTCTTCTTTTTTTTATGAAATCTGATTTTACCCGTAGTTTGAGAGAAGTTAATTGATACTTAGTTGTCATGTACATTATAATTGAAATTATATTTGAATCTAGGTTGACATGTACATCAACATTGAAATGATAATGAATCTAGTCATGCACATCTAGTCATTGAAACAAACATGTTTAAATTTAAAATAAACAATATGAAATAGTGAACTTAATATTAATTATATAAATTGTTTAATTTGTTTTACTTTCCATTGGTACATGAATAATAATTTGTTTTGCAATTCAATGGTGTTGTTGTTAAGTTTTGTTATTAATAAATGAAATGATTCATTTTTTTATTTTAATTTATAATGTTTTTTCATTTTCTTCCCTGGTAGAAAAAAAAAATTTACCTACCTACCTATCCAACTAAAAAATTTAGGGTCGGGTTAGGGGAAACAAAGATATTTTTAATGATGGCCCAAGACGTTTTGGATCTACCAAGGGATCAAACTCCAAACCATTAGTGTTAAAGAAAAGCATATTTACTAAAAGTTGTTACATTTTATGTACTTGATTGCAGATTAACACAATAAATGTTAAATTAATTTTATTCAAAATTTTTTGCACTGTATTTTTTTTTTATCCCATCTGGGATATTATATCCCAAATGGGCTATTATAGGCCGTATGAGAAATTGGTCCCATGTCCCCACCATATTTGGTTCTTTGCAGGTTGACATAAAATTATATAAATAGTTTGATGATATGAGTTTGATATTATGTGTCACTGAGCATTTTGAATTCTACTGGTAATTAAAGGTAAAACTAATTTGGATGAACAAATATTGACAGGTGACGGAGGGCTGAGTTTGTTGCCAACTGATGTCAACCACTACCTTGTACCAGACTGCCAAGTAGCAAGAGAATTCCTGGAAGTCTTGGAGAATCCTGTGGTTACAGGAATAATCTTCCTTCAAACTGTGGTTCACTCAGTAAGATTTTACATGTACGAGGGTTGTCCAAAAAGTTCATGGACAATGGCGTTTTTGTCATTTTAAATGGGTTTATATATACATATTGTATATCTAAATCTTTGTCATAAAATTTCAAATCAAACTAAAGTGGTTTTGAATGTTTTCCATAGAAATAAACTAAAATTTTAATGTATCAAAGGGTCGCGGAAAGTACGCACGGCCCAGCGTAACAATTGTCCAAACTTTGAAATTGAGTTTTTAGATAGGAATATTTACAGTTTTTTTAAACATTTCAAAACTTCATAATCTTTTATTATGATGTAGTCTGTATGGTGTACGTCATTTCCATACGTCATTTGAAGCTATTTTCAAACTAGCAGAGGACTTTTAAAAGATATAACGGCAAGAACATGTCTTTAAAAACGCCTGAAAAAGCGACGTCAGCTGACCGCACGGAACAGCGCGCCATCATAAAATTGTGTCGACTGAGGTAAAACACCGATAGAAACAAAACAAACGATGGAGGAAACAGGAAAAAAACATCGAAATAGTTTGAGTCTACTTATCCACAAGTGGCACAAGCGATAATTTGATGGAGTATGTGATTTTACCCTCTGACCAAATGGTGAATGCGGCATATTACTCTCAGGTAAACCCAGGACTACGACGTTATAGAAACGTCGTTATAACTCAACGTCAGACTTGGCCATGCGGCCTGTATAGGGAATGTATATACAATGATAACTCCAATACAAAAAAGTACATTGCTCTGATATTTATACATATACATTAATATACTCTATATTAAAATATTATAATACTTTCCTGATAATGGCGTCGTCATTTTGAATAAAATTACATGTGTCCACGAACTTTTTGGACAACCCTCGTACATGATGAAATTTATACATGATTACATAATATTGCCCTTTTGCAAGAAAAGCATTTATAACTTGTGTCTACATAGTTCATACAGTTTGTTTACCTTTTGTTCTGAAGTATCTATTTATTCTTAAAATTGTAGGGTTTTGTTTCATTATATAATGGTACAAGAAAAAGAGTTGAACATTTGTGCACTGGTTTATGCAGTGTTTTATTGACAGGTTCAGCATGAAGGAAGTAAGCGCCTATACAACAGATTGAGGAACTTGGTCAAAGATAAACGCAAAGCTTCCATTATTTTCCACAACGAATTTCAGAAGTATGCATATTGTGAAAGGGAAGAAGGAGAAACACTTTGTGACTGGCAAACAAGGTTTCACAATCACTCATAGCAAATATATAAGTAGCTTTAGTTTTCTCCCACCTCCATTAACAAATGTAAATAAAGTTTTGATGTTGTAACCCCAGTTAGCATTGTGTATGTATTTGTTTTAGCTTTGAGTATGCACACTAAATAACAATGTTTTTTTTAAATTCTATATACAGAAGTACATATGCTGCAGCAGAGTGGTATTTTCATCATCTGGCAACACAGAAACCAATTATTATGGTCACTCTAAATAAACAGGTAAATGTAGACATGTAATGTTGTATGTAGTGTCTTCCTAAATTATTTGTTCTCAACTTTTCAATAAGCAACGCTGGGATAAAAAACTACAATTCTTTGGTTTTGAAAAAAGTGCTTGAAAACAAAGGGAGTAATTTTAATGGAGGTTTTACACTGATTGTGCCTTAAAATGAAATACATGTATGTGTCTGGTTATGTGTATCTTCTGTACATATATATCAAAACTTAGCTGCAGGTCTGTAGCTCCATGTCTGAAAAAATTTTGATGGACGACCTGGGAGCTACAGTGCCTTCCATAGTAAAAAACTGCAATTTACGGCGCACAAAAAATTGCGGGAGCTACAGACCTGCAGCTGATCAAAACTTGGCTGTATATAGCAAATTTCAACATGTTCAAATTACCAAATAACTTTGTTGGTTATACAATAGGTTTACATATGAATTTTGCCATGTTGTTAATAGTTTTAATATTTAAATTTACATATTACATGTGTTTGTTATTTTAGGTTTGCTGTATTTTTTATACCTTTCTATACTTTGAAATCTTACAATAAGTTTTTTTTTTAATCAAGGCCATTGAAAACTATGGAAACAAGACATTGAATGTGTTTGTTTTATCACTCGAAGAGTATCTGAGGAAATTCTGGCTATCCCACATCCCAGAAGTCATGGAGCTGTACGAGTCATTGACTGCCTCATTAGAGACCAAGGTCAAAGGTTATTAACATGCTAGTCTATATATTTCATTTCAAATTTTTTGCATCTGAAACCTCACCCATGTGTCAATAAGTTGGTGTCATAACACATAGGGATATGTTAAAAAGTTTCAAGATTTTAGTTCTGTTGAATGCAAGACATTCAAGAAAATAATTTAAGGAGAAATAGGCCTATTTTCCATACTTTTGATACAAAAATAAAGGCAAATGATCATTCAATTAAGATAAAAAGGACTGAAGAGAATTAATTTAGTTTTCAATTCAGGTCTTCTCATCTTTTTTTTTAATTTCACAGAAAAGGACTACAAGGGATATTTGCCTGTGGATATCTTAGAATCTGGGGTCAAGTCTGGAAGGTTTGTGCAAGGTCACATCAATGTCAACAGGAACAATGCTGGACAGGAGGCTTTTGTCAGACAGAAGAGGTGCTTATATTCATGACTGAATTCTTGCAGCTTATATATCAATTCAAGTACTGCAGATTCCTAGTTAAAAACAAGGAATTGATATCCGTGTAAATTCAATAGAAGTAATGTAATAATATCAATGCATCTATAGAAACAAACTGCCTAGACATTATAACAAAATATACCGGTACAGTAAATTATTTAAGAGATGTTTTAGCCTTACCCAGTATATCCCACAGAAAAGTATAAAATTTGAAGCATGGTCTTTTTTTTTAAGTTTCTGACTTAAGTCCTTTATATTCTAGCTGTCTGTTCAAGCCATGTATATGTACTGCTATGTGTAATGTTGATAAAAATGAAATAAATGTATCAAGAAATCTTTGTTTAGATCTACCAGCACTGTTGAAGATGACAGGGACATTCTGATACATGGGATGCCGGCAAGAAACCGGGCTGTCCATGGTGACCTTGTGGTGGTGGAGGTCTTACCAAGGTCAGAGTGGAGGGGAAGGTCAAGTGTCATCAAGGAAAGTCAGGAAGGTCAGGGTCTGTTTTTAATAATAAGTGCTAATTTCAATGTAGACCTTCATGGATGCAAAATGTATAATACAGTTTACATTATAGTTCAACTTAAGTTCCCGTTTGATCAATTTTTAATTGATAGAAAATATAGAATCCATTTTGTGATTATGTTAAGAGCAAGAGCATTGTCACTAGTGGAGCTGTTTGTATCTAGGTCAGGGGGAAGGAGATGAGGAGGATGGTGCCTCAGATGAGAACGTCATGCCCACTGGTCGTGTGGTGGGGATACTACAGAGGAACTGGAGGGAATATGTCGCCTCGTTTGCTTCCGATGAGGTACATTCATTTGGTTTATATACAGCATGTTACCCAGGTATACATTATAGTCACTGTACATATCAGTTTGTGTCAGGATGTGGGACACTATGGAAACGGTTTGATAGCATTTTATATGTATTTTAATACTATTGGAAGATTATTTGTTTTAAAAGCCAAAAAATTGGAAATTATAAAAATTATAAAAATTGGACTGTAGAAATAATTTAGCTTAATAAGAAAATATACCAACAATGTAAAAATGATTAGAACAATAATTTAACAATTTATATTATTTATACATTAAAGGATATTGCAGATTCAAGAGTATGAGGCAAAATTGTCACACTTTAATTTACTGCTATATACAGAATCAGATATGCTTTTTAAATGTCCTTGTGTTTATTTTAGCAAGTAAGTGAAAAAGGAGGAAAAGTCTTAGTCATTCCTTGGGATTATCGCATTCCAAAGATTCGCATCAGTACCCGGCAAGTTGAGAAACTGAAAGATCAAAGAATTGTTGTTCGCATTGACTCATGGGAAATTGACTCTCAGTATCCAAATGGACATTTTGTGAAAACTCTGGGACCCATTGAGGATTTGGAGGCAGAAATATCAGCAATTCTTCTTGAAAATACAATACATGTCTCAGCATTTTCTGAAGCACAGGTACAGTCCATGTAAAGGTACATATGTACACATACAATGTACATTTAATATAGAACATGTCTTTTATATGAATTTTTTGAAACATCCTCATAATTGAGCAAGTTTTGGTTTGTATATCTCATTAAAAATGTAATATGATCCTTCATACCTAAAGAACAGTGAAACAGTCATAAAGAAAACCAGAGGTGCAATTTTACTAAAGAGCTTATGACAAAGTCATAAATATTTTAAGTCACAGGGATGATCTATAATGAACAGAATTTATATAAAACCATTCATTCACTTCAATTTTGATTTCTGTAATTATATTTTACTGGCATCAATTTGAAACATTGATTGCTTGAGTTTATAATTAATTAGAATTTAATAATTTGGTCATAAATTGTAAGTTCATTTGCAAAACAATGCCCAGCTTGTGAAATATAATGGTGTAGATCTTGTTCCTTTTGATTGACAGATGAAGGAGCTTCCTGTTGACACACCTGACAACCCATGGTGCATAGAGGAGGCGGAGCTCAACAAACGTAGAGATTTACGATCCTCTCATCTAATCTTCTCCATTGACCCTAAAGGTTGTGAAGATGTGGATGATACCTTGTCTGTTAGGTGATTAGAATTTACATTTATGTATCTTGTGTTGTAGTTCAAAACTCATTAGATTTAAAAATGGAAAAAATTGACACAGATCATGCTTTATGCACTCCACTCAATTTTATCCATGAAAAATCATGATAATGCATGTCAATAATTGTGATGATGATAATGATGACAGGGAGCTGGCTAATGGAAACCTTGAGTTGGGGGTTCACATTGCTGACGTCACACACTTTGTGAAGCCTGATTCACTGACAGACATGGAGGCCAAGAGTCGGTCCACCACTGTGTACCTGGCTGACCGGCGCTATGACATGTTACCAGGGATATTGAGTGCTAACCTGTGTTCACTGATCAGCGGTGTAGATAGGTAGTGTAAAATTGTATATTTTTGTATGTACTGTGTTTGAGCAGAGTTTACATGTATGAGTAGCATGAACATTTTTTTGTCTTTTTGCATGTAGTGTGTTTGTTTTTTCTTTTAAAAAAAAAGGGAAAGGGATTGTTATTTATCAACAAATGTTGGGGAATATATTGATGTAATTGATGAATGCTTTACACCTCTTTATTTTATTCAACATTAGATATGCCATGAGTGTTATATGGGAGCTGGATAAAAACTTTGAGGTGGTAGATGTCTGGTATGGGAAAACAATCATCCGATCCAGCTATAAGCTATTTTATGAGGTACAAAATTTGGATAAGTCTGAAAGAGGGTCTCCATGAAAGTTTAAAGTGCCAATTATTGTGTCAATATCATTTTGTTACACACATTATGATGTATCCTGTTTGTATTCACAGATGGCACAAGCAATGCATGATGGAATATCCTTGACAGAAATTGTTAAAAATGTTCCAGAACTACAAAACATGCTTGAGGAGGAGACCAAGAAAAGGTGAATATTCAAGAAAATCATAATTTTGATCTTGAAAAATGTAAACACTGACCCGTCTGTTTGAGTAATATATAATTTTCAATTTTCCCAGTAAGGTACGAGTTAATTCAGATAATAGGTAAAAGCTTATCTCAAACACTCATTTTTGGGATTTATTGTGTTTATGCATTGACAGAGTTGAAGAGTTGTGCTGTGCTGTGACTCTGTTGATGAGAGTAGCAAGGTGTCTGAAGGCCCGCAGGGTGAGTGGAGGTGCTCTGGAGCTGGAGAGTGTGGAGGTGCAGGTTCAGCTGACCGAGACAAAGAGTGTAGAGGACCTCAACCCCAAAGATGTAGGATTTATTCTGTAATGTCAAAGAACATTTATGAATTAATGGCCTCACTTAAAGATCTCATATCAAAGCCCTTCAAATGAGTGAAGGAATTTCTAGTGGATGTTATACAGATATTCCAGTCAATTAAATTCATCCTTTATCAAACTTTGGTTGAAAGGACCTTATATAATTCTAACTGTTACTGAAAATTCTATTTCAGCATTTGGAAATCCATGACACCATTGCAGAGTGTATGATCTTTGCCAACCATTGGGTAGCCAAAAAGATAGTAGAGGTGTTTCCAAACCAAGCTTTGGTATGTACCATCATAAAAAATGAGCACTAGATTATTAAAAAAAAATAAGCAAGTAAATATTTTGAATATCCTTATCGTCATCATCTCCATAGTCTCTAATTATATTACATGTAGGAATTATTTGATTTTTCACTTTGTCTTCATGTGTTAATTTTCATAACAAGAAAATGTTAATAACAATGACAATAAGTTACATAAATGTTTCTTTTTTTATTCAAATGTTTAAAACATGAGTTTAACTGGAATTATTCCAGTTAAGACATCATCCATTACCTAAAAGCGAACAGTTTGAAAATCTGAAAAATTGTGCCAGATCCAAAGGTTTTGATGTCAAAACATCCTCAAACAAAGCTCTTGCTGAAACACTGGACAGATGTGTGGATTCTAAGGACCCTGTAGTAAACAAGGTCAGTAGAAGTTGTAATCCGTAGCAGCAGCAATACCCTCTGTTTATTTAATAATTGATTAATATTAGATATTTTTTATTTACTTTTGATTATGAATTTTAGTATCAAGGAGTTGATTTATGTTTAAATGAAACAGTTTCTAAAAATAGATTTTGTTTTACATTTGATTTATTTTGTCTCTATTGCAGATTTTAAGAATGTTGGCAACTCAGGCGATGTCTGTGGCCTCCTACTTCTCAACTGGTTCCCTTCCAAGAGACCAGTATTTCCATTATGGTTTGGCTTTAGACTACTACACACACTTTACCTCCCCCATCAGAAGATATGCAGATGTACTGGTTAGTAGTTTTTGTTATACAGCATCTATTAGATGAAATGTATTAGATTTAATATATACATGTACATGTATATTAATTGAATATTGCAGCCAACTACATTCTTTGCCATTGCCATTTTCCCTTCCTGATTGACTTCCAGCCAATAGTAATTGATAACACCATATGTATGTTTACATATTTATTACTGAAACAACCATAAAATCATACAATCCATAAATGTTGGATTGAAATGGCCGCAAATTTTGCAGGAGTCAAGGGAGACAACTAGGATACCTTAACAAAAATGGGCAAGCTAGTGACCTCGCTTATGCGAGTGCCATGAAACCCCATGCCTGACACGCATGGTGGCTAGGCATACAAGCTGCACAGCTTTTACACCCTGCCTCTGGCTTGCTACCTGGTTTAACTTTTTAACACCACCAGCTTGTAGCCTCTCCTCCTTTTATAGAGGTAGAGGGGGTCTGAGCACTGAAATGCTGCAGACCCCAAGCAGTTTAGGAACACATTACACACATTTGCTCAATGGCATTTAACTTCCATGTTAACACACCGCCATGAGACCCCCTCATGCTTTATGCAGATGGGCAGAGACAACCAGGTTAAGCTAGTGCAGAGGTTATGTCTCCCTTGACCCCGCCACTAACATCGATATGATGTTCCCCACTAAAAAATTTGCCCTCTTTAAAAAGTGTGTTACTAAGGGCCTATGTTCTAATCTACTCAAGTGTACTGCACTATAAAAAACAACTAATTCATCCAAAAATCTTCCCCTTTCCCCTTAAAATGAATTCCAATCCCCCTTGGATATTATTTAAATAAGCCTTGTTTCCCCTTTCTGATAAATGGGTTCCATCGTACCTAAACAAACCCTTTTGGTGAACATTAATATTTTTGTCATGAACAATGCAAGCCCCGTTTACTTCAGATGTAATGAATTTTCTAATAGCCTTGTTTACCTTGCGCCGTTTTAAATCAATCTTAGCCCCACCCTTGCCTAAGGGGGCCCCATGCCAGTAGAGACGGGGAAGCATAGTTGACCAAATAAGTAATGTTTTTGGAAGCATTACATTATAGCGATACAAACTACATTGAATTTCATGCGAAAATCGCAGTGCTGTGTTGCCAGCTGCTGTAAGATCATTGGATCCCACATGAATGACCAATACATCAGGGTGTGGTTGGTTTTTAATCTCATCAGAAATAAGTTTGTCCAGGTCTTTCCAGTATAGTCCCCTTATTCCTTTCCAGGTGATGTCCACGCCAAGGTTCAGGTTCTTTCCACCTGGTCTCTTCACTGCTTCCTCCCCGGCCCAATACGGTATTGACGTTCCCACTATCCAGACTGTTTTGAAATCTGGAATACTTTTGGCGAAATTAGCCTGTATTCCATTACAAATAACAATGAATTTACAATCTAATATAATTTTGAAAAGCCCTGGATTCCCATCTGCCTAAAGCTTTAATTTCTGATTCTGAAACCCCTTGTTTTGCAAGATCTGTAGCTCTGCCTATTCTAAAGCTATGTGGTCTAAAATGTCCCTGAATGCCATTAAATTGGAGAGTCTTTTGCAGCATGCAATTAAATTGGTATCTTGTTGTGGCTTTGTCATCCATATGGGTAAAGAAAAGAGGAGAGCCGCTGTCGGGGCGTAGGCGTAAAAATTTTAGTACCCAACTTACTGGACATGTGTCAGCGTTGGGTTGTCTAGATATGTGTAACGTGGTTGAATTTCCCATCTGATCTGTTTTTGACCTTGGAATTAGAATACTGACATTGTTTCCCTCAACTGAGATGTGTGCCCTGTGGATGGCCAAGACCTCGCTTACCCTAAGCAAACCGTGATATGTGATGGAAAAAATAGTGGAGAATAAAACACTCTCATAGGGGGATCTGCAAATAGATGGCAATGCTAATATGACTCTTTGTAAAATGGATAAAGTTAAAGGAATTCGCGGATCTGTTGTGACGCCTCGCTTTTTATGGAGACCCTGCAAGGCTTTTTTAACAATAGAGGATTGGGTGTTATCTTGGATGCCTCTTAATTTGTGAATATAAGATAGAGCACTAATGTACAGAGCAGCTGTTCTGTACGCTGTACCTGAAATGGACAAATGAGCAATAAAATTATGTAAGTGATCAATGGGAATGGGAAAAACCAATGTTAACCCACAACCGTTCAGAAATTTTTTGAAATTGGTCAAAGCTCCTTGATAGGCTTTATGTGTGTTTGTTGAAATGGAGCCCTGGACGAGCCTGTTAGCTTCAGTTCTTAAATTTCCCAAATGTTCTTGGGGAGTGGTGTTGGCCATGGGTCTGCTGTTGGTGCTAGCTGCCGGAATTTGCCCCACTGTGAACGAGAGAGACAATCCGCGATAGAATTTAACTTAGATGGTATGTGTTTTGCTTTTAATAAAATATTGTATTTGAGACATGTGAGAACAAGTTTCCTTACAATTTTCATGACCCTAGGTGATTTTGATGTTGTGGTGTTTATAACCTGCACAACTGCCATGTTATCAATGTAGAACAAAATTTTGGAGTTGGCAAAACGCTGTTTCCACAGCTCAAGAGCTATCTGCACTGGAAAGAGTTCTAGGAAGGTCATATCTCGAGTTATGCCCTGAGCAAACCAACAACTTGGCCAATGGGCATATGCCCACTTGCCTGCGAAAAATATACCAAATCCCCCCGCTTCTCCCCCTGCACTGTCGGTAAAGAGCTGTAAAGTGTCGTTATTGACCCATGTGCCCTCTGTAATGACTGAAATACCATTGAAAGACTGGAGAAATGTGAGCCAAACTTGTAGGTCAGCTTTCGTTTCCGCAGTCACTCGCGTGTGGTGATGTGGTTTAGTGAGACCAATGGTTGCGTCAGTTAGGCGTCGACAAAAAGCCCTACCTGGAGCTATGACTCTACATGCAAAATTCAACAGCCCTAATAATGATTGAAGTTGTTTAAGAGTTGCCTTCTTTAATTTCATGACCTCGGTGATCTTTAGTCTAATTTCATGAATTTTTTCTATAGGCAATTTCATGATCATTTCTACAGTATCAATTTCAATGCCTAAAAAAATGAGCACTTGGGTTGATTGTACTGTTTTTTCATTTGCAATTGGGACCCCGAGGTCACTGCACAGCAACAGAAAGGTGTCCAAGATTTTTTTGCTTGAATTAAAGTCTTGGCCACAAAAAAGAAAATCATCTAGATAGTGTAGAATCGACAGATTTTGTGCATGAACCTGTGTCAGCCAATGAAGAAAGCTAGCAAATCTGTCCCAGATTGCACAACTAATCTTACAACCAAATGGCAGCATTGTTAAAGAAAAAACCTAACAGATCAAAATCTGTGCTGCTAACTGGTATTAGCCGAAAGGCTGATTTAATGTCTGACTTTGCAAGATATGCCCCACTTCCTAATTTGGCAATCATAGCAGCAGCATCGTCTATAGTTGAATAGGTCACAGAGCTCTGTTCAGAATCAATAAAAGAATTAATAGAAGCAGCGTCTGGATAAGATAAGTGGTGAATAAGACGATAGTCACCATCCTTTTTGGGCACCAGACCTAGCGGAGAAACCTGAAGTGTTGGAAAAGGTGGTTGCTTAAAGGGGCCTGCCACTCTCCCCAGTGAAATTTCCCTGTCAATCTTTTGCTCTGCTACTGAAAACTGTTTGCCTAAACTTGGTAGATTTTTTGAAAACCTAGGTAATCTAGGGCCAAAATATTGTAATTTGAAACCGTGTATAAAGCCTTGCGTTAGAAAATCTTTTCTTTGTGTGGCTTTCCTAGCCAGATGGTAGACAGGAAGAGGAAGTTGCTAACTTAGATAACTCTTACTGATGCTGACTATCTTAAATTGAGTAACCTGTACCTAGTTGAGTCATCCACCATGAGACAATGCTATTCAATCAATTAAAAGAGATTATCTCATATTCATTTCAATAATCTGTATTATTTTCAGTGACAATTTCATAAAAACTATATGCATGTATGCTGTAGATTTTTTGTTTGCTTTCCATTTGGACCACAGGTTCATCGACAGTTAATGGCAGCTGTGCTTGC
Source organism: Magallana hongkongensis (assembly GCA_016163765.1). NCBI lineage: Eukaryota > Metazoa > Mollusca > Bivalvia > Ostreida > Ostreidae > Magallana > Magallana hongkongensis. The sequence goes on from WFKH01007768.1 coordinate 19,396,503, forward strand.
AGAGAGATCAGAAGGATTGCCAGGCAACCAAGATTTGGATGAACTAAGTGAACATATCAATCATCAACACAGGGTAATCACACTTAAATAATTCACACTTAAAATAATCTTTAGAATTTTCAGTTAGATTCCAACATATATTCAGCATACTTGGGTGTTAAAGTTTGATAGAAATGACAGCAAAGAGACAATAAGAACAATATGCATTGTGCAATATACATATACATTTAGAATCCAACAAATATTCCAAGCCTATGACAGAAAATCAGTTCAGTTTAATTACACCATGACAGAATATCAGTACAGTAAACAGAACATCAAATAATGTAATCACACTATGACAGAATATCAGTACAGTGTAATCAAAGTATGACTAAATATCGGTACAGTGTAATCACATCATGGCAGAATATCAGGACAGTGTATTCACATCATTACATCGGTACATCAGTACAGTGTAATCACACCATGGCAGAATATCAGGACAGTGTATTCACATCATTACATCACATCAATATATTGTAATGTCATACATGCACCATGACAGAATATCAGTATAGTGTAATCACACCATGACAGATATCAAGGACAATAAAATCACAACATGACAGATTATCAGTATAGTGTTATCACATTATGACTATTCAGTGTACTCGCATCATGACCGATTATCAGTACAATGTAAGAATATCATAACAGAACATCAACACAGTGTAATGTGATACATGCACCTTGACAGAACATCAATGCAGTTTTATAACATCATGAAAGAATATCAGTATAGTGTAATTACACCATGACAGAATATCAATACAGTGTAATTACCTCATTACAGCACATCAACATAGTGTTGTCACACCATGACGGAATATCAGAACAGAGTAATCACACTATAACAGAATATCAGTAGGGTATAATTACACCATGACAGAATATCAGTACAGTGAAATCACTGAATATTAGTTCAGTGTAATCACACTATGACAAAATATCTATACAGTGTAGTTACACTATGACAGACTATTAGAACAGTGTAATCACTCAATGACAGAATATCAGTATAATGTATTCACAACATGACTGCACATTGACACCCTGTAATATAATACATGCATCATGACAGAACATCAACTAGTGAAATCACACCATAACAGAGTATCAGTGCAGTGTAATTACATCATGATAGAATATCAGTTCAGTGTAATTACACTATGCCTGAACATCAGTACATTGTAATCATACTATAAAACAATATCAGTACAATGTAATCACAACATGGCAGAATATCAGTTTAGTGTAATCACATCTTGACTTTATATCAGTTCAGTGTAATCGCACCATGACATAATATCTGTACAGTGTAATCACACTATGACAGAATATCAGTACAGTGTAATTACACCATGACAAAATATCAGTACAGTGTTATCACAACATGACAGATGATCAAAATATTTTCAGCAAACCATGATAGAATATCAGTTCAGTGTAATTACACCCTGACTGAATATCAGTACATTGTAATCACACTATGGCAGAATATCAGTAGAGTGTAATCACAACATGATAGATTGTCAAAATAGTGTAATCACAACATGATAGAATATGAGTATAGTGTAATCGCACCATGGCGGAATATCATTATCATTTAATCAAACCATGACAGAGTATAAGTTCAGTGTAATCACACCATGACAGATTATCAGTATAGTTTAATCACAGCATGACAGAATATCAGTTCAGTGTAATCACACCGTGACAGAGTATCAGTACAGTGTAATCACATCATGACAGCACATTGATACCATGTAATTTAATACATGCATCATGACAGTACATCAAATGGTGTAATCACACCATGACAAACTTTCAGTGTGCAATCACACCATGACAGATTATCAGTATAGTTTAATCACAGCATGACTGAATATCAGTTCAGTGTAATAACACAATGACAGATTATCAGTAAAGTGTTAATAAATCATGACAGCACACCAACACAGTATAATGTGATACATGCACTTTGACAGAACATCAATACAGAATATTTACATCTACCGAGTATGATTCCCTCTATTTCTTACGGAAACTTATAGTTAATTCATAGCTCTATAGAAACAGCCAGACTGAAATCTACACGCCCGTTTATCAATTGGTCGAAACCTACAGCGACCTTAGAAAAATCACGGACTGCACGAAATAATCATGATGATGTCAGACTCAAATTCCCATAGGAGACGATTTGGCTGTTTCTTTCAGCTAACGTAATGATGTACAATAACAGTAATTTAGTGAATTTTACTTACTTTTAACAATCATTTTTTTTAATTTGTTAAAAGAAAGATGTAAATATAAACAATAAAATGTACATATCAGTATCAGTATAGGGTAATCACATCGTTACAGCACATCAACATTCTGTAATATCAAATATGCACCATGACATCAATACAGTGTAATTACACTGTAAGAGAATATCAGTATAGTACAGTTAAACACGGTTATAACAAAGCACCAGGGACAGGTGATATTGCTTTGTTATAAGCGTAATTCGTTGTCTGTTAAAAATACTACATGTTATATAGTCACAGGGAATGAAAATCACTTCGCTGTAAGAGTCAATTCATTATAAGCATGTTTGCGATAACCGTGTTTTACTGTATAATCACACCATGACAGATATCAGTACAGTGTAATCACACTATGAGAGAATATCAGTATAGTGTAATCACACCATGACAGAATATCAGTTCAGTGTAATCACACTATGACAGAATATCAATACATTGTAATCACACAATGACAGAATATCAGAACAGTGAAATTACATCATGATAGTATATCAGTTTGGTGTAATCACACCCTGATAGAATATCAGGACAGTGTAATCACACCATTACTGTATATCAGTACATTGTTATTGCACAATGGCAGAATATCAGTACCGTGTAATCACACAATGACTGATATCAGTTCAGTGTAATCGGTGTAATCACACCATGACAGAATATCTGTACAGAGTAATCACACTATGACAGAATATCAGTACAGAATATAAGTACAGTGTTATCACAACATGACAGATTATTAGTATAGTTTAATCACATCATGATAGAATATCAATTCAGTGTAATTACACCATGACTTAATATCAGTAAATTGTAATTACATTATTGCAGAATATCAGTACAGTGTAATTACAACATTATAGATTATCAGTATAGTTTAATCACACCATGATACACTATCATTATTTTTTAATTACACAATAACAGAATATCAGTTCAGTGTAATCACACCATGACAGAATATCAGTACAGTGTAATCACACTGTGACAGAATATCAGTACAGTGTAATCACAGCATGACAGATTATCAGTATAGTTTAATCACAGCATGACAGAATACCAGTTCAGTGTAATCACACTGTGACAGAATATCAGTACAGTGTAATCACACTATGGCAGAATATCAGTACAGTGTTATTTCACCATGACTGAATATCAGTACATTGTAATCACACCATGTAAGAATATCAATACAGTGTTTTCACATCATGCTTGACAGCACATCAACACAGTCTAATGCAATACACTTACAGTGACAGAACATCAATACAGTGTAATTACACTATGAGAGAATATAAGTATAGTGTAAGCACAATATGACAGAATTTCAAGACAGGCAGTGTAATCACATTATGACAGTATAAGTACAGTGTAATCACATCATTACAGCGCATCAACATTGTGTAATGTCAGACATGCAACATTACAGAATATCAGTACACTGTTATCACATCTTGACAGAATATCAGTGAAGTTTAATGACATCTTGACAGAATATCAGTACAGTGTAATCACATTATTACAGCACATCAACCTATAATCCGAGATTCCTCTGACTCTAACCCCCGCTATATTGTGACGTGCGGGGGAGAGTCAGAGCGGAGGCCATATTTGACCCCTGTAAGAATTTTGTGTATTTATGTGCTGACGTCATGCGCAAAGAAATCGAATGGCGAGATGCGACCTAATTTGAACTAATGCATCAAATGTTGGTGTTAAGGCCGTTTAATCGGCGAATGCATCATATTAGCGATGAATTAGATATAGAAGAATCATTTCTTAACCAACCTCTCGCGTCTCGGAAGTAATATCTGCGAAATAAAGTTGTAAAAGGTAGGCAAAGTCGCGACACCAGCTGGTGTCGCTGAATTCCCACTTTTTAATATGGCTTCCGCTCTGACTCTCCCCTGCACGTCACAATATAAAAGCGGGGGTTAGAGTCAGAGGAATCTCGGATTAATCAACCAAGTGAAGTGTCAGACATGCACCATGACATCAATACAGTGTAATTACACTATAAGTATGCACCATGACACCAATACAGTGTATTTACACTATGAGATAATAATATCAGTATAGTATAATC
>WFKH01007768.1:19416250-19431686 GCA_016163765.1 Magallana hongkongensis
TTGGAATTTCCAACTTTAATCTTGGAATTTCCAACTTTAAAGTTGATTTTTCCAACTTTAAAGTTGGAATTTCCAACTTTAATCTTGGAATTTCCAACTTTAAAGTTGGAAATTCCAACTTTAATCTTGGAATTTCCAACTTTAAAGTTGATTTTTTCCAACTTTAAAGTTGAAAATTCCAACTTCAAAGTTGATTTTTCCAACATTTATTGTATATCAGTTTTGTATTTTGACACCAGTTTGATCGCGATCTCGTAACGTTAGAACGTGGGGACATATATGATCAATGGAGCAATTTCTTCGAAGAAGGGGGATTGAAGAAAACATTCTTCACAAGCTTAAAGCACAGAGGGTATGTATATGAGATTATTTCACATATGTTTTATGCAACATAAGATTTTCATGCAATTAAAATAGGTTAAGGCTTGCCCGAATTTCCTCAGATTTTATTTAATTCTACAATTCTTTACTTATTCTTTTTTTTCATTTTATATTATGTGTGCATTCTATTGAAACGTTTTTAAGGAATAATAGATGTATATATTGTCCATGAATGTTAGAAGATACATTTATTTTAGATTGAATGCTTACAAATGTTCAGATTTCAGAATCATTAATTTTGAAATTGTTTTTAATAAACACATTTTGACATCAAAGTCCCTAATCATAAATTTGATTGAGCTATTAAAATGTGATATATATATCTTTATATAAATTTGTCGGTCGACATCTAGTAATTTTCATTAACAAAAATTTTCCTACTGTTCGGCCAAAAGTATTGTACCATTTGGACAACAAACTTGGGAAATAGGCCTTATTTTAATGTTTAGTTTTGCAATTGTAAAAAGGAAAAAAATTATGATTTCCTTAAATCTATATACATGTAATTAAACATTGAATTAATGTTTTGATAAATCAAAAACATGTTAAGACCACTTGTATAAAAATCTCTGGAAACTAGATTCAGTGGTTAATATTATTGAATAGATGCAAAGAATTGGAAAGTACATACAGATTCTTTCAATATATGCCGTAAAATAAAAGTTGTTTAAAACCCATAAAAATAATTATATTTACTTACTGAACAAATTTGTGTTAATTTAAAAATTATGCACTTTTATTATTCTTATTTCAAAGGGGAAGATCAACTTCAACAATATGTCATATTTTAAGATGTTGTAGAGATGGTATGAAAATGGCACATTTTCTCATAGTTTTTCAGAGGAAAATGTGTATGCAGCACAATGAAAATAATATATCTTATCTGAAATCACATATGCTAAAGATATAATAATTGAATCTCACTGTGAGCAATGTGGCTGCGGACACAGTTTTCTATATCCTGTGACATTCTGTTAGGTTAATTTTCAGAAAAATGTGAAATGCATTGTTTTAATGTCACAGTTAACCTTGTAAATAAGGTTCATGTATATTAATTGTTTATAGATTCTTAATTTTGGAGTACTCTGTAAATCAATGATCCTTTTTTTTGCAATATATCAGAAATCATTAAAAATATAGGGCAAAATGTGACTGCAGGAAACTTCCCTTTCTTCTCATTGAAAAATTCTTATAAATAAATCATAAAAAATTTTTCCATCAAAATGAAGTGCTACAATTTTAGGATTTTACAATGTAGTTTGCTAATCGATATTGAAAACCAGAAAAAAAACAAAGTATGTGACAGACAGGGCACCAGCCCTTTCCGTTTATTTTTTCGACTGTCATACTTATATCATATTTACACCTTACTCAAGATAACACTTTCAGAAACCTTGAGCACTATAAAAAGAAAACAAAGCAAGAAATTCAATTAAGCATTTATTTCACAATAATTAACAATCAAATTTTTTTTATTTCAACATTTTTTATTTTGTCATGTGTACATTATTCAACAAATATTTTCCACAAATCATCAAAGCTGATTCTGTCCTGATTTTTGTTGTTCAGCAGCGAGAGAACCTTTTGACTTGTAAATTCTGACAGCATCTGATTGAAAGGGGGGGGGGGTCAGATTTGTTTCCCAGCAAACAGCATCTGAAATAGTGAAAATTTCATAATTTTGCAAAACATCAATATTTTTATTCAACTGACATCTAGCTGTTTCATAATAAAATACCAAATATTTTTAGACACTTTAATTAAGGGAATAAGATGGAAAGTAATATCATATGGAACATTTAAAAACAAAGTCCAAAATGAAACTGATAAAAATTAGAAATAACTAAATTAGAAATTAGAATTTAAGAAAATGGACAAACTCTGCATAATCAAGGAGATATTTTAAATGAAACAAAAATGTTTTATGAGAACTTGTTTAAGAGAAAAAGAAAACTGGAAAATGAAAATATATTTATGAAATTATCTAATTTAAACATTAATAAAACTTACAGAGGAAGAAAAAGAAAATATAGAAGGAACCATACTTGAAAATGAAACCCTCAATAATTTGAATAATATGAAAAAGGATAAAACCCCTGGTGCTGATGGTTTTACTGCTGAGTTTAAAAATGAAATTCTGTCTGATATGAAATACTTCATTACAAGGGCAATTAATGTTTCTTATGCAATAGGAAAATTGTCTTCTACTATAAATATGTTAGGAATAATCACTTGTATTTGAAAGCAAGATAAACCTAAGCATTTATTGTAAAATTGGTGTCCCATAAGTGTGAAAACTTTGTTAACAGTTGCATGAATATGAAATAGTGGCAGGATGTATAGCAGAAACAAGAGCACTGCTAAACGGCCAACCGGCCATGCATGCATGAGTGTACCCTTGCGACATTTATTTATTAACATGACATATGCTTTTATAAAATATTGGAACCACGTTAGGCCATCCTTAAAAAAATGTTTGTTTGGAATTGCTGCCTGGAGGTTTCTAGAACCAGGAGGGAAGGAGGGAATTTTTTTTTATATTTTTCAAACTTGAAGTTTAACTAATTAAAAATTGGTAAAAAATTAAAATTTCCATATAAAAAAAAAAATTTTTATTTTTTGTTAATAAAATTCTATCAGTAGGGTATTTCAATGAGGTGGGAGGCAATTCCAAACAAACAATAATTTTATTTTGGCCTGAAGGGTACCCTTTTCACTTGCTCTCAATTTTGGGTTGATATATCAATTCCAGTACATTTTCTAGTGATTTCTATCCATGCTATATATCGAAGCAAAAAAATATCACTATTCGCATGTCCGGCTTTTTTATTCCTTGATCTAGAGACAAAAGGTATCGCGTATTTATCCAAAATGGACGGTAATGTTCCTTAATTTTTTTTAAAACAATTAGAAAAAGATTATGTCATATCTGTTTCAAAATATTGTGTTTTTTGAAGCTTTTTCAACTTTTGAAACATGTAATTTATTCAGATAAACAAATCTTTAAAAAGACATTAATTCATGACGCAGCGATGTCACGTTTATATCATGCTACAAACACTAATATCTTAATTAAATATTCAACGAAATCTAATCAAATTTTTAATTCCAATTAAAATTTTAATAAGGCAAATTTTGATGTATCATTTTATACAATACAGCGCCAATGAGAAGCACGGTACATAGTGTGACATTACTTTTGGATCAACCCTTATATATATATATATATATATATATATATATAGAGAGAGAGAGAGAGAGAGAGAGAGAGAGAGAGAGAGAGAGAGAGAGATGTGTAATAATTAATACATGGTAGTACAATTTCTCTTTCCTTGCAGAAACACACCACATATGCTTTAAAGATCAGCTTCTTTAAGTGATATCCAAGCATTAAATCTGACGATTCGTGTAAGCAAATTTATATGTCATAATGAAACGTATAGCTAAAGATATAGCGAGCTGTAATCTGCGCTGTGGGAAAATTAGAGTAGGCATGTCGTGTGGCAACCCACATTTTTTTTTAGTAGAGTTACAGATCTGCATCTATTAATATTTAAAACAAAATCCCGGTGATTAATGTTGGCAAGATTTGCCAAAGCCTCTTCAGAATCTTGGACCAGATGATAAGAATTACAGACATTTAGGCCCCAAAATCTTTAGACCCCAAGATGTTTAGGCCCTAGCAAAGACGTTTAGGCCCCAAGATCTTTAGGGACCTTTTGTTTTTAATATACTATATAATTATGTATCTCAATCCCATGCATTGATAGGTAAAACATCACAGCTCTTGAGCAGTTTTAAGCAAATAAGTGCATTTTTGTTAAATTTGGAGTAAATTTATTAAATAAACTTGGCGATATCAGAGCTGCCGTTATGAAATTTGTGACTAGAACATAAAAATAAAGTTGTATGAGGGTATGCATTATAGTATTCATATTTGAAAATTGGTTTGTTGCCTATCATAATTGGAATTATACCATGTTTGAATATTTTTTTATCATTGATATTCTTCAAATAGCAGCAGATTTACCGATATATAATTAAGAATCATATCCCCGAAGCTATTTTCTACCCAAACACAAGTTATTTCTGTAATCATTCCAGTAGAAAGATATCTCGACAACTGTACAACTTGGCTGTTGATTATGCTTATTCTTAACTATAGATGCAGGTGATGAATATATTTCTCTAGGATATTTTTGGAATATTCTTTTAATGACATTGACTTTATCAGGCATGCAAAACAAATACATTGAATTCATGTTTGCTAATTTGTGATTTTTGATGAAAAAAACCCAGACATGTAAAGAATATGTGATATTTATGACATCTGTTATTTAGCACTGCTTAAAGAAGACTAGTCTCTTCTTAAACTCCCAAAGTGAGGTGTGAAACCTCCATTGTATTGCAGGATCTCTTTATTATCTTTTCCTAATTAGCATTTAGCACCTATCTAGAATTTAAGAAAGGGAGCAGGATATTTGGGTGGAGGTGGGTGTTGTTTTAACAATTTAATTCATATATCATACACATGGTAAAGAAATGCTCATTATTTTATCTTTGTTGTACATAAATTATGCAATATTTAAATACCTTTTGATTGGAATAAAGATCTACCGTAATAAAATTAAGATTAGGAATATGAAAATAATTTGATAATAAATTAAAGATAAGACACATCGTATGGACTTTTAATTAAATGTAGATTATATTTAATAAAAATTAAGTAAGAAAAAGAAAATTTTTAATTAATAAATGCAATAAAAGATTTGTAAGAGATATATCTCAGTATATTAAATTTGTCTATAATGTTAATAAATAAAAAGATGTTGGTGCCTAGACATCTTAAGATAGGTGCCTAGACATCTTGGGTCCTAAACATTTTGGGGCCTAAACATCTTATCAATGAAGGGCCTAAACGTCTTGGGTCCTAAAAGTCCTGCTACCGATGATAATATAACTATACTACTGTAACTACAGTAATATTTTGTCCTAAATTCGGCTGCTTGTTTCGATAAAAAAATAAACTTAAGCTGGTGCCCGCTTCGGCTTTTCACTTTGGACATCCTTCTAACTCCCCATTGCTATAAAACGTTTGTGTCTTACCTGTATAAGCTTTAAAAATTGAAAAAATAGAAATTACTTTCATTTTTACTTTACTGTAGTTAACCGGAAGTCAGTATTGTTAAGTCGTACATAAAATTCCTGTTTCGTACACAATAGAGATTATTTTAATAAATATTTCTAATTGACTTGACAATTAATAGGGTTTGTCCTTTTACCATGCCAAACAAATGTACGATATACAAGCCGACATAGACGAAAAATACACCAAGGCATGCAAGTGTTTTATAGAGAGCAAATGTAAGGCAATTATTTTTATAAAAGAAATTGAATGTTTTTAGAAAAACTGGAAGCTCTGAAAATTTAAATCTACCCAAAAGAATTCTGAAAAGTGTCATGGCGCGACAGGTTCCGAATGAATGTATGTTGCATGATGGCAATGGATATATTAAGTTTTATCCTCCTGTAGCCAGTGGTCGAAATAAGCCAAGCTTGGGTCGTTGTTCATAAATATTTATTATACAGAAAAACCTGAAATTTTGTAATTATACGAGTAACACAGAATAGACACAAATGACAAGACAATTAGACACAGACAAACATACACATTAGACAACGAAACGCCAGTCCGGTATAAGATTTTGGCAGAATAAGTCTATGTGACCCTATTGCCCAGTCTTGTCATTGTCCACGTTACAGATTTTAAACTTTCATTCATAAACACTCACTCTACACACATATACCAATCAAACACATACGCTAGCGCTGTAATTTAATATACAAATAATATAACTGGTTACACTCCTAAAAAAAAAAATATATGATTTTTTTTGCGGGGGTGTCTTTTTACCTATCAACATATATATATACATGCAATAGATGCTTTGAACATATTTTTATTATTTTCAAATTATTTATTGCATGTATGTTGAGAAATTCATACAATAAATAATCTAATATTATTATAGAGAACGACATATGATTACACAGAAAACTTCGTTCTCTAATATTTTTTTCCGTCTCTAATAAAGTGAAAATCTTGTTAATGTTTACCTCTCTATTCCTCTTCCGTTTTAATCATTCGAATGAATTGCTTTTTTGCATAGGAAGTATTAAACGATAGAATAGTATTTGATTCAACCACAACTTGTTCTGTCGCGTTATTTGTTAGATCAATCAAATGACGCGATTTATAAATTTATTATAATAATGTGTAATAATATGTACAGTGGTGTGACCGTTTGATGACCGCAGCAAAAAACAACAACAACAACAACAACAAAAAACACAAAACAAAACAAATCCCAGAGTAGCGACTAGTACAGTGGCGTATAATTTTATGTTATTATTTACGTCACTGCTTGCCTCCACGTGTATAATCAAAGTACTAAAAGTGCTGATATGTCATGTACTAATCTATATATAAAATATTGTAATAAGATTTATTTACTTTCAGATAGATGAGGATGCCATTAATGGTATGACCGACACGCAATTAAGCGAATTCTTTCCGGAAAAAGGTGATAGATATGCTTTGAGAGACTTTCTCAAGAATGGCAATACCAAAACAAAAGCAAAAAAGGCCAGTTTGATGGATAGATTACGTGAAAGATTAAAAAGTAATGGCAGTAGTAATGCAGACGATGTCCCAACAACAAGTAAGCAGCTAAAGAAAAATGCACAGAAACAAATGCACAAAGTAGACTTAGGGTGGTATCATTATGAAGAAGCACGTCAGATGTTTGTTCAAGTCAGAGAAAAAGCCGGAGGAGGGAAAAGGACAGTATCACTTGGTAAGGAAATGGACAAAGCGGCTATCATTGATCAATGCGTGAAATTGTTTTTTCCGGAAGGAGAAAGTCAGCACGGTTCGCTTAAAGACATGATTGTTAACTTAACTGATTTTCAACTAAAGACGCTGCCTGATACCAATACAACAATCGGGGACATGATCGACAGGGCAAAATTGCAGAAATTGAGATTTTATTTGAACACTAAACTGCGAAGGCCACCCACAGATGGTGATGGCGAAAATCCCGAAGTCGAGAAAGTATCAGACCCAGACCCGACCCCTCTACCCAAATTAAGAAAAAAATCCATTAAAATGTCATCAAATGCAATGAAACAGACAACTTCTTCTTTTGACAAGGATGAATCAGACTCAGACTCGAGCCCTCTACCCAGAGTGAAAAAAAAATCCATAAAAATGCCATCAAATGCAATGAAACAAACAACTTCTTCTTTTGACATGGATGAATCAGACTCAGACCCGACCCCTCTACCCAGTTTGAAAAAAAAATCCATAAAAATGCCATCAAATGCAATGAAACAGACAACTTCTTTTGACATGGATGAATCAGACTCGGACCCGACCCCTCTACCCAGTTTGAAAAAAAAATCCATTAAAATGTCATCAAATGCAATGCAACAGACAACTTCTTCTAAGGACAAGAATGACAAGGATGAATCAGACTCAGACAAGAGCTCTCTACCCAAATTTAACATAAAGTCCATTAAAATGTCATCAATTGCAATGAAACCGACAACTTCCTCTAATGACAAGGATGAATCAACTGACACTAAAAATGAGCAAATGGTCGAAAAACAGCAATTATCCAACAAAGCAGATGAAAAAACTAAAAGAGACCATCCCTCTGAGATCATGACCATAGCCATGACTGTAGACATCGAAAACTCATTATGGAATAATCAACTTGAGCTGCCAGATCCCTGTCTAGATGAGGCAGATGTGCAACCTGCGTGGGAGGACAGTTTGAACGAAATTGCCTTTACACGCACGTTGCCGATAAAAGCAGTACTTAAAGAATTCAAAATAACAGTACATAGAGGGCATGTATTGAAGGAGCTTATCGAACTCTTTAAATGCAATCCAGATGTAAACTTTGAGACTGACATCATCACAAGCCAAATTGTTCTCCCTAATGGAGACATCGAACAAGCTTATGATAGCGGTGGTGTTATGAGAGATATGTTGACGGAGTTTTGGGATGATTTTTATGAGCAATGTACAATGGGCAGTATCTTGAAAATTCCCTGCCTCCGTCACGATTTTGAAGCTCAAGACTGGAAAGCAGTGGCTAAAATTCTGGCGATGGGATGGATTCTTCAAAAAATTTTGCCCATTCGCTTAGCGCCCAGTTTTCTGAATTCTTGCCTATTTGGGATGACTTTGTCTACTGATATCTTAAGAGAAGAATTCTTACAGTTCGTAACACCAGGCGATGGAAAAGTCCTCACTGATGCCTTGAAAGATATAGATAGCGTAGACAAGGATGACCTCCTTGAAGTCTTATCTATTCATGAATGTAAAGTTAAAACCACAAAAGACAATATCGCATCAGTAATAGACCAAATTGCACATAAAGAACTTGTTCAAGAACCATCCTTTATTAGAGAATGTTTTTTTGAAATTCTCATATCATACGAATTTGCGATTGATGTCAAGAATGAGTTCCAGAAAATTGTACCAACTTCGAAGAAACTGTTGTCTATTCTTGACTGCAAAGAAGCGGAATCGGACTCTTTCAAGTATTTGAAAAGGTTCATTCGAGAAAACGAAGCAGATATGAAGATGCTGCGAACAATTCTTCGATACCTCACTGCAAGTGACCTGATGTTGTACAACTCTGAGGGAAACTATCATCGGATAACGGTCCGCATTGTTGATCTTGATGGTATCGCAAGACGGCCAATAGCGCACACTTGTGGTCGAACTCTGGATCTCCCGAGAACTTACGAAAGCTATCCGATATTCAAATGCGAATTAAATGCTGTGCTCAGAAGTAACGTATGGGTTATGGATTTCGCTTAAATCCTGAGAATTCATTAGCTAAATGCGAAATGTATTTTGCTTTATATAAAAAAACATAAGTTTTATTTTACAGATCATTTTTTATTTTGTACAGACATATGATAATGCCGTTTCATATTTTATGCGCATCTTTAGAAAAGAGCCAGAGACTGACTAGCAAAATAGATATGGGATCGTGCCATATAAGAACTTAAAGATTATACTTAATATTGTAATCCATTTATTTTTGAACTTAAATTTTTGCTTGGCTTGGTTTCAGAACCCCAAGGAAATCGGGTTCGTTGCAAATGTAAGAACAAGAAGACTTTGTTTCTTAAGATATCACAAGTTTATGGAAAATTGATTTAACGATTAAACACTTTACATTTCTGTGTAGAATCTTTATGTTCAATTTAGTAATACCAGGTGAAGTGTACATAATTCAACACGATTTGTAACCATCTCGATCTGTTGTCGGTTAATTAGGACAAATATTTGCAATTATAAAATAATATTAATATTTTGTAATTAAAAAAATATTATGGACACCGCACGTATGTAACAGAAGCATTTAATATCTCTTTCTGAGCATCTCCCTTCGAAATAAAATGAAATTATAACACTGACTTTCATAACACATTATCTGCTGTAGTTTTTTAAAGAATTATATACATTGGGTGTGATAAAACATGCACTCGTTTGAAATTAATGAAAAGACCGTGATATTAATGAAGAAACACGCTGGTGTATAAAAAAAAAATTGAGCTCTAATGGGCACCTGTAAAGTGCGAAACGAAATCGAAATGAAACGAAACCGAACGAAACGAAACGAAACCAATCGAAATAAAACCAAAAATCGAAACGAAACGAAACAGAATTAAACAAAAACCAAACCAAACTTAAAATCAATTATGACTACATAAAAGTGAAAATAAATTCATTGAAATACAATTTTAAACCATAGATATTATAATAACAGCCTGTATGTTTCAGATTGCCGTTGTAAGTTCTTCAATTCTATTTGCAAAATTATTTAATAATGTAAATAACAGATGTACATACTAATATCTTTTATGCTTCTAATTGGTTTTATTATAGAGAGAGAGAGAGAGAGAGAGAGAGAGAGAGAGAGAGACTTCATATGTACAAATAGCTACATGTACCTTAAGAACTTATCAGCGACATATCAAAGTATATACACACTGAAGTTTGGAGAGAGAGAGAGAGAGAGAGAGAGAGAGAGAGAGAGAGAGAGAGAGGATACTTATGGAGACATTTTCAACCACAATTTTTTTTTAACGGTATGAAATATTGTAAAAATGAAACGAATATAATGCGCGCGCGTGTGTGTGTGTGGATGTGTGTGTGTGTGTGTGTGTGTGTGTGAAAGAGAGGGAGAGAAAGAGGGGATTATGGATAAGTTAAGGAAATATAGAGATAAATTATATTGCCGTTTTGAAAGTTGGTTTATAAATTATCCATCATTATTTCAAAGTCACAAAAATTTTCGACCGAACCCTGCACAATTTTTTTCAAAGCATGTTAATATCGACCATATCAACGCACTTTGAAAAAAAAAATTCAAGTGAGTTCGGTCGAGAATTTTTGTAACTTTAAAAAAATGATAGATAATTTTTAAACCAACTTTAGCTCATTAGAACCCTTTGGATTTGTAGCTAACTTGATAAGCAGTTTCTCGATGAAAAAGTTTTCATATAAGTACATGCAGTTCAATAATTTAAACATAGAGAATAACATTTGAAAATTTTAAGAAGATTTATATATTTTGAATAAGGATACGCTAAACCGCCAAATTTTTCAGGCAACTTTTCAGTGGCGATGTATTTTTTTTCTATATATAAAAAGTGGACGTACTTTAAGGTGGTATGGGACATCTCAATATCCGTACTTCCTATCGAAATAAACAATCAAATTAAATATAATTTTATAATTGTTTTCTTTCCCTTAACAGTTACCCAACACCGCAGCGCAATGGGTTAGAGGCTTACCTACGAATCTGCAAGTCATGAGTTCGAATCCCGCTGGGACTTTTATAATTTTTATTATTCCAACAAATTTTGAAACATATTTTTTAGCCAATTATTGCAATATTTGAAAATTCTAAACCGATGAAAGTATTTTGATTATAATGTACTTTTATCCACATTAATATCGACGGGTGTCCCATACCAACTTAAAAGCGGAAGTAATAAAAAAAATCCGGATTAATTTTTTTTTTAAATGTGCTTCATGCTATAAAAACAAAAGTGATTCAATTTTTGTTTTTAATCATTTAAGAAATAAAGAGCATGCTAAAAAGATCATAAGGATTTGAACACGGTTGGTCACGTGATCACATCCTGTGAAACCGAAGAGCTTCTCAGAAGATTTGATGACGTACCAACCAAGTTCATATCCCGGTGAACTCTTTAACATTGCTGTTTATTACTTTGAGAAGGACAAATCGTTTAAAATTATGAACTTATAACCGTGTTTTTGTTGTGACGGGGTCATCTATCATCTGAATATAATACAACACAAATCCAACTACACCCCACATATACCGGTTCTATTACTCTCACCCCCAACAACGATCGATATCTACAGCCAATTTTCTATATATGTGAAGGTTACCATGGTACACAACTAATTGAAAATCTGGGATCAGTTCGTGCAAGTCCTTGCACTAGTTTTGATCGATCAAGAAATAATCTAGATGTGAAATTGCCTATTATAGCTACTTAAATTAAATCTAACATTTAATTAGCTAATTAAACATTGCATTTGGCAGTTACTGTAGTAAAACAAATGCGCGTACTTTTGTCATTTAGTCGATCGCTTAGATGCACAAATAATGATGGGTTACAAAAATATTTATTTCAAAATAATTAAAGTTATCAATAAACTTTTGTTAAGATAACTATAAGTGATTAATAATGTCTTCTCTGAGGAAGATGTACAATTCTCGCATCTCATCTGGATGTTGAGGTTGAGCAAGACCGTTCTCTTCCATTATGCAGATGCACAGTTCTTTTATTAATTCGCTACACGGCAAAGGAGGTACCGGTTCAAGTTCTCTTTCGCATACTTGTATGTCATTTTCATTTATTTCGAGCCCGTAATCCACGGTATCAAATACTGATGGCATGTAGTGGAGCATGAATGGACGTCCACATCTTGCAATTCTTTGCCTGTATGGTCTTATTCTATGTCGATTCCAAATCAAACTTATATCATCAAGGGTTTCCTGCAAAACCAAGAACGCATGAAATTGATTATAATTGACATAAATCAACTACATCATTATTTATAGTAGAGCGCGAGGCCTTCTCATGGGTCCGAAAGGTACCATGTATACATGTATGTGAGAATAATGACTATTTCAGAGATTACAAACTATGCCCCCATGAACTTGTATATTGTCGATAACTATTTACATGTATACCTATTGAATTAAAATTGTGTTTCAATACATGTATAATGATCGATGCTCTTTGCCATTTTTAATATCAGGCCAAAATCTTGTTTTAAGGGAAGTTTTCTGATTTGTTAAAAAACAAGAGGCCCACAGGCCTTGACGGTCACCTGAGTACCATAGCACTTAGATTGACATGTCAGAGAGTCTCATGTTTGCATTTTAAGCTTCATGTTGAAGTCTAATCCCTAATCTGAGACTCCTCTGACTGTTACTCCGCTTTTATTTTTTGATGTTTTACAAATATTTATTCAGGAAAATGGCGGGGGGGGGGGGGGGGGGGGGGTTCAAGAGTCGGGGGAATCTCACATTATCTATACCCTAGCAAATATTGTAAACGTTTGGTAAAAAGATACCTGCAGGCCTTTAATAATCAATCTTTTATAATATTCAGTTTCATTTATAATGCACAAAACATGCACACATATTTCAACAAGCATACAATGCACAGGGAATTAAAGTTGAAACTATACCGCCATATTTGTTATCCCCCCATCCAAAATAAGAAGTCTCAACTTCTGCTCCAGTCATCACGGGGCACTGAATTTCACAATTTAAGAAATCAATGCAATTAGTTTATCTCCAACGACTGTGATTGTACAGAAGAAAATATTTATTAAATCACTATGTGGCCATATTTGACCCGTCCTCTGGCCTGAACCCCTGTCCCGAGGGTCACAAATTTCACAATTTAGATATAAGGCTTCATTAACATCAAAAGCATGCATTCAGTTTATTTCCAACATTTGTGGAAGTGAAAACGAAGATTTCTAAGATTGAATACATTTTCACTATATGGCCATATTGGCCCAACCCTAGGGCCTGAACCCCTGACCCAGGGGCCATGAATTTCACAATTTCGGTAGAGAGCTCTATGGGCATTATTACCATGTATTTAGTTTTTCCCCACATGTATGAAAGTAGAGAAGAAGATTTTTAAAAAATCCTTTTTTTTTGCATATTTGGCCCCGCCCATGAGACCCCGAGGGTAGTAGGGTCATCAATTTCGCAATTTATATTCCTCTTATCCCAGAGATGCTTCACACCAAAAATGGAAACAATTGGCCATGTAGTTTTCAAAATGAAGTTGTTAACGAACAACGCACGATGAACGACGGACGACGCACGACGAGGGACGAAGACCAATTGCGTGCGTGTGGCTGAACATGATTGTTATGAATACGATAACATTTTACTTCTTTGACATGTATTCCTAGTTATGACGTCATAATGCAGATGATGTCTCAGGTCTGGCCAATATGTACTATGCTCAGCCTTCAACTGACGTTCGCCACAAATACACCTAGCTTACATATATAACCACTCCTGCACTGAAACAATAAGTACCAAGTCTAAAACCTATAGACATATTCACTAAATAAATACAACGAAAAACAAATACCCAAACAGATTTACTGTATTTCTGGCTACCAGTCTACCAGACTAACTTCTGGAATTCCTCATTAATAACAAACTGGTGGACAAATTCAGCAAGGTGGCCGCACACTAGACAAGCAGCCACGACTCTTTACCTGACCAAACCGGTTATGCTAAAAATAGCCCTACTACGAACGCTCTCAATATAGAAGTATGGAACACAACTTAGCCCAAAATTACACTATTTAAAAAAAAACAAAAAATAAACTGATATCAACTTCATCACACACTGCAAAAACTCTGTATTTCTATTTTAATTATTATTTCTTCAGAAAACAATTTTTATCTGCTTGTCTTACCTGTACCATTTCCAAGAAGCAAAATCTTGAAAGTTCCTGATCTAAATATCCACCATCGTGGAAACCAGATTCAGCTAATTCTTGGAAAAAGTTGATCCAATACTGCATGCCCTGGCGGCGAACCATTCCCCATAAACATTCTATTCTCTGATTTTGCGTGCTCTTACCATACAAAAAGCTACGGTTACCAGCATGCTCATCTCTGTGATTTCTTCGAAGAATTTTTTGCATAGTCTCAACATGGACGTTCTCGGTTCCTAAGTCTGCGCGTAACCTTCGTGGGTACGTGTTATGTTTTCTGATACTTTCTATGTAGTAAGTTGCAATGATGTTTGGGTTTTTGTTAGATACACCAGCATTTAAGCAAATTATTTGCCGAGAAAATCCATCAACACATCCATGAATTTTTATACCATATCGCGAGAGCTTATCATACCCGTCAATATGCCATACCGCATTTGGACCAGGAACAGAGTAGACGCGTCGTCTTAGTCTTCTTCTTTTTCTGTACTCTATGCCATCAGGGTCTAAAATGTGCAGCAATATACGTATTGTTTCCTGATCTACAACAAATCCTTCCTCCAAGCATTTCAAATGAAGCCACCGATAACCATGCATCTGGCCATGTTTTCCACATTGTTCCATAATAAACAATGCAATATCTACAATATCACTTTTGTGTTTTCTACGATAGAGCCCTAAATTGCGAGTATTTCTTTTTAAAGTGCGGAGGCTTATGACATATCCATGAAGTGTTTCCAGGCATTTTAGAATTTCACTATATTTTAAACCCAGTTTAAAATATTCTTCTATTAAAACAGTTCTATCCATTACAGAGCTGGAATTCAAATGACGTTTAAAAGAAGAGATCTGTCTTTAAATAAATTTTAAAGTTGGAAAATCCAAGATTAAAGTTGGAAAAATCAACTTTAAAGTTGGAAATTCCAAGATTAAAGTTGGAAATTCCAA
>WFKH01007768.1:19462012-19473042 GCA_016163765.1 Magallana hongkongensis
GGAATTTCATGATTTTGGAAATAATTAGGCTTTTGGGGTTTTTTTTGGTTTTTTTGGTTTTTTTTGGCTTGTTGAGATTTCTGATGATTAGTGTAACCCCCCTACTTTCAATTCGGACCCCCCCTGGAAAAATTTTCTGGATCCGCGCATGAACTAGTCTACTAGTCAACAATGAGTGAACTTCAGGGGCAAGGCAGCTCAAGTGAGAATGGACATCATTGACAATTTATACATTGCCCATTAGCATAATTACAGTAATTTGCATCTGAAAATCTACAATTAACTGAATTTCCTCACAAGTTTCGAAATATTTCATGAACCTTAATGTATAGGCCTACCAAATTGCATGCACACTTGGAACCCATATAAGGAAGCATATTGTTTTGCACCTGTTTGCCATAACATGTAGATCAATTTCGTAGGAACGTTCTGAAAGGTTTCAAAATTGGTATAGTATTACCCCCTAATGATTAGAATGACCCCTAAAAATTTTGAGGTCATAAGTCAAACTACTCTTCTTGACAGTGACCAGTATCCCTAATATTGTCTCCTCAATATTCAAGAACCCTTTGCCTGACAAAGGTTAAACTTGGTACACATGTTCATACAAGTACCTTTAAAGAGTAGATTATGCTAAATATTGTAAGCTTAATTTGAGAATCTTTTGCTTTGAATGATTAACATTAATCATTCTTGTGACCTGGAACTCATAGCGACATGTAGGATTTTTAGATGTCTGATTAAAGCCACCAACCAACCAACCCCCCCCCCCCCCCCCCAACCCCCTTCTCCTAGCTTGCATTCATCAGGGACCCTGACGAGTGTAAAGGGAAGGGGATTGGTTTTAATCAGACTGGATTTTTATATGCATTTTTAGTTCCTTTATAATGCATATACCTGTGTAATTGGTGTTCCTTTATTTCTGAAGTAGTATAGCTGCATATTTTCTTCCAAAGGCATTTTGTTTTGATAATATTAACTGTGCATGCATAGTTGATAAATATTCCACACTGGTGCCAAGTATGCCAATATTCATACCATTTCAATGAGAAATAATAACACAACCACATTTCTTCCATATATTTTATTGTACTACAGGCGTGCTTTCTGTTAAAATGAGTAGCAACAATATATATCTTTATTATTGCACATATGAAACTTGTAACAGGGATCAAAATTCTGGGCTCTCAAACAAAAGGAACCTTGCAACAAACCACAAAAAAATAAACAAATATACTTGCATATGTATAATAATCTAATAATCTAAACACTACTATATTGCACTTTGAATTCTTGAACAAACATGCATAATCTTCAGCAGTAAGGAGTATTGTTCTTTAACTTGGTAAAAATGAGTGGAAGACAGTGTACTTTGGGTGGTTGAAAAATGCTGTCTGTCGACTAATAAAACTTGCAAATAAAATTCTTTTAAAATCTTGGGTCTATTAATTATAATTAACAATGCATAATGGTTACAAATACTGATAATTTTAAATCAATGATGAAAAACTACAACCGTGCCATCACTTGTCATTTCCTACATCAGGACTGATATCACATATATCACAGTTAAAGGTATATGTGGCGTATTTTTAGTGAATAACAATTATAAGATCTGATAATTTGCTTCATTTCTTTACTAAAAGATAGGACTTTCACACAAATTACGCTTTACAAGTCAATCGCATAACAAAGATACAAGAAATCAAAAAAGTATTTTTGAATTTTTACCGGCACGGTAAAAAATACAAAAGATTTGAATAACCCCGCCTTAAATGGGTCACGTGACATCCATCTCGGTCTATCAACAACAATGGCGACGACGAGAAAGATAGGTATACCGTTAAGTTTGACATATTTGGCAATGAAAAAAAAAGAGACAGACTGACAAGGATATGAACAAAGGGAAGATTGTCATCGGAGACCATGAAGATTGATGTAATAGGAATTAAAGCCGAATTAAAATTAAGTTTCCATCATGAAGTTGTAGGGGTTTTGCTATAGTCAGGTTCGTGCTCCATGTGTTCCATGTCTTTACTTTATAAGTTATAAACCACAAGTGGATTTTCATTTAGAGGAATTTTTGAATAAAGAATAAATAAACACTCTCAGTACATGCATTCCTCAGGGAGAGGGGGTATTTAGCCTACTTAGTTTACCGTGTCGATGATCCTAAAATCGTGTTTCATCTTTATTACACATAATTAACAATTTATATCGTTCTACATTAATGAATATCGGAATAATAATGCTTCGAGTGTCATCTGATATAAGAATTATCTAATTTAAGGCATGGAAAACGTGATTCTAATTTGTAAACAAACTCTTCTTCCATCGTGTTTTCAATGCTAGGTTTTCCCGCACTCATGCGCAGTGGCGTTATAAATGGCGGATCACATTAATATTCATCAGACGTGTAGCAAAGTTTAGAGACAAATAACTAAAGACAGAACATGTTTTATGGGCCTAGAGTTTGTGAAACGTCTAATTATAAGAAGCATGATGTATATTTTTACTCAAACTCATGTCAAAAATTTTACTCCAAATACGCCACATATACCTTTAAAATACCGGTTTCAAAATACTACATGTATAAATAGTACTCTTTGAAATGAAGGAAATATTTTTTTTGTTTTTTCGCCCCCACAAAATGTTTTCATTGAGATTGGCAAAACAGTCTTCCTTGTAGATATAAATAGCAAGTATTTTCAATGAAACATTAAAACTTAAATAAGGGCCTTTTATACAGAATGAAAAGTGCTCTGAACTCAAAATACAATGTCTTTTGCATATTTTTGAAATCTGTTGATCTTAAATAATTTTCCGACTTCAATAATAATATACACGTAGTTCTATTACGGTAAAAAAAAATAAAAACCTTCAAGGAAAAACATACAGGTATTAATCTCCAAGTTGGTAAGTTCACACTGATGCATAATGCATCAATCTTCTTTTGTTTGTAAATAGGCTGATGATAATTTAAAATCTTGCTAACAAACCAACAAGCAATACAATGAATCCAATTATCATTGTTCCAAACAAGTCAAAAGGAACAAAGTAACACAATCATCAAATTTTACAGTAAGAAAGCAGTAAACTGTGTAAAGACAATCACTAAAGGAAAACAAATCATTGTTGACACGATATATCTATATATAATATTTAAATATTACTTTTCTGAATGAAGCACAGAGCAGAAGAGCACTTTAATGTTGTGACATCATCATTGATGACATCATCACAGCAGGTTTTTGTAGATTGTCATCCATCAGTC
Source organism: Magallana hongkongensis (assembly GCA_016163765.1). Classification (NCBI taxonomy): domain Eukaryota; kingdom Metazoa; phylum Mollusca; class Bivalvia; order Ostreida; family Ostreidae; genus Magallana; species Magallana hongkongensis. The sequence goes on from WFKH01007768.1 coordinate 19,465,287, forward strand.
AAGGTTACTTAACTTTTTTGACTGTTGCATATATTGGTTCCTACACAAAATTAAGGTTAAAAATCCATTTACTGTAAAATAATAGAAAGCAGAGGTTAGGATACAAGCCAAGATTAAGCTTTGCTATATATAAATGCCTTTATTTTCACCTTCCTTTTTTATATGAGGCTTTTAAGTATATGCATACTAAATGATCAATTGAGATTTTTCACAAGTAATGCCAATTAAATGTGTATCTGCATAATTTAAGCATAGCTGCTGCAAGCACACATGCCACAGAAAGAGAATAAAGCTGGCACAGAAGTATAAATAATAGCATGTACGGTACTTTTACAAAAATAAACTTTCGCAGTTTTAAGAAGGCTTGATGGTCATGGCCATTTCTAGACTATTTAAATCTCCTAAGAAAAAGAGCACAGTATAAAGATATAGGAAAATGATAAATTTTTAAAGCTAAAATATTTGGATTTCTTCTTTACCAATTATTAATTGTTAGTATATGGCCAAAAATATCTTATGTTTAAGTTTAAGGCAGATCTGAAGGTTAATTTGTTGACCAACCAGCCTCCTTTAAAAAAGATTCAAAATGTAAACCAAATTTTATAACAACAATCTGCAGTATTTGTATATCAGAACAAGTTAGTAAAACTTACAGAGCCATTCTGGACTGGTTTAGATGCTACCAAAAATCCAAAAGGATCATTGGGGTCTGATGCGGGCTAAAAAATTCAAAAGGCAACCTTAAATCTCCTAGAAAAAAACACTGCTTTACAAATTAACATAAAGATTCAAATGAAATATTGAAAGGAGTAACAAAAGTTCATGTATCATATTATTTAAACTCAAATATGTATTGAATTAAAAGGTTTTATGAAAAGCATATTTGTTGAAGAGTATAACCTTGGTTTTAACCTTCAGCAAAACTTAATCTGACTGATGTCACAGCCCACTAGGATATATCATGTATTATTACTTATGGTATGCAACTTCTGAAAGGTTGTACATTTCTATATGAAACTAATACCTGGAACATTTTTAAAGTACACTGTTAAATTCACTGACTTTTTGAAGATGATATAATGACCTCTCTACATGAGATAGGTAATACTGTGTGCAGGGAAACAATCGCCCTCAGTTTTATTTTTGCTCATTTTGCCCTCATTGTTAGCAGGCGAATTTAAGACTGGGCAAATTCAAAACAATTTTTTACTGTGTTAATTAGAAAGAGTATTTATCATATACTGTCTCTGGGCAAATTCAAGATGGCAAAACTGTGAACAAGCGACGAAGGGCAAAAAAAAAATGGGGGCGAAAAGAACCCTGTATACAGTATACACGGAGCTGTAGGTAAGGTACCGGTACAAGTTATCAGATGGTAATGAAAAACATTACATTCACCTTCTAAAAGTTAATATCTTTATTATCTTTTTTTTCTTGAAAATAGTCTATCAGATTCTGCTATGTCAACTAATGCAATTCTCCAAATGAAATTTTTTTTTTACAAATTTTGAGTATTTTCAATATTGGAGAATGAGAAATGAAAACAAAATACATCATAAAAAGGAGTAAAATTTAACACAAGTGCAAAATATTCAATAAAAGATAGGGTATATAGTTGTACAATTAAATATGATAAAGAAGAATTTAGTGCAGGGAGAAGCAGGCAAAAAAAAAATTCAAAATAAAGCATATTAAACAAATTACATGTGATGCATGTACAAAAGTTATATTATTTTCACAATCTGCCTTAAATTGTAATTCCTTCTTTTACATCCAGATTTGTTTGCAATGTGTTAATGGATTTTCCAAAAATTCTGTTTTGAAGCTCATGAAAATTAAGCATTATATTAAAACTACATGCGACAATTAAACAGAAACTCAAATATTAGTTACATTATTGATGAGTAAAAGCAACCCTGCTATCATTTCTGAAGTTAATTTTTTATTAGTTATTAAAAGTAAAATCATCATTCTAGTAAATAAAATACTAGGATTAAGCTTTTTACGCATATATGTACAAAAAATAAGTATTTTGATACAATCAGAAACTTGTTCATGGTTGTTACTGTTATCAGTTGTTAGTAATGACAAAGCATTAAGAAATCAGCCACTGCAAACACAAACTACAACTTTCCTACTCCTACTTACCATGGGTTTACCACCACTAGATTTTCGATGACCCTTTTTCTTTAAACTACCACCTTTAAAATTAAACGAGTCTCCAAAAGAGCTATCGAACAGTGCAAATGGATCATTTCTAGAATCACTCACAAAGTCTCCATTTTTTGTGCCGGAGTCATCTTTCATTGGACTAGAAAATGATGCAAATGGGTCACTACTATTTAAACTGTCAAAACCAGATGACCCAAATCCTTCTGAACTAAAAGGATCAGTGTCTGCAAAAGGATCTTTTGTTGCAAATGGATCCTCTATTGTAAAGCTGCTGAAAGAATCCGAGTGAGAATTTTTGGTGCTTTGCTCTGTTGGCGGTGCTTCCTGTGCATTGACATTGTTTCTTGGTGGTAGAGATGGCGTAATATTTGTCCTTGGTCGAGGCCGTGGAACTGGAGTATTACCGTTAATGGTTTGTGAATTGCATGAAGGTGACCCTGTTTTTGGCACATTTTCTGAGATTCTTGAGGGAGGAACAGGCATGGAAGAGATTGAATGTCCATTATGAGAAGAAACTGGTCTGGGTGGGGGTGCAGGTGGGGGTGGGTCATTAGGCAAGGGAGGGGGTGGTCCTTGCGGTGAAGGCAGATCAAAGTCTTCAGAATTTTCAAAGCAATTCTGATTCAGAGTCAATTCCTCTGTGCAATTGCTAGAAGCAGACACATTTAAAGCACTGGTGGGTTGAATATTTACAGCAGGGGAAGACTTGAGAAAGGAAGTGTCAAATGGGTCTGATGATTTACATGTAAATGGTGAGGAAAAATCGACAGCAGCAGGAAGACTTGTATCATCAACATTTCCAAATGGATCACTTGCCTGCTGTGGACCTGTAGCAGGTGTTTTCCCCATCATATCATTTATAGATTTTTTTGGAGGAGCATTGCGTGCAGCAAACAAGTCTTTTGGAGACTTGGCTGAAGTTGTGCCAATGCTACAAAGGTCAGCAAAAGCATCTTTTTTCTCTTGTGCAGATTTTGCTGGAGCAGCAAATGGATCTTCAACTTTCATTGGAGCCAGAACAGGTTCATCAAACAATGAAAAGTTCTGCTGCTGAGGAGCTGCAGCTGGTTGCTGTTGCCCTCCAAATGGATTAGGTGTGCCCTGTTGCCTTTGGGGAACTGGTGGTGGTGCAAGACCTCCAAATCCTCCCTAAAATTATACAAACAATGTACTATTCATGTACATATTCAAATTCAACACTCTTGTGTTTCAATTAGATCAATCAAATTAAATTAAAATTTCTAATTACTAAAATGCATTGTTATGTTTATACATGCTTAAATGTATATATATACCCCTTGCTGAGCACTGAATGGGTTTGGCTGGGAAGTTGCTGGAAACGGTGTTGCTGGCTGTCCAAATGCTCCAAACCCTTGCTGTGGCTGTGGTCCCCCAAATCCCTGAGGTCCTACCATTCCTGGCTGGGGGGCACCATACCCTGGTTGTGGTGCCACCATACCAGGCTGAGGACCACCAAACATTTGCTGTGGTTGGGGACCACCAAATCCAGGTTGACCACCAGAGCCAAAAAGACTCATGATGTCATCCTTCTTCTTTACAGGAGCCGGTTCATTGCTGAAAAGATTAAGTTCATCCAGGTCTGAGCTTGCCGATTTGTTTGAGGCGGTGTTCTCTGTTGAGCCTCTCCAAGGATCTGAAGAGGTGGTGGAGGTTGCTGGTGCAGAGGTGGGTGGGGCAGAAAAGTCATCAAACAGGGACTCCAACTTGTCTATCTGTTTTATGCCCTGTATTAAAGAAAAAGAACATTGAATGTCAACATTATGAGAGATGATGAAACACCTGTTGCCAATTCTTACTTTGTCATAAAAAGATTTGTTAATGTTTCTATCCATTACCTGTTCAATGCTGACTATCTCAGTCTGCAGAGCAAACAAATCTGTGGGTTCCTTCTCCACAGATCCATTGTTAGGAGGAACCTGTCAAAAACAGCAGAATGTCACAATTTACACAAAGTCTACAATAATTACAGCAGTGGAACGACAAAAACAATCTGTAACTAGAGGCTCAAAGGCCTTAACAGTCACCCAAGTGCATTACAACCCTGTGAATAACCAACAGAATGCAGATACTATAATTATTGCATCACAAAATCTAACAAGAAAAGTAATTTCAACAATAAACACAGTGCAGTAATCAGCATATTTAGTAAGCAATCAATTAAATATGACTACTAGGAAAAAATCAGGAAATTAATACTGGAAACATTCTACAAAAACTGATCTCTATTCATTATGCATAAAAAAAAATTAAATATATTATAATTTTCCATTTGAAATATTCATTAGACTAACTTCTAAGTACCGGTATACTTATTTCATGTCACATCTTTTCATTTTTACACAATGATGAACAATGACACTCTGATTCAAGTAAAATTGTATTAAGTGTTATAGTGCAAACAATTCATTTTGTTTAGCCTTAGGCTATATAGAACAACACACTGTCTTTGGATAAAACATGCAATGTGGTTGCCTTCTATTTCTGTAGAAGCAAGATGCAAGTAATAGATGGCAATATGGCAGCCAAAGAGTTTGTTTTCATTGAATATCTTTAATATATATATTTACATTCTAAAAAATTGGGCCCTCAGCTTTACAAAACACTAGTAAGTAATAGAAGCTGTTGAAGGGAGTTTGAATATCAATCTATGTTAGTTTAAATTTCAACAGTGTGATCAGTAAAGTTAGATATAAAGGTAGAAGAGAAACTTGAGCAGTTCTATTAGAAATAATGCCTGTTAAACAAATTACATTCCAATTCTTACTAAAGTAACTTCAAAAGAAAAGTGAGTGACAAATAACAAAATCTGAGGAAGCTTTACTTCCTCGTTAGATAAGACTGAATAATCTAATGTACCATGAAGTTCAATTTCAGGTCATGAAGTAGCTCAGGTGTGACAAGATTCACACAGGTGTTCTAAAGATACACTTATTATTGCCCATGCTAACAGAAGATTTTACAGGTTTTCCAATTCATTTTTAATCATAAAAAGTATCAAGGAATAACTCAATACTTTTTTAAATACTGCATAGTGCAATATCTTGTATCAATCAACATGAAAAATAATGAATATTGTACATCATATTTTTAACATAATTCTTTCCAATTATAAGAAATGGATATTGATGAAACTTTTTACTATATTTTTTTTTTGAGATCAGGTTCTTCATCATTAACAACCTTACCATGTACCCCCCCCCCCTCCCCAAAATCTCAGAAAAAAAAAATAAAAAGGAGAAACAGTTAGTTGCAAATAAAACATAGGATAGATTAGCAGTAGCCACACACTTTTACTCAAAATATTAGATGCATTAACTAAGTCTCTACTAGTCAATGTATTGAACAAAAACTTACTTCATATATAGGTTCATCTATTTCATCTCCCTTTAGTGTTTCCTATTGATTTTATACAGTATCAATGTAAAAAACTTAACATTTGAAATAAACACAATCCAGGGATTCAATTTGATAACATAATCTATACAGTGTATATCTGCATGTTAATTCTTGGAGGATGATCATATCTGACAAACTGCTGCAGCAAAGGAATCTTCACCAATTTCTCTTTTACAAAAATACAAAACCACAAGTAAACATTCTATACCACACTTTGCTTACCTTAGATGTTGGTTCATCATCTGTGGATGACTCAGCAGTCAAATCTCCTCCAAGCTTCACAACTACAATATAAACAGGTAGAGTACTAAAGTATTTCATCAAAATATCATAAATATTAAAAAAAAATACTTATCTGGTTTCTACAATATATGGCAAGTGTCAAATACATTATTGTGAGAGTAAATAGCCACACTATATGTAAATTTTTAACAGCCAAAGTCTTAACGTTGTTTACTTATTTGAAAAAGTGAATATCGCACAGAGCCTATTTATTTTCATCAATCCAAAGCTGAATACCAATACTAAGAGGGTAACTTTGCCGGCAGTATAAGGCGATTTACCAGTTTGCGGGGTTTCCTCTTTAGTTGCTGCATCTGTGGGCTCTGTCTGTTGTTTTTTAGCAGCCTCCATCTCTTTCTTTTTGTTTTCATACACCACTTGGAACAGATCCCGAAGAGTCAATACCACATTCTCTGCCTGTAAACATTTCAAAGTTTATTGTCATATGAGCTAACATTGAATTTGAATCATATATGACTGTTGATTAAAATATAAGACATTTGGAAAATGAAAATTTACCATAGCAGACTTATAGAGGGGTTGCAAATACATGAAATAAATCATACCTCCCCAAGACTTAAACATGTATTGTATTTACATGATATGCTTTATGTATACAAATGCCTGTTAAAATATTTCTGAAAAGAAAAATGAAGTTGTTGTTATATCATTTATCCTACATGTACATGTATTTAAATACACACCGCTTTTTCTGTTTTGATTCCAAAGAACTTGTGTGTTTTTTCCTCTGTTCCATAGATATAACCGAATGCCCTTCTGTCACTTAAATCCCTTGAGATGAAAGAGATCTTATGCACAGGATGATGATGTAATAATGTCTGAAAATGCAAGCAAAAGATAACATTCAATCAAGCCTGGAAATATTCAGCTGTTTACTGATAACACATTGATTAATATCAAATGCAACACACAAATCAAACAAGGAAACTTTCCATCAAAACGTCACCATCCCCCACAACAAAAATCTGTGGGTGATTGTTACACTTACAGCTGTTCTAAGGTCAATGAGTTTGATTCCCTCCTCTGAAATATTGATGATGATTCTCTGCTTGTGCTGACCTGAAGATTTTACAGCCATCTTTTGAGCCAAAATAGTTTCCTGACACATCCTGTCCCCGCGGGCTTCTGGGACGTCACTAGCCCCAATCAGCTTAGCGTTAAACACCACCCCTTCACCTTTAAATCTATAGGGGTCATTTTTGGGATCTAAAATATAAACAGATATCAGGAAGATAAACATGTTGTGTTGGAAAAAAATGATATATTTTTGTCAAATAACAAACGGATATACCATGTATTTAACCGGTAGGTGAATATGTAATTTATAGTTACACACAGTCACACACAAATACAATTCAACAGAGACTTTAAATTAAATTCTCAAATCCAATCTACACTCAATTGCTTATTTTCCTGTGTAAACAAATATTTGTAAAGATAAAACATGAGAAATGTACACCTTAATTTTCATTTGCTACTTAAACTCACTGACCTAACAATGACAAATGAAATCTGTAAATTCTTTCAGATGTCTGCTGTGTTACTTACAAGATGTTACGTCAGTAACCAAACGAAAGATGGAGTTCATTTTGTGACTAAACACCTTTCCCTTCAGCTTACATTCTCTTCACACAAAAGACATGCAATCATGACTCTGACACACATTTGTAACATGGACACCTATCACCTGACACACAGGAAGAGTTTTTTTATTTTTAAATCTTGTTTTTCTATTATGTACAGTATTTAAATGATATCAAGCAATAACAAACCAAAGCAAATGTACTGAAACAGAAAGTAGACATGTGGATGCAAAGAGTTTAGTGATTATTTGACTATGTAATGCTGTACATGCAGGGGGTGT
>WFKH01007768.1:19484623-19500460 GCA_016163765.1 Magallana hongkongensis
CAAAAAGTGAGCCATCTCATACATCAGCAACACTAGCACTTTTGTAACCCCCGCTTCTTCAATAGAAAAAAAAATTGCGTACGTTCCTTGTAAATTGTTGAGGTTCTCTACTAGTATGTTAGACAGTAGTGCATGCAATTATTTATTTGACAATCTAGCAAATATGAAATCGTATCACATGTACATGTATACCATTGAGTTCATTCCGAGGTTAACGGTTTTAGTTATTAATTCAAGCGGGTTTACAGGATTTCAAATCCGGTATGCTAAACTGAAATACTATTCAAGACTAATTGTCTATATTCAGTATACATGTATGCATGTAGTATACAAATGAGTAATTCGTCCAGAGAAATCATTTGCTTTATTGGCAAAGAAGACTGTAGATGATTGCCATGAAAGAAACTGTATTTGTAAATCATCATAATCATCTTAACGAAGGAAAAGTACTAAAAAACTGAACAATGTCATGAATGCTAGTAGTTGTCTGTCAAACAAACCCATTTTACAAATGGGTTTGTTGTACTACATTGATAACAGATAACATTATACTAAATGAAATAAGTGGGGTTTTTTCGTTACTGGAACTGAAACTATTCATGTTCCTCACCGGTAAATTTTGGGAAAATCACAGTTCACCACAGAAGTGTAGTTTCCGAAAAGACAGCTTATTCTAAATACACTGGCAAATCCATCTACGAAAACTGTGAAGTTTTCGGTCTCCAACCACTTTTGACCTTGCTTAGTTTCATGATTTGTATTGGCGACAAGTTGAGTTCTTGTAACTCCTCCGGAGAGAGCTGACTGATAAAAGACCCGTCCAGCTTCTCAGACTGACAGACATCGGCCATTTCCGCCAGTCCACATTTCCGAAGACAGTCCACAAGTTCCACTACACTCAACTGATTGAAGAGTTTGTCAGAAGAAAATTGTTTTTCCTCCGATTCTCGTGAAATCGGTACCGTTTTCCCCACCACTTTACCCACCGGTTTGAACTTCGGAGTTTCAACCGATTTTTCTTTTCCTGGATTCATAGAAATGACCTCCGAATTCTCCATATCTACATATTCTGGAGGACTGTTGATGTTGGATATTTTTTGCTGTGATGGGGGCTTCCAAGGTCGCGGTGATGTGTTTGAAAACTTCAAAGATGTTGGCAGGTTTGACGCAAGAAAACTGCGGGCGTTGTCAACGTGATTCGCGTTACTTGCGACTTTAGTACCGTTGTCTGGCGGCACTCCTTTAATATGGAATGGCTTGTTAACTAATGGCGGTTTTGAACTTGGCGGGATAAAACGTTTCTGAGTATGTTTTGGTGACGCTTTTGGATACAGGTACTCATCCGACCCGCCGTCGCTCTCCTTTCGCTCAAATAATCTTGCCTTCATTGAGACATTTGTTCTGGTTATCGGAGCATCTTGTCTCCTGTCATTAGTTCCAGGAACACTAAAAGATCTCTTTCCCATCGGATAATTCAGTTTGTTCCCATTTCGCAGGGCCTGTTTTCTTTTCATATTTTTTTTGGGAAGTGTACTTATGTCTGGAACTGGAGGAAGATTGACATCTCTTTGAAGTAGTGTAAGGTCCGGATAATTATAATCGTGTGTAGCCTCTTGTATTTCTTGATTCGATGGGAGTCTTCTGTTACCGGATTGTTTGGGACTTCCGGTTCGATTTTCGTCTCCAGCTGCAGAGACAGAGCGACCTAGCTTCACCAAGAGATATGTATGGGCTCTTCTGAAGACATCTCGGACCGCTTGGAACTATTAGAAAGATAGAATCAAGCACTTTTTATTGATATTCTGGAGTGCATGTGTTATCTGAAAGCAGTTAATAAATTTATACAATATTTATATATTTATCGTCTTCCTTTATATTTTACCTTGGACGATGTTGCACTTTCTTTGGTACCACCATTATCATTTCTCTCCATTTTGAAATGCTAACCCTTTAACTAGAAATGAAGAAAGATGATTATTAAAAAACTTAAAAATACTACTACTAATACATTTGATATTTTACACCTGTTTAAAATGTCAAAAATCATACATAAAACCATAAAATTAAATAATTTATCAAAAACTAAACAAACTGTTTCTACACAATTTCAATGACCTGGAAAATGAATTCAACATAAATTTAATCTTAAAAGTAAAAAAAAAAAAGAAATTAAGTGAAAAGAAAGAATCATCATATTAAAAAATTGTTATAAAAGTTGTTTATATACCTGCATGCCTCGTGGTCCCCGTCAATAACTAGGCTACCGATGAACTTTTATTCTCCCATTATGAAGACTTTCGATAAAGTGATATAACTTGATACTTTCAGAAACGCCAATAGGATGTGAATCCATGCGCGGAGACCGTGTCCGACACGCGAGGCGGATGTTGTTGTGTATCGGGGGCTATTTTTACACATGATATTTGTGTCCAGTATACTTAAAGGTAAAGTTACAGGACGCGGAGTCAGAGAAAAGAAGAAGAGTAACCATGAAGTATCTCCAGATTTTCGTTATTTCGTTACTAATAGCTCTCTCTTTAGCGCAAAGAGGTAAGTATTTTACAGATTAATTTATCATAATTTAAAGGAAAATTAATAAGTTTTGAGAGTAATATCTTCTAGGTAAATCTTTAAAATTATAAAGCAGTAAATAAATAAGGAAATAGTTTATACATGATATAACAGAACGAAATTATCCTTTTTAATCTTGAAACTGATTCTTTGTTTGTGAAATATACCGGTATATTTAATGGAAAGAGAATTAAAAGTTGCATATATACATAAACATTTCAGTTTTTATACAAAGTTGTCCAACCCTTGACAGTGTAAACTTTTCAAAAATCGGTGACTTATTTAGAAAAATATATTAAATATATTAGATAATTTTATAGACAATATGAAACGTTTAATTTATCCTTCTAGAGAGAAAAGGTGGTTTTAGGAATAAAAAGTTTCCCAGACCACCGAAACAGTGTTCAACTGACGGCGATTGTCCAAACACAGCGACATGTCTCAAACCAGAATCGAGACCAAACGGGATTTGTGTACCAAGTAAGATTAAAATTCAATATTTTAATTTTGAAATATTTTCAAATCATCATAATAAGACATAAGATAAATTTAATATGAGAAAATACTTTGATCATATGCAATAGGCTAATTTCCATGTATATTTGATTAAAAGAAAAAAAGGCCGACATGTTCAAAAAGATGACATCTGAACTAAGAGGCTGTTCAGCGGACAGTGATTGTGAGGGCGCCGAGAAATGCAAAGAGATGCCTAAAGTAGGAGTGAACATGTGTATGTCAGGTACAGAATCTTAGAGACTTACAATCTTACAATGTATATCAGCATTAAAAAAACAAAATCAAAATAGAAACCCCAGAACGAACTAAAGAGTTTGATATAGTTGATTGGATCTTCTTTCGTAATGAAAATGTCCTAAAAGTGGTTATAACACGATATAGCAATTTAACATGATAATTTTATTGAGAATAATAACATTTTGCAGCTTAAAACCTTGTAAAAAGAAAGAGTATCCCGAAATAAAACGATACTTTCTGTAACTCAAGAATATAATCCCAAATGAAATAATTTTCGTAAATTAAAAAATATGTGTAAATTGTATTGAAAAGGGCATTTCTATTGTTCAAAACTTACATATGGAAGCAAAATTTTAATTAATTACAGAGGCTCTGACTAAGATGCTCCAAATGAAAGTAGCACGCCTCCCCGGGGTACCGAAGACATGTGTGTCTGAGAGCGACTGTACCGGGGCTGCCAAATGTGTGGACTTCCCAAAATTCAATAAACAGTTGTGTCTTGTTGGTAAGTTTGATATAAAAGAAATATCTACAGCTCAAATACAACAAATTGGAACATACATGAAATTAAAATTGCACGGGTCTATATTTTTTTCTTCAGAAGATCGACATTTGCACAGGATGTTGATGATAATTCACCAGAACTTTGAGGTGAAAGACAAAGATAACCTGGGTATCAATGAAAACAAAAAGAAAGATAGTGAAGATACTAAAGACAAGGATTCAGGCGAGGATTTCGACAAGAAGACGGATATGTTCAAAAAGATGGCTTCTAAACTAAGAGGCTGTTCAAAGGACAGTGATTGTGAGGGCGCCGAGAAATGCAAAGAGATGCCTAAAGTAGGAATCAACATGTGCATGTCAGGTACAAAATCTTAGACACGTGCAATGTATCAGCAGCGAAAGAAAAACCTCTAGGTTTTGATATCGTTGATAAGATCATCCCTCGTAATAAAAATGTTATAATAACTAAGATGTAGGAATTCAATATTATAATATTATATAGAAAAATTACCTTTTGCAGTCTGGAACCTGGTCCAGATAAAAATGATACATTCGTTAATTTGAAAATATATTCTCAAATGAAAAAAATTCCGTAAAGTTAAAAATATGTGTAAATTGTATTGAAAAGATTATATCTATGATTCTAAATGAAATTCTTGATATGAAATCAAAATTATATTAATTACAGAGGCTCTAACTAAGATGCTTGAAAAGAAAGTAGCACGCCTCCCCGGGGTACCGAAGACATGTGTGTCTGAGAGCGACTGTACCGGGGCTGCCAAGTGTGTGGACTTCCCAAAATTCAATAAACAGTTGTGTCTTGTTGGTAAGTATGATATAAAAGAAATATCTACAGCTCAAATACAACAATTTGAAACATACGTGAAATTAAAATTGCACGGGTCTATATATTTTCTTCAGAAGATCGACACTTGCACAGAATGTTGATGATACTTCACAAGAACTTTGAGGTGAAAGACAAGGATAATCTGGGTATCAATGAAAACAAAGAGAAAGATGGTGAAGATAACAAAGACAAGGATTCAGGTGTGGAGGATTTCGACGAGAAGACGGATGACAGTAAAAAGGACCTAAACTACGGAAAGGATAACGTAGACCTGTTTATTTCCGATCCACAGTTAATCAAAAGAAAAAACGAAGACTTGTTTATTTCCGATCCACAATTCCTCAAAAGAAAACATGGAGATAAAGGAGAGTTCGGTTTTTCTAAGTCAGACGACGGACACCAAATGAGAAATGACCCGTGGAGAATGTTTTTCTTGGGAGCGTTGGCAATGACTGGAATTGTCATCATCATGCTGACGGTGGTTATGTGGTAAGATTGCAGGGAACATCCATCCTGAGAAGCGATGGAGTTTTATTTTGAAAGTTTTCTATACTATATTCTCCCATATTAACGAGACTGGATGGTCATCAAATTACCCGGCCTCCAGAACTACCTTAAAATCTTAAATATTATATTTTTTGCCAAAAGCTTTTCATTGGTAAAGGAAAAAACCAATTTAGATTTGAATATTTTCCTATATCTTTTTCAGAGCTCTTCATCTAAAGGAGATTAATATAGCCTAAAAATGGTCACGACCATCTCTCTTAAGTAAATCTTTTTTTTGGTTACAGTTGTTTGAAATTAAGAAAGAGAAGTTTACCTGGAGATGCCACAGAAGAACAGGACACAAAAAGAAACTACTTGCGTCACAACGCCTTTTTGACCAAAATAAGCACAGTATCCCATAATCCTTACAGTAAACTTCACAACGAAAAGGTCTAAAACAAATGGAAACCGGTTTTGAATCTCCAAGTCAATAGAACAATTTTCATAAAGATTTTGATTTGTTCAAGAAAATTTGTCAATATTTTTTGTTAGCAATTCGACAGAGAATTTTTGTTATTTTTTTTGTTTTGTTTTGAAAAATTAAACTTTAAAAATTGACAAAATTGAATTTAAGCTGTCGGTGGTACCATCAAGTTATGCAGTTCGTCAATGGATTATGCTTGTTTAAATATGCTCTGAGAGACAATTTAAAAAGTCATGCAGTTTTCAGAATAACCATCTGAGATAAATTTGGATACGATTGACCTTGTTTTTAAGATGATTCGTGTAATTTTTAGATTTATTTTGAAGATTTGTGCTAAGTTTTAAGGGATCTTCCGATTATTAGGACTTTCATAAAATTTCAAGCAGCACTTATTAATGATTGCATACCGATGTTAATGGATATACTGTCATAATGATTGCATCTCTTCCTAACCGAGATTTTCTAATGAGAAACTGAAAACTGGTACCACATTTAAAAAAGATTCAAACAACATCCAACTTTTCTTTCTGAATGTTTATTTGTGTAAAGCAAAATACAACATACCGACAAGATAATAACTACAAATGTCTTTAAAAGACAAAAAAATTGATACAGTACGCATGCTCAACAGTTTGGGAAAGAGTTTTTTAAGGTTGTCCAATCCTATTAAGCTATCAATTTAATAGGTTAAAATTATATGTTTAACATAAAGTAATGTAAAAACAAAACAAATAATTACAACTTTTGTACATGCTTATACTATATCTACATGCAGCCCTAACATAAAATCCGCCAAATTATACATAAATTCACATGCACTTCTTTTAATTTCGAGCATGCCCGATCTCAAGCTGCAAAAGTGACTCGTAAATTTCAGACGTGAAGAGGACATTATTAAATTGGGTTAATTTAATTTCTAAATTAAGGAGACCGTACCTTCATTGTTTTTGGTTCTTAAATGTTACCAAAACTGTAACTCCTTGCAATGACTATTCGGTAGAATGGTTAATTTGTTATCAAGTTTAAAGAAAAATATAGATTTTTATATTATACACGAAAGTGAAGAACTGAGTAATACAACAATCTGTATAAAAAAAAGATTCCTCTATGTGACAAAAGCTGTTTATTGGAACTATAGCTTTAAAGTCTTGTCCGAAAGACTCTACCATATACGGGTACTTGTTAGTAAAACAAAACAAACAAACAAAAAAACAAAAAAACAAAAAAAACAAAACCGAAACAAAACACAAAGCAGTGATGATGACTTCTTTGCTTAAGCATGCTATTTATTTAAGTAAAACGTAATTGTTATTGTTTGGCAGTATGAAATGGTATGTTAGACGATAAACCACCTGTATTCGATGTTCCTACTCATACCGGTACCATGCATACATAGATATGGTTTAAAAGATCGACCCTATGACGAAATAGTTACTAAAATATAAGTACTGTATATACACGAAGCTGCACAAAATATGATCACGTCAGTATAGGCAAACTCTTTTCCAATTGATTGGGTATTGTTTGCATAAAATAATATACTAATTATATAAAGAAAAAAAATAACTGCGTAAAAAATACAATAAAAATAAAATTAACGTAATTAAGGGTCTTTACATTGAGTT
This sequence comes from Magallana hongkongensis, assembly GCA_016163765.1. Classification (NCBI taxonomy): domain Eukaryota; kingdom Metazoa; phylum Mollusca; class Bivalvia; order Ostreida; family Ostreidae; genus Magallana; species Magallana hongkongensis. Next base: position 19,491,894 of record WFKH01007768.1, read on the forward strand.
CTTTGCCACAATTTAAAACAAGAAGGTGTTCTTGTAGTGACACATATTTTTAAAAAAATAATATCAAATCCCTTTCTATAGTCGCTTGAAATTGAGAAACAAAATACCTTGTTCAAATTGTTTATTGAAGGTTTGGCATTTACTATTCTTTGTCACGGTTGCCCAAAAATGGGGACATTTGTGAAAAAGGGATGCTTCAAGTTAACTAGATTGTGTATGCAAGGAAGTTGTTAATCATTGAATTTCATTTTGGTTTAAGTTCCGGCTTGTTGTTGGGAAGCGTCATAAAGTCGCCAAGGTTCCGTCGTTCTCATGTGATGTCAAAATGACAAGCCATCGAATCCTCCTTCCTATCATTTCCTTGTTATATTGATATTCATTTAGACACAGTGATGTGATATCCATTCCTCGTATCGTTCCAGAGCTTCGACCATAAACACTTGGGGTGTACAAGAGACTAAACTTACAACAGTCCGTCCTGTTTTAAGACCAAACCATCGTGTTGTAAGACTGACACCATATATTTATGCTTTCAGTTAAAAAGTGTATAAATGTCGTGTTTACCGATGAATCTTTATTTCACTTGGACAACAGTGCTTAAATATTACTCTTTGAATCGCCAATTGGGGAATCCTATTGTAAATTGATGTTTATTCTGTTTTTGAAATATCAGGTGGCACGTCGCAAAATTATATATAAAAGTATAGAAAAATAACACATTAAAAATATACCGATGAATTTGGATGAACGGGATGACTGCACTGTTGTTTCCAATAGTTTATTTCGATATCGCTTTATATACATTATGAGTTTCGGAGACATGTCAAGGGACTTTTTTGAGGGAAAAATTACAACTTACAAGATATTTAATTTACGTGTGGGCGCCATCCGTCATTTATGATTTTGTTGACTTTAATCAACTGTAGATCACTAAGTTTAAAAACGGTCTTCAACTGTGTATCACTGAGCGAGCTCAGAAAGCTGCCGTCCAAACCTTCCTTCTCGCAGGCTGAAGCAAGAGCGGGCAACATAGTCTGCTTGAACAGGTCCACAACCTCACCGGTAGTCATGTCACTGAACTTCATTAAATCGCTGCTCCCGTGTGACATCGGCTGGATTTTACCGACGGGTTTAGGCGGCTTTGGCTTCGGCGATGACTGATACCGGGGTACATCGCCGGATGGAGGCGGACGGCGCATGGACGCGAGCTTGGTCAGATCCGGGTAGTCGTATTCCGCTAGTCCGTCGTCGTCGTCGTCACTACTTCTGATCTCGCCGAGACTCAGGTCGTCTTTGCTCGGAAGAACATGGGTTTCTTTAGAGCTGGGACGCTTTATCTCTGTGGAATGGGACCGTTTCAGCTTTTTTAACTCATGGTGAACTTTTTTCAGGCCAACTCTGAAAGTCTGAAAGAAACAGTCAAAAGGTTTGAAAAGCACGATTTTATGCATTACCAAGCCAACTTTGGCTCTTTACCCCACAATCCACATAAACACACAAACAAAATTCAACATTGCCATTTAAAAAATGCTTATATAGATCTATAGATTTTTTTAATATGATATAGATGTTGTAAAATTCATTTTACATGTATATGTAATAGAAGTAAAAATTTTTGGGGTCAAAGAAAATTAAGATATAAATTAAGATTAAGAGAAATAAATGATGTCCACAGTGATTATTTGTCCTACTCAAAGTAAATCTATTGTAATTGAACTATTTTATAAATGACAAGTATACAGTGATGTACCTTTGGTAACTTTGTAAAGTCTAATCCAGTTTTCTTTGAATAATCTGAAACAAAGATTTAAATAACAGTGAATTTAATTAAGAGCTATCAGCTTACAGTATGTCATTAAAGAAATCTTGGTATACACAAACTCATTTAATCGTATAACATTTAGCATACTAGTATTTCATTTGGAAGATTGGTCTTTTTTTTAAAAGAAATTTGTGCGTTTAAAAACAAATGAAGCACACAGCGATTGCCAATAATAGAGACAAAATAGCTGACATGTGAATACAAGTTTGTTTAATATTAAAAAATCTTAAATGTAGAGTATAAAAATAGTATTTATAGAATTAAAAAAGTACTACATTAAATTTAAATCATAGCATCTTACAGCTTGTATTTTAACTTTAATATAATTATATAGTTGCATGGTCTGATTTAAATCGCATAAAACAGATTTGTGTTTAGTCTGACCTGTTAGTTTGTTTTAATAAAAACCAAAAATCAAAACAAAACAACAACAACAACCAACCCCCCCCCCCCCCCCCCACCCCCCCCCCCACAAAAAAAAACCCAGAGTAAATAATAAAAAAATCTCTAAGAGATTGAATATGAATTAGTTACTCCTTTGTAATCTTTATATTCATCGTGGACCGACCAAAAACAATTTCTACTTTTCCGAGTTTCGTTATCCTTAACAAAACAAGTACAGTGTATATGAAACATAACTTTAGTAACACAGACATTCCAGACAATAACTCATGAAGTTGGACTACTCGTTTAAAATTCAGTTTAAAATTTTTCCTTCCCTTATATAATTGAAACTTTATTTTGATAGCATCAAATCTGGAAAAAAAAATCATTATGAAGCAAGTGAATATTTATAACGTCAAGAAGCATAACTGCTCTGGTAAGATAAAGCGAACTACTTTACACTGTGTTCTGTTAGTGGCATACTTACGCTCTCCCGAATGGTAATCCGCGTCTAAAATTTATTTTCAATAAAACGACTTCTTTTACCATACAAAATGAGTACACGACTAACTAGAATGATTGACGTTTGAAGGCATATTTACTTACAAACGATAAGTTGAATGATTTTATTCATTTAGAAAATGAGTATTTTCTAACCGAAGAAGACAACTCTCTAAAAACATAGCAAGCTGCTAGAAGCTGTTCTTAGCAAGGATCTACTTGTATCTACTTACGTTTAATCTCTGCGATTCACATTTTGTTAAAATGCAAGAAAAAGCACTGAATATTTTGTATTATTATTAAATTTTTTTTTAAAGATATATTACTGAAACAAATCTAATACATTTTCACAGGGTTGGGATGGGGGTTATACATTAGTATTGTTTTGGAATAAGCACAGTCTACCTTCTATTTCTTGTACTTCCGGTATCTCCTCATAAGGATTATCTGAGTCGTCATCGGAAGAGTTGTCTGCTCTTGAATCTGTGAGGACTGTAAAGCAATCTTAAGAATAATTGAAGAATAATTGAAAGAAAGACGATTTTTGATCTTCAATTTGCTAATGAAATTATTTTTTTTAAAACGACATGAAAAAAAAACATTGCATCCCTTTACTCATTATAAACCTTCGTTAACTTTTGTTTATTATTTAAAAATTATAATTTTCGGGTTACGTCATTGATATAAATAATGAATATCAATCAACATCCATCAAAAAGTTGCATGCTTATGAATCCGATAATAATGTAGCTACAGTTAAAAGTTGTATTATAAAATCATGAAAAACATTCAAGTAAGTACCCGGCAAGGCATGCTGTGTAATTGGTGCTTGTACCCTGGGTATTGGTATGTTACGTGGTATAGGTTTAACCACTGACGTTTTAGGTAGAGCACTCATTTCTTCATAGGCACATTCCTCATCGTCCGAATCAATTGAAGGCTTAGGAACTTTTCTAGGCAACACTTTCCTTACATTTTCTACATTATATTTCATGCAGTAGTTATATAGAGAAACAGGACAATCATATGCACATCTTTGAAAATTAGCTAAAAACCATTCAAATAGATATATACCATGCTGAAGAAATGCGAAAAAATGCTTGTACATATATATCAGTACTGCTTACTTTGTACGGGCGCTTTGGGCTTCGAAGAACGTGGAACTTGAGGAGGATTTCTCCTAGTCTTGGCTTTGTCTGAATCCTGAAAGTGGGGTCCCTCGGGTTGTTGTGGGGTATCTGTAATTGAAAAAGGCTTACAGATTTACCATTTTGTGTGTTAACGTTATTATTTGTATTTATCAATGATTAGGATCAGATCGATAAAATAATTGACATGGTTTTTATCGAATTATAACATCATGATTCTTTGTAGAGTTACATGTATTTCATTTTCTATTCATTATTCGTCGAAAATCTACGGTCAGACTGACCGTGGACAAACTCGCTGAATTTTTCTCGTTCTTATGAGTACTAATAATTCATGTTCTTGTTTTCCTCTTGGGTCCTTCACACTTTCGTGAAGGAAATATCCTCAATTGCGTTCTTATTTACGCATGCATCTATTTACAACGGTATACTTTCATAACACGATCTCTGCTTTGCTCTCTCAAAGATGGATTTGAAATGCACGTAGAAAGAATTTATATTAATGAAAACGCGAAAAGTTAAATTAGTTGACCCACTAAGTAAGCGAATGCGAAACTGGCCGTTCGTTTTCAACAATGCAATTCATTTAGTACTCAATGTTGTAAATTGTACATGATAAAATTATTAGAAATAGGAAGTTCTCACCCTTTGGAATTGAAAGATCTCTACTGCTTGCGTCTGCAATGTAGCAAAAATATCATTAGTCAAAAAAAGACACACTACATTCATGACGTCATAAGCTGACGCTAAGGAAGGCGTCTTGTCTGGTTTTTGACTTGTCAAAACATGAAAAGTACGTTAACTTTGATTAAATGTTCATTAAATCAAGATAAAAAGAAATTAAAAGATCATATATTTCTTTCTTTCTTACTATTATATAACTTGGCATAGAAATAGTATTTGAAGTTTAGAATCTAACAAGGACTCTATTTTTGGCGGAACACTGACCTAGGAAAATATCACATGTTTTTGTAATTCAGAATTATGGGCTTATTTAACATAATATATTTAAAACAATAACATTAATGCTGGATTTTTTAACCAATGTGAACTAATAATAAGTTACTTGGGATTCAGAATGAGTTATTAAAATATGATTTTCCAATCAAATTACATGTTTATTAGCTTTCTAAAACGCTCATTCTATAAATAGATTTGTGTAAAAAATATCACTAAAACCGGATTTTCTCTCTTACTAAATGGTCAATATATTAGCTTTTCTGTCAATTTATATCTTTATATGAAGTCTTCATAATATGTAAAAATCAGATATATTTCAATATTGGAAGCATAGAAAAGTAATCAAAATATCTTCAAAATTTAAGAAACTTAGAGGAAATGCGGGTCGAATAGAACTGATAGACATTGTGATATTTTATCATTTCATTGAAGAATAGAAACTTCATATCTTAAATAGATGTCTACATAACTACAGATAACTACAACATTTTTTATCATCCTTTAAGTTGAGGAAAAAGATAGTGACCTTGACTTGACCTTGATGCGAAAACAAGATGGTCAAATTTGCTTAAACTGATACTGTCATTTGGTAATATGGTCTGTTTGGCTGTGTGAAAATTTCATGAATTTCTCAATATAAAAAGTATGTCTAATAACGAGAAGACTCCTTCCTTAACATTGTTTTAATTAGTTACATAACAATTATATTGATATAAATTATATATTCAAAAATTAACATATTGGACATATAACATTGTTTAAAACCACAAACTGAAATAACAAAATTAACATATTTGTTGCAAGACATGACCATATGTACATATATGCATTTCAAGATAATTTCAAGATATGCCCGATAAATATGCATCCATTTTGAAATACATTGTATGTAAAACATCATAACATGTTTAGAAATGACACATGAGTATTAAACTGCGTGAAGTACTTTTGGTTTAATTTAGTGCTACTTTTGAGAGAATTTAAGTGTATGAAAGTGCATATGATACGTTCTTCCAAAGCATTACCCAATTGTATGAAAGCGTTTTTACAGTCTAAAAAATGCAGTGGTGATAGGATAAATTAAATAGCCAAATTTACAAACCACAGTGCGACTTTCAAACTTCCTTGTACATTAAACAAATCCATGTATGTGATTGGGAGATAGAAATAAACAAGTATTTGTTTAAAACCGATGGGACATGCATTGCCTTTTTTGATAACCTTAACAGGACATTACAATTTACACTTAACACAAATACCTAATATTTAAATAATGTAATATAAAGATTAGAAGGATATATAGTGTACAATCTTATTTCCTTGACACAAGCTTTGAGTTCTCACTGGTTGGACCGGTGACCAAATCTCAAGGGCCCCACATATATGATAGTAGTTTCAAGTTTCTTAGATTGTTTCATGTTTGTTTGGTCATATGTACACGTGACTGTTTTACTTTACTTATAATATATACTGAAAGAATGCATGCATGTAGACGAGAAGTATTGATTTATATCAAATGAATTTTACAACTGTACACGTGTGCAAGTGACTTATGGTTGACTGAGTTTTATCCTAAATGTTATTGCAATGCGTCTGTTATAAAGATAAATATATTCAACGAATGTTTTTAAGTTGGATTGGTGGTTTGCAAATTTGTAATTAGGCGCGTGCATAATAAGTATTCAATTTCATTCTAGCACATTTTATTATCAGACTTACAATCACTGAGGAAATATTTCCTTTAAATTCCTATTTGTCATACAGCTTCTATATTGTGTTCAAACAAAATCGCGAGCCTTTCAGTTAAAGGCAATTTGTACGCATATACATGTATAAATATACGTGTATATCCCTTGGATGATCAAACAAGTGTTAATTTAACAACATTATTTATTTAAGTACCTGCAAGTATTAATTTTCACATCGTTAATTCGTGTCTAATTCCGATATTTTTGAGATTGAATAAGCGGGAATATTTTCGTGCTTGATCGAAAACTTCGAAAATGATGTCAGACTTCTTAGCGTCAAGCATCGCTATCACCCAAACATCTATTCATTTGTGTTTTACATCTAGAAATAGCTAACAATATTTTTTTCTTTGAATGGAAGCCTTAAAGATTCTATTGCATAATTTAACTCAATGCATGCGTTAAATATTTGGTACAAAGGAACCGAAATACTGCGCTATAATGATTAAAACTTCCTCTTCCAAAACAGGTTTTAGAAAATATATTGTCATTAAGACCGCCCCCCCCCCCCCCCTCCTTTTTTTAACAACATTTGGAAGCAGTTTGGTTTATTCCCTGTTTCACATACACGGATGGTAATTACACAAATAATGAAGATAAAATATATTTACAACCGCTATGATGCATTGGTTAAACAATTAAAATATCAAAGAGTTGCATATTACAATCACCGTTTAACACATCGCCGCAAATGTATGATCCTTTCCCATCTAGAGACTTTATTGTGGCTCGAGACGATGTGTCAAAGAATAAATGGACAAAAATCTTTTCAAGGATTGGCTATTGACAAATTCACTTGTCACTTATCAATTACTTCTTATGCACTCCTCCCAAAAAAGAGAAGAAAAAAGAAGGGAAATACTAAATTGATGCAGTTTGTTTGAACTACCGTATATATTCCGTAAAGTTTGATTACCTTTTGCCGTGATAACCTAAATATGTTTGAAGAGGAACGATACGAAATATTTTATGATTTTAATCCGTGTTAATAAATCGCAAAAAGATGGTTCTCTACAGATTACTTTAACAATAAAATGCTTACTCTGGTGATTCATGCGGGATATGAAGGTGGCGACCATGAAATTCTTTCATGTGGTGATTCATGCGGGATATGAAGGTGGCGAAATTGCAGAAAAAATACATAACCCGCGTCAGCGGGTTAAGTAAATTTTTTTCTGCAATGATCGCTACCTTCATTACCCGCATGGATCATCAAAGAAAGCATTTTATTGTTTATATTTACATCTTTCTTTTAACAAATAATAAATTGGTTGTAGAAAGTAAGTAAAATTCACTAAATTACTGTTAATGTACATCAGTACGTTAGCTAAAAGAAACAGCCAAATCGTCTCCTATGGGAATTTCGAGTCTGACATCCTCATGGTCATTTCGTTTAGTCCGTGATTTTTCTTAGGTCGCTGTAGGTTTCGACCAATCGATAAACGGGGCGTGTAGATTTCAGTCTGGCTGTTTCTATAGAGCTATGAGTTAAATGTAAGTTTCCGTAAGATATAGAGGGAATCATACTCGGTAAATGTAAATATAAAACATTATCACTGTGTAGAAACGAACTAGGGTAACGCACTTTACCCTAGTCCAAGATGGCGAAAAGGAAACACGCTTCAAGTTTTTTCGCACAAGTATTCACCTTTTTAATGGTTGCTTCTAAAAACTATTGCGCAGTATATGTTGGGCGGTGTTAGTTTTCAATGTCCACTCGTAAATCTGTCTTAAATTGCTCGTATTTATAGAGATAACGCGTGTCGAAGATTCGCTCCAAACTAGGGTAAAGCCGATGAAGCGATATTTTGTGATTAGGGTAAAGAATTTTTGTGACTAGAGTAAAGTTACTTGTTTAACATTTAAATATATACTTTGTAACTGCTTTAAACAATTTATAAAATTGAAACAGACTTTTTTTTTTTGCTGCTACTGTCGTCACGTCATGCACACCAATTGAAGATAGTTTCTGAGGTATCGGATGTACAATTTAGACTGGGGCCT
>WFKH01007768.1:19539265-19561528 GCA_016163765.1 Magallana hongkongensis
ACTACCAGTACACTGTTAACAGTGTACTGGTAGTCTGTATCTTTGCTTTCAAAGTGTGAACAGATGCACAGTGCCATGCCATAAAACATAATCTTTAGAGTACGATAAGACGGGTATATAAGACAAGTGTCAATTTACCATAGTTCTTGATGTTGGTTGAGCCAAGCCAAAATAAAATGATAAATGTAAGACCTTCATAAAGTGATAACCATGATATTACAAAAGTTGACCCCCCCCCCCCCAAAAACAAAAAAAAATTTAAACTAAAAAAAAAGCAAAATGAAAAATCAAACCAAAAAATTTTTTTCTTTATTAAAAACTAAAAAAGGTACTGGTTGTTTAACAGATTGACATTTAAAGTTCTAAAATACATTGTGAAAAACCCTGCCTGCATGATATGAAATGTTTTAGAAAGCTGCCTACAGCATAAAAATCTACAAAAGACATTATTTCAGATTACAAAAACTATAAAGTTACAACAAATAACAAGAAGCCATGTGCATCAACAAATTGTTTGTTAAATGCCTTTTTATGTATCACAGATACATCTAGCTAGACAAATGATAATTACCAAAGGAAACTCAACAAGCCATGTACTGATATTTTACTAGCTTACATCTTGTGATGCATGAGCACTAAAAATAAATTGTTTTTAATATAATGTTCATCGCTCTTCACACATACATCATGTACATAGAATACAAACTTATTTGGTTTTGATTTATCATTTAGACCCACTGTAGATACACGAAAGTGTAGAATAAAGGTACATGTATCATAAAAACAAGTGAAAAATTGATTTGGTAAAAACTGACTCAAACTAACCAATAAAACGGGGCTGGCTGACAACATATTTCACAAACATTGCAATGTGAACAGAATTCATATCAATTTTTCAGCATCAAATTTGATGCAAGAGGTTAGATAAAATAAAGGTACAAATAAGTATTGGCACCTTGTTTTCTTTATGGAATGCTTATTTTAAATGGCACAAATATTTCGATACAATTGAAACTAATATTTCATTGAAATGAAATGGTTACACAGCTATTGTTGAGGGTTCATCAACCAAATAAAGTGCATTTTCAGAGCCCCCATGTGCAGATCTTGGTACGGGTGTACTGACAAACGGTTTCATGAGAGGTCCATTAGCATTACACACCTTTTCCCTGTTCATATGGTCAGGTGTGATTATTGGAGAGAAGGTGGGGCTATTCTCCACAGACTTAAGAGCAGTTCTACTGGTAGATTCCCTTTTGTAGCTTTTCATTGGAGAGAATCCAAATTCCTGTTCAGATGCATCACCATATTGACTTCTTGCACTAAAATCTGATGGAATGTCTCCATCAGAGTCAGTATCTGAATAGGCATAACATGAGTGCTTGAGGGCACTGACATGTGTTTTGGGTTTGGAATGTTTTTCTGCTGATTTGGCTTTGATTCCTTTTTTCTTTTTGTTTCTTAACATTGGAGCAGTGTGGTATCTATTTTCATCCAAAACTCTGTTCTCTTTGTCATTGTATCTAGCCTGACTTCTCTTGTGGGGGACATTCACCCCTTCCACCCTCTTTTCAGGAATGGTGTAAAATTTTCTGTTAGTTTTACTCTGAATGATATTCTCTGAGCACTTGGAGCGGAATTTGTAAGGAGATTCCGTCAAATCAGATATACTCAATTCATCTCTTTCCTTCTCATTTAAAGAGCTGTGAGGTACATTGTCTTGGGATCTTCCTCGAAATTTGTATGGGGATTCCTTGAGATCCACCACTTGCAGCTTTTCTAATCTTGAGATGGGAGGAATGATAGGGGGCTTCGAGCAAATAGCTTTTGGAGTTTCCAAATCACTCATCTCTAGCTTGCTGGAATCGAATAGATCAACACTTCTTCCTAATCGCATAGGAGATGTTTCAATAGTGCTGACTTGCAATGGGGAGACCTTTTTGTTCTGGTGGGATGTGTAGTAGCCATTTTTATCACAGCTTTCTGGGCTATCATTCATTTCTGGGGTGAAAGCTTGAGATTTCACAGGCTCAGTAGAGTTATCCATGAAGCTTGTGTCCGAGTCACTCATCAAATAGCTTAAACCTGGTAAAAGGGATCTTCTTCTTGGAGTCCCACCCTCTGTGTTATCTGATTTCATTTGGGACATATCACTTGATGAGGAATTAATTATCACAGCTTTATTTAATTTCTGATGATTTTCAAAGTTAAACGCACCTTTGTAAGGGTTGATGTTTGAACTGGAGTTATCCTCTGTCTCTGAAAAATGATATCCACTATCATCTGTACTTTTTTCAACTGAATTTCCAGAAAGGGAATTAATTCTTTGGTTTCCGTTGCTAATAGGACAGGGGTCTGTATTAGATGGTCCATTGTAGGAGAGCCTTCTTGGAGTTTCACCGATTTGAGTGAAATCAGAAATTTGGCAAATATGATACATATAGCTTTTCCCTTGCAACGATTCCCTTATGTTCTGCTTATAGACCATTTCTGATATATCACCCTCATCATAAAACACCTCATGGTCATCTGGCCATGGAAATGAAGCATTCATATGATCAGTAATATCAGACACAGAAGAAATATATCTACCATGGCTGGGAACAGGGACATGAAGGGATGAAATATCAGCAAAGAAATTGGACAATTCTGATGACTCCACTTGATCTAACATTCCAGTGTTACTCTGCGACGTGTATTGACTTCTAGATGTACCACTGTAGCTGTAGCTTCCGTCATATCTTTCTCCTGAAACTTCTGAGTTTGAATTGTACTGAGAGTCACTAAATGTGTTGCTACGATGGCTTGTTCTAGCTAAAGAGCTCTTAGTACCATTGATACTGGAATCAACAGGAGTTTGAAAATAAGAAGTCAGGCGACATGAATCATTTTCTCTGGCTGGTTGGGAAACAATTTGTTGCTTAGAGTCATTGAAATAACTCGAAGGTTCCAGAGTTATTCTCTGTTGTGACAGCTCCCAAAGTTTTGCTGGATCAAGTGGTGACATTGACAACTTGTTCCTGCCATACTCAAAAGAAGAACTTCCACTGCCAGTAGCCACATCGTCTTTCCAGCTCTGAAGACTTTGTGGACTATCCTTCTTTTGCTGTTGATCATTCTTTTGGCTTAGTAGAGAGAAATGTTTATAGGTAGATATTTCATTACTTGAATCCATGCAACTTTGAAAACTTTTTGAACTATCTTGAGGTTTCAACACAAATCCACTAGAAGAATCATGATCGCGAGAAAAGGCTCGGTTAACTTCTGCTTTGATTTTATGAGAAAGCGATTTGGAGCTGGAGGGAATTAATTGTCTTGAGCTGCTTGCACTGACATATGACACACGGCCTGATTCAAGGGTCAGATTTCCATCAGATTCCTGAAGAGAAGACTCTATACTAGGGGCTCTGTGGTAAGTCGATAAGGATTTTCCACTCAAAAAGCGTGTAGAGTTCTTCACTGGAATGACATCTGGTACAGCAGAATTCAGTGACAGTTGAACACTGTTGTTTTGTCTGTCACAATTACTAAGGTTTACTGATGTGGTTAGCCATTCAGAGATACGAAATGATGAGTCTGAGGTATTGAAGAAAGAATCTCTGTGCTCCTGACGCTAATACAAAAAACAAAACAACATGAGTTGCAATTCACCTTTAATTTAGAAATTTGAATGTTTTAAACATACATGTCTCTGTGATCTAGGATAATATTTCATATATTTTAAAATTTTCTTTCCATAGAAGGAATTGCAATTTAATATTTTGTATTGATATGTATCAAATATATGTATACGTACCTTCATTGCAACAATTCGTTTGAACCAGTTTGTTTCCTGTTCTTTTTCTTGTTTGACTTTTGGCATTGATGGATGACAGCAACAGTAATACAGACACATCATGATAGAACCTGAATAGGATAAGAGAGAACCCTATTACCAATGATGTTCATGTTAAAGAAGGAAATCAAACAATTGTTCTTTGGTTCAATAACTGAACATGTTCATAAATACACTTTTACAAATTAGTATACATGTAGATTCTATTGCTGTTATTTATGATTAAATAAAAGAAAATTAATAAATGGGATTTTATGGTGACAACGTAAATCATTGTGTTCTTTTAATATCTTATTTTGGTATTCTGAAATTCTAATATTTTTATACCTAAGGCAAATCCTCCATATATGACAGTGGGTGCTACAATGCTCAGCCAATCTGATGAAGTTTCACTCTTATAAAGAAACCACAGAATAACCAGAACTGTGTTTTCTACCATAGATACAATGTAGTACACTGCCAGTCGCCTACGTGAAGAGCCGTCCTTCAAGTTCAAGAAGCAAAAGATGTAGATAAAGCCAGACACTGCGTTGAAGATACGTTTCTCACATGCTGTATCGCCAAAGTCAGCTTTCTGTACAGTGATCCATGCTGTCATAAGCAACCAATGTAATCCTGTGATAGACAAACAGTAACAGGTTTAAACCTCCAGACAATTTGCATTGAGAGCTGAGCACAACAGAGAGTAGCAGGGTAATTAAGATTGCAGTGTGCTTTCAATATTATTATGTAAAAGGAAGCTTATCATCTTTAAAAGAGGGCTGGATAGTTGTGGCCATTTTTGGACTATATTGATATCATTTAGAGGAAGAGCTCTGCATAAAGATAAAAAAAAAATAGTCAAATTTTGAATCAAAATATTTGGATTTTTTTCTATACTTGTAAGGCCACACCAATTCAATTTCTTGTTCGTCGGACCCGCGCGCTCGTATTTTAATAAAAGTGCAAAAATAATATTATTTTAAATTTCCCGCGTCCGGAAAATTTCGTTCCGTTTCCCGCTCCAATTTATTTTTTACTTTATATTCTCGGTCTCATTTGCGTTAAGAAATCACCGGAAATTTACTATTCCTTAGTAGTAAGAGAATAAACGTTGATTATCTTGAACAAAATACGCTGTTTTTAAATCTCAAAGTGAAAAACAACAGAGAACGATGATGTGTTTTACTACAAGCACTGCCATAAATACGACTTTTGATGTTTTAACGACTTATTTATTCTCTTCGAGAGACTTGGTAATCGAAATGAGGTTGACAGCATGGATTGGTCAATATACCAGCTCAGTTTATAGAAGCAAAACTTTTCGACATTGGAGTTAATAAGATTTTAGATACGCTTGGATGTAAGTATAAAAATTCATAACATGTTTTGAGATTACTTTGGCTCTAACCCTCTCTATTACATATTGCTGCATATCGTGTGGGGAAGACACACACACACTCCATCTAAAATATAAAGCAGGGGTTGAGTCAGAGAAATAATTTTATAGAGATGTTTTTTATTGCGTTTTTGGGTCTTAGAATTGACAATACACATGTACATTTACTATATTTTCTCTAAATTTTAACACAGGTTTATGGGTAGAATACCATTGATGTCTACAGGTCATATTAATTCTCAAAGTGAAGATGATCGTCAAAATATAGACTATGCAATATTCAAAAGGGTTGGAACATTTTCCTGTGCGAAGAATGTGGCAATTGCATTTACAACTACAAAAATTGACAAAAGACCAAGTAAGTGATATTGTAAACTATCATTATTAGATGAAATAATGAACAATGTCAATAGCTCAATGGCAAAACTTGATCATATTGTTACTGTGTAACCATATTTATAACTGCTGTGAATATGGTATATTTCAGTTAGAAGGTTCATCTTCAACATATAAAGGAGGAAGATTAACTTCACTTCTGGTGTTTCCATTGTTCCAGGAACAAAGAATTCAAAGCTTGGTTTTAATGGTTTGAAGAGCTTTAACCTGCTCTTGAGATGTGGAAACCTGCTTCTTCAATGCTTCACTGAGACATTACCTTCCTCCTATTTGTATCCATTGTGAATCAGTCAAAGACTTTCTGTATTGTAAATTTGTTCAATGTTTTGGATTTTATTATTTATCTAGTTGTGATCACACAAACATGAAAGACTAACTACATCTATAAGCTTTTTGAATAAATAGTTTCTTCTCATCCTATATTTATTTAGACTTATTTTGTATATCACAATAATAATAATACTCTACATTAAAGCCAAGCAAAAAAAAGGCAAAATTATCATAAAAGTCATGTTTGTAACAAACAATATTTGCATCTGAATTCAGTAAAGAAAACAAACATGTCAATCTCGATAATTAATTTAGGTTGTATATGTATTGTTGACCTACAATAATTGAGTGCAGATATATGGAAATCATTTAATGTTTCATATTTTACATGATTATTTAACTTTATATAGATTTTTAGTCCTTTTTACTCTCCAAATGTAAAAAATTTAAAAAAATGTAATCGCTCGCTCCACCTTTTTTATGTACCGCCTGGAAATTATGTCAAAACAAAATAATAATATTATAATTATCAAATCGCTCGCCCGCCCCTACTTTTTTAGGTCATTTGTCCGAAGAACAAGAAATTGAATTGGTGTGGCCTAAATAGTTTATGGCCAAAAATATCATATTGCAGACCTAATGAATAATTTGTTGACCAACCAGCCTCCTTAAAATGCTTATCAGATTTCAAACTGAAAGTATTGTTTTGAAAAATGTAAACGTTACCCAAAACCAGAAAGGTCCAAGCCTTGAAATGTGATGCAAATACAACAATAGCAAGGACTCTGCCACTAAGCATGGCTGTTTGCCATAGTGTGTGTACAAGCATTGTCAATCCACTTCTTTTATACTCTGTCTGATAAGCCAGGCGCAAACCATCCGAGTATGCTGACACAGACCAAGCAATTGATGTCAAGGAAAAAAAGGTTGATATTCCTGAAAAAAAAATTAAATTTATAGTCAATGTGTTATAAAACCCTGGATGCATCAAACGAAATATATCAGATTTAATTTTATCATATTAAATGGAAATCTTCACTGAATAATATACAAAAAATATATAATTTTTGAAAGATTGACAAAAATTTTCTGAGTTGTTGATTACACTTTACCAATAATCCAATCAAAATGCTGGAATGTGATGATGACATAGAGCTGAAGCAAAAGCTGGGGAGCTGACTCCAAAAACGACTCAAATAGTCGCAGCAAGCAGATGTCATTGTTAGCACAGTAAACTGCATCCAAATCATCATGATTCTTGGTTCTTCTCGACTTAATTCCAAGCTTTAGTACTCTCCAGTACCTATGGTAGAAAATGAATTTACACTATGTATACAGACTGTATGCATTTACAAACAAAACTGTAGTGATGAAATATTAATAATGTAAATAAACATTAAAGACACATAGCTGCGCATGAGTGAATACAAAAATACTGCTTGCTATGAAGGAGCAAGACATTTACCTGTGTAAAGGAGCCAAGAAAAAGGCATGAATCAAGAAGTTCTTGATTGTCATGGACCCATCTGTAACGTGCCAACAAAAGCTGAAAATCTGCATGGCAAAGGTGGAAAGTGCCACAAATGCCAGTGATATAGCTCCCCATACAGCATGTCCATCAAGGAAAAAGACTACTATCACAGCCACATCTGTGATAAAAATAAATGTATATTGATAACATAGCAGCAGTAAAGTTTTATATGGATGATATTGGTGTTATAGACTCTTAAACTTGTTATTGTCTTCGGAGTTCCAAGAGAGCATTTTAAAAGTAAAAAGAAAATGAAAGGCAAGAAAAGGGTACAGAGAAAAAAGGGGGGAAAATTTACCCCTAAATATAAAAAGAACACCCCCCCCCCCCAAACAACAAGTTTTAAAGTGTATACTTTAACAGGTAGCTAAATTACCCCTAAGCTGTTACCTTAAGGCATTGTAATACCGCGCATTGTGTAGCTTTATATTTTTATCAACCTCTATACTCTAGTCCATCGTACATGTACGTACACCCCTTATGCTCTTGTCAGAATCATCATACCCCAAAAAATTTAAACCATCTATGATATTGAACCACAGGTAAATGGGATGAACCATGCAGTCCTATTTATCTAACAGAAATGGTAGGAAAACGCAAAAAGCACTGAAGAATGAACCTGGCATTGGTCGTATGGAACAATGTTTGGAGTATTATTGGTATAACAAAACTCAAAGATCCAGATAATTTGGACTAGTCTACTTGGTGATCTACTCCAACCTACTCTCTCTACATCCGTCAACAATCTCATATTATGACTTTAAATCCCAATTTAATACTTTAAACACAACGAAAGAATTGTAACTATATCTTAAGAAATAAATCAAAAACATAAATGACATTATTAATGTATTCTATATTTCATCATGGTAACCACATCCAATATATAACATGCATTTTTGGTGCATTGAAGCGACAATATCTTTACCTGTTACTACGTCTAGTATATATGAGAAAAATGACAAAACTGTCACAAATATGTCGTATAGTGTAAAAGTCTTCTTATACATGGTTAAAATGATATCAACGAATCATTATTTCAAATTTTGGCGCACACTGGCTGCCATCTTGGGTATACATAATAGTTAAAATATGTTCATGTCCGGAATAAAAATCCGGAAATCAATTTTATCACCGTACTTGGTTTAGTATTTTATTGAGCGTTTAGAATATCCTTCTTCATATTTCGAGTTTTTCAGGGCATGTGAATCTGAATGAACAGATGAAGCATTAAGCAGTGACATTTATTGTCTGTTCACAAGGTTGATCGAGGTAACATTTTAAAGAAGTAGAAACCTTATACATTAATAGACCTACACATCGCTTGTCATAACAAGAACTCAGTATTTTGCAGGTTGGGCACAGGTCACCGTTTGGTGGTTTGAGCCCCATTTGGTGGTCAAATGCCTGTATAGTATACCTATTTTACCTACCAAAGGGTATTTATTTTTCAGATTTGCAGGTTGCCTTGGGCACAGGTCACCGTTTGGTGGTTTGAGCCCCATTTGGGGGTCAAATGCCTATAACATATGGTATACCTATATTACCTACCAAAGGAGATTCATTTTTCGTTCAAATCAGATTAAGTTTTTCTAAAGTAAATGCACAACTTGTTTATTCCAGGGGCAAGTACTTTTACTTCATAAGTAAGCAATCTTTTACAGTACCGATCAGACCCAACCTAACACCAGAGCAGACCCCAACTAAACCCCGGGTTTACTTTTGGGGTTTACTGTGGGTCAGCTTATTGAAAATTTGCGTCAAATTTGCGTCAACTCGGGGTTTACTTTGGGTCCACTCGGGGTTTACTTTGGGTTTACTCGGGGTTTGCTTTTGGGGTCCACTTTACACACTGAAGTGTGAAGCAGACCCGTCTTTTATCTTAACATCTTACTGCCTGTAATTCCTGCACCTTGTATATTCCAAATACACATGTAGTGTCTGCTTTCAGGGGTATACTTCTGATCGGGGTTTACTCTCTGTGTCCACTCTGGGTTTACTCTGGGTCTGCTCTAGTAAACCCAGAGTAAACCCAGAAAGTAAACCCAGGGTTTAGTTCGGGTTTACTTTCTGTTAGGTTGGGTCTGATTGGTACTGTAAAAACTCTTTGCATTGATTTTTGCACTTTGGTTTTTAAAAAAGGGTCAAACTGAAATGAACCCCAGAAGTCGCTTATGTTTCTGTCTTCAAAAGACTGATTTTATTTAAAGTATGACATTGCCTCATTCCTCAAATTTTTACTTTTGATTCCTGTTATCCAGGCAAGTGAAAAACAATTGCAGTGAATAAAAACCATGATCTTTACTAATGTCCTATTTGTGCATCATTTCAGTGAAATGCCTTGCCTTAAGTAAGTCAGATTGTAAAAAAAATGTTGAAATTATAAAGTTTATGTAATTATTACATCATAGGTTAAACAAGTTTCAATATTTTAATTTTTAAGAACCTCTCAGACTTTATTATACCCATCTTATGGGGCTTAGCACCTGATTGCATGCCATATAAAAAAAAAATTGTGACACCAGCAGACATCACTCCTTTACCCACCAAAATTACAGGCACCTGACATAAAAATCATTTCTTTTTTACAGGAAGGTAATTTCCCTTAATATAATATTTAAAGTTTGGTATAATAAATGGATCAACCTATAAAAAGAAATTAAATTCTGATATAAGTACATTAAATTATAGGTCACAGACACTTAATTTTAAAAACATGTTCTCTGAATATCTTTGATTTGGCTATAAATCAGAGGACTTTGACTTCTGTAAGGGACAACAAATGTATTACATAACAATGATCTTCTTAAGTACATAAATTCAATTTGTGATATAAATTTGGCAATTCAGGTTAAAGTTTGTTTAATTGTGACCCCAGACAAATGGGGCCACATGATAGGTGCAAAGTTTTTATAAGGACAATTTTAGGAAAATTGTTATCTTAGGAATTATTATGCCTAAAACTTATAAATACATAGAAATGCTTTTTTTGTATGGTAAAGACTTCAATTTATTAATGAAACATGAAGGTAGTGTGTAGATGCGAAGATAATGTGTTGATGCAATGGTTGTTTAAAGTTTTGCAAAATTCACTTGAGTATTGTAACTTAGGTGAATGATGTAGCCCACGGGCCTCTTACTTATTATTTAGATTTAAACTTGTGGAAGATAACTAACAATTTTCCGTCTTTTTTTTTTTTTTTTACAGTGTTTTGTTAAAAAAAAAAAAAAGCAGAATGGGGAGCCGATTGCCACCGATGCCCAGGATATCTGAAATTGTAAAACTTTACAGACTTAGTGCAACTAAGAAGCTTTCTCAAAATTTTCTCCTTGACATGAATGTGTGTCATAAGTTTGTGAACTGCATCTCAGTGACAAAAGGATCACATATCTGTGAAGTGGGGCCAGGACCAGGGGGAATAACTAGGGCATTACTAGAAAGTGACGCTGAAAAAGTTCATGTGATTGAAAAAGACAAGAGATTTTTGCCACCATTGGAGGTAAGTTTAGATAGAACATAAATCATAAACCTGTTCACAATTGCCTGTGCCTGATAGTAGTTTCATTGAAGAATTTATTCTAGCCCTTTAATTTTCATAAACTATGAGATTTTCCTATCTTTTTAATTAAATGTAGGTACGTGTACCATATGTTTCTATGCTCTTGCTTGAAGAGTACCATTATATATTTCCAGAATTCTTAATTTTATCTAAGACTCAAGATTTTCTTGATTTATGAAAGGCTAAGAGGTTTTCTAGTTTATTAGGGACCAAAAATTGATTTTTCTTGATAAATTGTGTTTGCTTGTGCCAAAAAAAAGTTTTGAACTTAACTTTTTTCAGGCTTTAAGAGCAGCATCTGGAGGCAGATTAGATGTGCATCTTGGAGATGCAAAATATTTTGACATGCACAGTTTATTTCCACCTTATTGTTCAAGACCATGGCCAAAAATGACCCCAAAAATAAATATAGTTGGAAATTTGCCATTCAATGTGTCTCTTGGACTTTTATTGAAATGGCTGGAACAGATTTCCAATAAAAGTGGACCTTGGCAACATGGACGGGTGCCTTTGACTCTTACTTTTCAACATGAGGTGGCAGAGAGAATTCTAGCAGATGTAGATTCCGAACACAGATGTAGACTTTCAATCATGAGTCAATATTTGTGCAAAGTAAAATACAGATATCATATACCTGGTAAGGACTAGTGTATTTTCTTTTCTTTTTTTTCTTAACTTGAAGGGGTGGGGGCATCCTAATTTTCAAAACATACAGTAAATATTTATACAAGTATTTTGAGAAATATACCTAGTGCACTCATATAATGCATTAGACATGTTAGAGTTGTCAATTCAATCCATATTTATTAATGGTTACCATACTTACTTGCCTTTCTGTTTGATTACTCATGGACTTTGTTATTATTTAATAAAAAATTCAAAATTTAAGCCTATTCATGCACTGTAGTTCATACCCCTGACTAAAAACAACAACAAAGTAGATGACCAAGGTGCTAATTCTGTTAATTGTTATTAAAACGGGACAAGGTTTTGATTTAATGTTAGATTCTGGGAAGCTGAGATATTGGTACATTAAAATGAGGGACAAACCATAAAAAGTATATTGCAAAGTTGTTGTTTTTTTTCATGGAGAACTGATTCTTAAATTTAATACTTGGACCACCCTACAGGTACTTAACTACTTAAATAACAGGTTACTTTTTGACAACCCTAACAAATTTATATATGTTTTTTTTTTAACAGGAAAAGTTTTTGTACCAGCACCAAAAGTACATGCGGCAGTTTTATACATAGAACCATTAAAGACTCCCCTCATAGACCAACCATTTTCACTGGTTGAGAAAGTTGTATCTACAATATTTCACTACAGACAAAAGCATATCAAGAGAGGAGCACAGTAAGACCATTTTTACATTAGTCATCAAATCGTTTAAAATAACTTATGTACAATGTATGAGTTTACTTAATGTTCTGTCCACTTTATAATAATGCTACCAATACTTCTTGTTACATCAAAGAGTTAATGACATGATTATTGATCTATCACAGATATATAGAGTTACATCAAAAAATTTTAAACTACTGTATAGCAGGAAATTAACTCGTGGAGTTAATTTCAGCTATATTCGCTGAAATAAAAATTTCGTGAATTTAACTTCTAGTGAATAATTGTTTGAGTATAATAATGAGGAAAAAATTATATTTACTTAATTATTTATCTTATCATGAAAAACACAACACAAAATATGTTTCCGTTTTAATTGCATAACAGTACAGTTGAACCCGCTTACAATAATAGTTATTTTGTCAGGAAAAATAATGGTATTAAGCGGTCTATCATAATAACCTATCATGGCTATTGTCAAAATTGAGTATTACTAGCTGAAAAAATTGCATGATCCACCAATAAACTTCCGATTAGCTGACATGCTTTCATTTTGGGTTTTTTTTCCTCTACCTCCGGTTTTGACTAAATCTACCAAGACATAAATGAGACAATTCTTTTTTTAATAACTTCTTTTAATAGAATAATCAAATAACACACAAGAGTTGTGCTAAACCTTTCTTAATGAAGCACATTCTTCCTATTACATAAACTGTAAAAAGAACTGCAGTAGTTAAACATGACACTTGACAGGTACCCAAGCCACGTGCGGTGAGGCGTGACTAATTCTGTCTGCCCACTGCTATCGGTAAATTTCAAAGTGATTGGGGGGCTCAGAGTGTTTTTACAAGCTACTCATGAGTGTCGCACGTGAAAAGGTGTGAAACTCAATTGACAGAAGCAATCTTTCCATTATAAAAGCAGGTTGCACTTAAAAAAAAACTGTTTATTAACCGATGAAATTATGAACAGGTTTTCTATAATTGTTTTTTTTTTAAATGAAACCCACATTAAAATAATTATTGTTTTTATCGTTGTGATTTAATATACATGTACCATGTACAGATAATCATGATCAGTATTTTGTAAAATTAAATAGGGTTTGAATTTTGTGTTTTACAAATTTTTGTTTTCCGCGAATTCAATGTACTGCGATTTGCTGCAAAATGAAAAAATCGCGATCATTTTCAACTGCGATTTTAACCGGCTATACAGTAATAAAACAGCTTTCAAGGGTTAGCCATTTGCTCTTTATATCTATCAAACCCTGTTTAAATATACATGTATTTTTTAAATTCTGAAAATTTTTTAAAGAAATACATCATTTCTCATATTCAAATTTTGTCTTTTCAGAGATCTGTTCCCACCAATTATGTCAAACTTAGTGGATGACTTTTTCAAAATTTCACATGTGGATCCTACCAAGCAGTCATTCAGACTTTCTATGGAGGAGTGGAGTGGATTATGTTATGCATATGAACATTTGTGTCTCCTAAACCCAGGACTTATTGACTATAACTACAGAGAACCCAGAGCGAAACACGTGCTTACAACATCACCTCTTGTCAGAACATCAAATCTGCATGAATTACAATAAATTATAAAAATCTGAGGGTTTCATTGGTTGTTTAGATCACTGCAATTGTGAGATCATTGGTCGTCTGTCATCAATGCTTTTCACATTGAAATTTTTTTTGAATTCTTTTTGGAAAGTAATTGCCCTAATCTGATTAAAATCAGATTCTCAATGTTCCTGTTTATTTAAACAATAAAATGCTTACTTTGGTGATTCATGCGGGATATGAAGGTGGCGACATTGCAGTAAAAATACATTACCCGCGTTAGTGGGTTATGTAAATTTTTTCTGCGATGATCGCTACCTTCATAACCCGCATTAATCATCAAAGAAAGCATTTTATTGTTTATATTTACATCTTTCTTTTAACAAATTAATAAATTGATTGTAAAAAGTAAGTAAAATTCACTAAATTACTGTTAATGTACATCAGTACGTTAGCTAAAAGAAATAGCCAAATCGTCTTCTATGGGAATTGAGTCTGACATCATCATGATTATTTCGTGCAGTCCATGATTTTTCTCAGGTCGCTGTAGGTTTCGACCAATCGATAAACAGGGCGTGTATATTTCAGTCCTGTCAGTTTCAGTTGCTGTAGATTTCAACCAATCAATAAACGGGGCATGTAGATTTCAGTCTAGCTGTTTCTATAGAGCTATGGATTAACTAAGTTTCCGTAAGAAATAGAGGGAATCATACTCGGTAGATGTAAATATAATGATTTGTTGCTATGAGGTCAGTATTTTAATGAATATTTATATATAAAAGGTCACAAGGAAATGACCCTTTATTGGGCTTCTTTAGATGTTATCATTATAAATAGGAGCATCGAGGGGCTGATTGTAATCAGATTGGTAATTGCCCAGTCTCGACTGCACCCATTGGGAAAGAGGATCATAATTGTAAAATTCCTGATCCCACTTTCTGAATGCAAGAGCTATAAATATCTAGAGGGTCTTGCTTGTCAAATAATGGGCATTGTCAAATTGCATTATTTTTTTATTTGAACACTTATTTGCAGTCAAAATCAATGCTGGTACTAGGTTTGTTGATCCTGAAAATTGTGGAGTTCAAAATGAAAAGGCTGAACAGATTTTTAAAAGATAAACATTAAATTCAGAATGTAGGTGACAAAAGTATGTCAATTTTTTTCTTTTACTATATATTTCATTGAAAACCAACATTTTTTAAAGAAGTGCTAAAAAGTAACCCATTGACTGATTTTCAAAAGACCTGAATTGATAAATTCAGAATTTCTTTAGCTTTTTTGGCATCATATTTAGATATTTTTCCAACCTTCTGTTCATGAGATTTGGTATTAACAATCGAAAGTAAAAAATTGACATACTTTTGGTGCGCGAGTGTAGTTGACACACACAAAGGAACTGACAAGGTTTGACGATTCGTAGCTTTTATATTCAAAGTATTCAGTTAAAATGCTTTCAAAATGAAAACTAAAATTTAGAAAGTAAGTCTTAATTAAGGCCCCGCTCTGCGTGCACCCTTTCGCGATCAGTCTGTCTGTCCGTCCACAAGTCCGAGATCTCTTGTCCGGAGCATATTTTCTCTCCCCTTGGCCTAATCTGCCTCATACTTCACCCACAGAGTGCCATTGGGTAAAGGGTGTGCAGTAAAGTTGAACCAAGTTTTTTAGCCTAAGGTTAAGGTCATAGCAGATTTATGTGAAAAATTCTTGTCCAGATCACACTGCATACAGGGAAATATTTGCCCGTTGTCAGCAGGTGAATTTAAGACTGCAAATTCAAAACAAATTTTAAATTATTGTGTTAATTTGAAAGAGTACCTATCATATATTCCATTGTCTGTGCGAATTCAAGATGGGGCAAAACCATTTGCAAGTGTAGAAGGGCGAAATAAACACAGCGAAAATAACCCTGGCTGTATACATTATATTCTTTCCCCATGGTCCAATCAGGCTCATACTTCTCCAACAGAGTGCCTTTGGTCAAAGGGTGTCCAGTGACCTTGAACAGGCACGTAGCATCAGGGGGAGCCTGCTCTCCCCACCCTCCCACTTTTTTCGCAGCAAACGTTTTTCTTAAATTTACATATAGAAAATAGAATTATCATGGAGTTCGCCCCCACTGTTTTGGGAGCATGTAAAATATTGAAGTGAAAATAGGAAATAAGGAAATAAACAGTGAAATTGAAGTTATAGGAATATGAACTACTGAATAAATATCATTGAAACCCTCAGGTATCTATAAATATCAAATAATAAAGCAAAATAGGATGTCAGGATATCTTTGAACAGAGTTTAATAGGAAAATGTAAAAATGACTACCAGCTAGTAAAACAGTACAGCATATATCCCACTGTATTAAATCATGACGTTTAATTTGGATCAATTTTACTAAAGTCTATAACACAGCTTCAGTAGTGTGAGCAGACTTGTGTTTTTTCTTCCTTTTCTTACGTTTCTTTGTCTCTTCTGAACCAGTTTTAAGTTTTATATCAGTTTTCTTTTTTTTACTCTTTTTACATGAAAGTGGATTTGGTCCCTTAACTTTCTTCCTCTTTTTCTTCACAACCTCCTTCTCTTCTCCAAATGCTTGTATTTTTAGTTTTTGTATCACAGTCTGTTGGTGTGAGGTTGGTTTTAACTCAGTCTCTGTTTTCTTTTCTGCTGCCATAAGTGATGGTGTGGATGGATTCTCTAACATTATTGCATTAAAAGCTATGAACAGAATCGGCAGTCCTGTCCTGTTCCGCAAGACTTCCCTTAAGACAGGATCCTTGAAACGAGATACAAATAGTTCTTGTAAAGCCAAAAAAATTTAATGCGTTGGTTCTTTGGTCAAAAAGTTCCAAATATATTGAGGCAGGTATCTTATTTTCATTTTTATTGCAACATTTGCAAAGGGGAATAACAAAATTTTTATATTTATATTTAAAAATTGAGTAATTCCCCTTTTCAATATGGCAATAAAATAATTAATGTGACAGTATTTGGCCTAATGCGGCATTTTTTTTATATTTTTTTGGCCTAAGCTCTATTGCCATCATTTAAAGAGTCTATTCATAAATTCTACATGTATATTATACAGTACATTAAAATTGATATATTGATTAGTAAAGGCAATGACTATACCTGTGTTCCTACTATATATTTGACAGTCTTCTTGGTTGTGTGCTGGATGCATTTATCTGCCCCTTTGATGCTTTTTGAATGTCCACATGGAGCTTTCTGGTATTGCTGTAGTATTTTCAGAGGTCCGTATAGAACAGAACCTAGAGAGACAACAAAGTTTTACGAATAAACATCTGACTCAAATTATTTTATTGGCATTTAAACACTCTCATCAAAAATACACAGTGTTGTGTATGGTGTCTAGATTGGGTCATTTGCAACAGCTTAAAAGCCTGATGAGAAAAACACCCACACTGCCATCCTATCAGACAACAAGCTGTTGCACTATCACAACTTTGCACAACAAGCTGTTGCACTAATTAAACTTTGTACCACACTAACACAACTTCACACATCTTTCACAAGCAAACACATCTTCACACAACATGCTGTTGCGCTAATGTAACTTCACACAACATGCTGTTGTGCTATAAATGCAACTTCACACAACTTGCCATCATACTGTCACATAACTCGCAGTCTCTCTCACACAACTTCATAGAACATGCTGTTGTGCTAACAGAACTTTAAGCTATCATGCTTTCACACAACATGCAATCGCACTAACACAACTATGTACAAAAGGCCATTGCACTAACACACAACTCTACACAAGATGTTGTCGAACTAGCACAATTTTGTACAACTCGCTGTTGCGCTAACAAAAAGTCATCAATGTGCTGTCATGCAACATGCAGTTGGACTAGGAAAACTTCTAATACTAACACATATTTCACACAACTTGTCCTTGTGCTGTCACTCAACATGCGGTTGCACTAACGCAACTTCACACAACTCCCTATGGTGCACAACACAACACGCCCTCATACTATTGCAACCTCACACATTGTCATCATGTTGTTGTACAACAAGCCGTCACACTGCGCATGCTATACAACATCCTACTGTTTACACATCCAAATTGTGACAGGGGATGCTGTGTTGTGTGAAGCTGTGTTAATGCGTTACATGTTTTGTGACAGCCCGATAGTGTATTGTGCAACGGCGTGTTGTGCAAAGGTGTGTTTGTGTGAAAGGGAGTTGTGTGATAGGACTCATTTTGAACATCTTATTGGGCTTTTGCAATGGCCCTATCCAGACACCATAGTTATACATATAGAGGGTCTTACCAAAGGCTTCACACTCATCAAGAATGCATTGTGTTGTACAGATGTTGACCTCTGCTTCTAGATATTTAGGCAGCTGCTCTCTGATGTTGATTTTCTGTTTTAATGCGGCTCGACAAAATGTGCCATCCACTAAAACATAGTATGGGGGAGAGTATCCAAAGTTCTTCTTGTAAAATGCTAATGATTTCCGCACTTGCTTCTGGCGTTTGATACCCATGGCTTCATATCTGTAAAACAAATAGTTACAAATGATGGACTATAGAATTTTTTTTATTTTTTTTTGAAAATCAAATGCTGATAAATATAATTGAATGTTAAGGAAATAATAAACATAAATTTATGTTTCAAAAAATTAAATTAGATTTCTACTACAAGCTGAAGCGCAAGCCTCTAAGTGTATACAGACTCAAGGCTGTTCTCTACCTTTTCGCTTTCTACTTAGTACAGTGGGCTAACGAGGTGAAAAGGACGCTTGCATCAAGGCAAATTTTTGCTTCAATAAGCGTCTAAAAGATTTAGTCTTTACTTCCGTCATGGCGTCGGCGAAGAAGCATGCGAATGATCCTGTGGAATATGTTCAAATAGATGGACTGGTATGGTTATTTTAGCATAAGTTATTTACTCTATGTACCACATATAATGTTGATATTTAACATAAGTTGATATTGTAAAATTCTCGCTCTTTTTTCAGTCAGAATTATCGCTCGGCATAAATTATGTATTTCGAATTTTCTCAGAATATGTCATGTAAACACACTGTAAACACACCGGTAGCCGTTCTAGGATTTTAGTTAATTGGTTATTCTTACAAATTATTTAAAACCCAGAAAGCCATTAAACTGATATTATTCTGTTTCAGCGATGGAGTAAATTGTCTCAAAATGTCCATTCATCTCTCGTTTATTTAATTTTTTTAAAATTTTTAATGTTTTGCCCTTTTGTGTCTATCTGTCTGTTCGTAACAAATTTCTGTCGCATTTTTCTCAGCAACTATTCATAGTAGATGCTTGAAATTTTAACACACTCTTTGTTTAGGTATGCCATATGGGGGGATTCATTTTTTAACAAATTCGATGTCAATTTCCTGTTAAATGTCGACTTTGCTTATTTTGTATTTTTACATCAGAGCGGGGGTATCACTTAGTGAGCATTGGCTCACAGATATCTTGTTTTTAAATCAAAAGCATGAATATTGAAATAAGGAACCATGAAATTATGTTCATATGAACTCAAATGATTCCACAGTACCTGTAGTTTTCATCATTGTTCAATCTTATTGATACCATGTTGAATATGTCTTACAGGTTGTGTTAAAAATTATCAAACACTGCCAGGAAGAGGGAGCAGGGGGCACAGATCTTGTACAGGGTGTTCTTCTGGGATTAGTGGTGGACAATCGCCTAGAGATTACCAACTGCTTTCCCTTCCCAAGACACAATGAAGAAGAAGACTTTGATGAAGGTAGAAACATGTATAACTATTCAGATTTGTGTTTGTCAATGGTGCACTCATTTATTTTATTACCTAATCAAAGGGATTTTGTCGTTTTATTACAGATTTAATGTTTGCGTCTATTTTGTATGTGTATTCAGGTTTTTTAACTATTGAAACTGATCTATTGAACTGCCGGTCAATAGACTGCGATCTATTAGACCGCTGGTCAATAGACTGGGGTCTATTAGAACGGCGGTCAATAGACTGCGATCTATTAGACCGTCGGTCAATAGACTGCGATCTATTAGACCGGCAACGTATTTTGGAAAAAGTTTAAATGCTACAAGTTAAGATCACTTTATTATGTTTGCTTTACTATTGTTCTTAAAATTTATCATTTAGGTCATCTAGCTATTGATTAACAATGATCTGAATGCATAATGGTATGAAAACCTTCTGTAATTTAGAATTGTGAACACAAAATACTAAAAATAAAATTAGGTAATAAAACAATTATTTAATGCCTGAGCATTCAATAGACCAGAATTTTTCCCCTTAGTACAGGGAACAGCTCAGTGTGTTCTATTGCCCTCGGCCGTTGGCCTCGGGCAATAGAACACACTGAGCTGTTCCCTGCACCTCGAGGAAAATATTCTGGTCTATTGACTGCTCAAGCATTAAATAATTGTATAATATTTAAGGTACTTCACTACACCGAGACTTATACTTTTTAAGATACTACGTCACAAGATGGCGATTTAAATGTTTTGTTAAACTGTATCAATCGATTCAGGTGTATATCGTCATAGCTCAGTGGTTAAAGTATCAGGCTTGTGAACCGCAGATCATGAGTTCGAATCCGCCTGGGGCTTTTGTTCATGTTTACTGAATGAAATTTTTGAAAATATCATTTTTTATCCAAAAATGCAAATATTTTCGCCTACTTGACATATATACTTCTTATCCACCATGCTCTCTGTCATAATCAAGTAATTTTGTGCTGATTTGAGAAACTTTTTGAAGGTGTAGTGAAGTACCTTAATGAGGATTTTGCTCATTTTTGCCTACTAATCTATGAAATGCCAAGGCATTTCTTGATAGAGTTCATTTGCTGTACATTTGTCATTTACATTATACAGTTTTCCAGACATCTTGCTGAGATTAGTGTTTAGAAATTGAGTTTTACATACATCTTTATCCATGTGCTGAAAGCAGTTTATTGTTTTCTGTAATAATTTGGCTTCTGGTCTCTTTTACAGTTCAGTACCAGATGGAAATGATGAGGAATTTGAGGCATGTGAATATTGACCATCTTCATGTTGGATGGTATCAAAGCACCTTGTTTGGCTCATTCATCAGCAGAGCTTTTGTTGATTCTCAGTTTAACTACCAGCACTCTATTGAAGAGTCAGTTGTGCTCATTTATGGTAAGGAGTTTCAAATCATGATAAATTTGCATAAATTCTGGGTTTTTTTTTCATAATCATGATGAAATAGCAACTGCTTTTCAAGTTTTTACCGGAATGCATTTCAAGGAGGTAAAATAGTGGTGTACTTTTGTCTTTAACTTGCATGATATACTTGTAAAAACATAAGTCCTGGCAAAATTAAGATTTGTTTATCAATTGTGATTTTTCCACAGATGTGTGACATGTTGAACTACATTAAAATGTACCCACAAATGTTTGAGTAATGCTTCTTCTGTAATTTTTTAGACCCACTGCGTACTACTCAGGGTTTTGTCGCCTTGAAAGCTTACCGCCTGACAGCAGCAATGATGGACTTCTACCGGGACGGAGATTTCACACCCGAGGCTATACAAGCAGCAAGCATTAGTTTTGAATCAATGTTTGAAGAAATACCAGTTGTGGTAAAGAATTCCCATCTGGTCAATGCACTGTTGTGTGAAATAGATGAAAGTCCTAAATCTAGAGAAGAAGAGACTTATAACTTTTTGGACTTGGCAACAAGGTTTGTTTCAGTATGATAGACTAATTTTTTTGCTATTAAATACAAGTAGTTGGTTACACCAGAATTTTTTTTTCTAAATCTGACAGAATTCAAATAGTTTATTTACATTGTATAATGTATACTGTGAAAACACCATAGGTAGAAAATGAAGAATTCAAAATGAAGTTAAAATACTAGACATAAAACTCATTTTGTGTTACTGGAAATACACTTTTATGAACCGTGAATTTTTAAAATATATATTGATAATTGATGATAATTGTTGGGCAATAGAAGAAAGAGAGTGAGAAATCCTTGTGAATTTATTTAAGGGCCATTGTTTCAAACTAAATTATTTTAATCCTCACTTGGATAATAATAAATAAACATCTTTTCACTTCTAGCTCCATGTTGGAAAAGAATTTGAGACAGTTGATGGGATGTGTCGATGAGGTGGCCATGGATGCCAACAGATTTTTGAACTATCAAAGACAGTATCAAAAACAGTTGATCCAGAAACAACAATACCAACAGAAAAGAGTAAGCAAGTAGCTCTAGCTCTCTCTCTCTCTCTCTCTCTCTCTCTCCTATTAAAATTAGAATTACTTTCAGTGTTTCCCAGCACAATCCAGTTACCTAATGGTACAACTTCTTTTTCAAATGTTGCCTTGTGCATGTACAAGAGACACATTTATTGTCAACAACAC
>WFKH01007768.1:19571528-19633927 GCA_016163765.1 Magallana hongkongensis
AATTTGATGTACGTTTATAATCCATATATAAATAGTTGTTTTAGTCTGATCATCTTCTTGAGAACTGCAATGCTCAATATGTGATATGACTGTAAAACCATCCTGTTACAAAGGGGCTCAATGATAAACATAAGAATATGCAGGGGAATTTTTTTTTTATACAGGATCTATTATACGACATTGTTCAGATATTTTGTATATGACTCCATAAAGCTAATTTTATTATGTCTATTGTTGCTCAGGTGAGCGATGTGGCCCATGGGCCTCTTGGGTTTTTTTTAGGCCTTAATCATACACAAATTTACCTTACACGGATTGTTTAATAGGGAGATTATTTACTTTTCCTAACTTAATATTAAAGCAACAGGAGAACCAACAGAGAATATCAAAAGGAGATCCCCCACTTCCTGAGGAAGATATCAACAAAATCTTCAAGCCGATCCCCACTCCAGCCCGTCTGGACAGCCTGCTTTTGGCGGGACAGATTGACAATTACTGTCATCAAATTGAGGAGTTTGCTTCTCAGAGTTTTGGAAAACTCTTCATGGCTGACAGTCTGCAGAGTAAAGCTAAAGAAAGTTAAATTATTCTTGTTTGTCAATCATCAGTGTACAATAAACTCACTTAATGTACAAGTATCTGGATTTTCTTCTTCAGTGCATTTAGTTAAAAAATCCCTCTCCAAGCCAAGTGCACTTATCAGTACATTTACATGTATGTTTACTTGTGTATTTGTCTACATACTGATGCTAATTTTTAACACCATTGTGTTACATGCAATTTTTTTTTCTATGAAATATCATTTCTTATGAAAATTATGTTTTATGCCCTTTCTTAAAGTACTTCATGTCAAATCCTGAAAATTGTTCTTTATTATGGTAAAACTTTACAATTTTAAGGTCTTTTGGACTTGCATGTACATATACCTTCTCGAAATTTTAAAAATCAATTTGAGGTACAATATACATTGTAGGAGTAGCACAGAGTATGATACAGGGATTGTTCTTCTTTTAGGTGGAATGGGTTACCCCAGTACTTTGAGATAATGGAAATGGGTGAAATTCAAAATTTCATTTTATAATTACAAAATTTACAATAATAAATGTTAGAAGTCATTTAATCTGGCGAGTCTCTGAAATAGTTACCTTACTCTTAACAAGCCGAGTTTATATTGTTAAGAGAACATGTTACAGCATATAGACATTACATTCCTTCCAATAAAAATAAGGAGGAATATAACGTGAAGTTTACATTTGCCATCTTCGCTAGCCAAGGGTTTCTGATCCGCACCGATCCTCACGAACCCTTGGCATATCTTGCTATCAAAAGTCGGGATTTTTTCCCTAGATTTTGATTGGGGTTTACTGAAACCGACCAATCAAAAAATGCAAAACATATCTGATTTAATCGACACTGTTTTCGTACTGTTTATTGACTAGTGTCTCTAACACTAATAGCTCAAAACCCTTATTTTTCCAGTCTTTCTGTTTGAGCCTTCATGATGCATGTATCATTCAATGGTGCAATAATAAGTACACCTGATTGTGTATCAACAGAGACATGCACTCGTAGATATGAGATTTACCTCCCCGTCTTGCACCCTTCGAATGAATTCGATCTATATGTAACATTTCACATAATTCCTATTTATTGAATACACTGGGCATTAAAACGTTCTTCCAACTTATCAATGTCTATAGAGGCTGCCATTACTGCACTTGGTACGTTTAAGCACGGCATCTTTCATTATTTGGCCGATTTAAAAATAGGATAGGAGATCAAGTGACGAAAAAAATCTCGACTTTTGATAGCACAGTATTCCAAGGGTTCGTTAGGAGCGGTGCGGATCAGAAACCCTTGGCTAGCAAAGTTGTACATTTGCAGAAATTATAAATGTACATGTATAGAATTAGAGTTTTCGAAAGAAAGTTCATCACCAAATGGATGTCTTATTCCTCCATAGTTACTCATGTAATTGTAAGGTCAAAGTCGATGCAATTGATGAAAAGTTATAATACACCCATGTCAGTGTGATCTGTGTCTATGCAACAGAAGGGCAACAAAAATTACAGTGTATATGCAGTTGTTGATCTACAAGTGCCTAAACATCAACACATTCAAATTACCAGGTATTTATCACTTGTGGAAGTACAAGTAATTGTCTTGTAAGGCCTGTCTGACATCTTTTTGATATTCAAGGGGTATCCCCACATGTTCAGCAAAAAACAAAGTGTTAACAACTGAACATTGAGAAAGTGTACTTCAAATTAAAAAGAAAACAAAATCACAAAATAATGCATTTTATTTTAGCATAAAAGCTGTGCCTTTATTGCACCAGCACCATATATGAACTATATGTACATTTAATGTCTTGGTCCTTCAACAGTACCAGTTAATAGACTAGATAATTTCAAATTAAATCCAACAACGTTCATCAACAATTTCTCACTTTGACATGTAACAAGCAATATTAAAACACTCAACATCAATGCTGAGGATTGTACCAATAAGAGATATTTATTTTTACAGAATGCTATCTACACTGATTCTTTCGAACTGTTTAGTTTATACATGTGTTATGTAACACTATTAAGTATAATACATGTAGGTGCTGCATTCCTTCATTTATAATCTAGCTATTCCCATAGTGTTTGTTAATTATACTGCTTTTAGATTGATAAAACATGGACATGAATACCATGGACAATGATTTTTTTTTATACAACCCTATTGTAGCTACACAGATCTGTTAAATGACATGGCAGTGATTCCGTTTCATAAAAATTAAATGCACAGATTTTTTTTTTTAAAAACATAAGCTTGACATACATGTTTACATATACACTCATACTTTATAAAAATTTTTTTTTAAAACGATAAAAAAATAAATTAAGCAACTTGTTTTCCAATCGCACATTTGTCACAACAATTAAAAACTTCACACACTTGCAGACAAGTACAATGGCACACTTCACAGACATTCTCACACACAATGATACATGTACAGACAAATATATGACAAAGACACTGAAGTCTCCCCTGTAAGACGACCATTCCAGGGATCAGAGTCATCACACTGTTTAATGACAGTGACATAATCCCAGATACTTCTACATCTACATAAGCCCCCACAGTGATGGCACTTAAACAAAATTTACTCCCTCACCCTACTGAGCACTGCCATGGCTGATGAATTTGCATTTCATGCTCTTTCTGTTCTGTCTGCCAAATGTACAGTAAAATTGTAAACAGTTGCTCAGTAGTTACTACAAATTATTATGACCCTTGCTTGATGTCCATTATTTTAAGTGTTTGATCTAAAGTTTTCATGAATGAATCACATGGGTGCAGTGTCTATTTGTACATAGAGTTGCCTCACTCCAGCCTGCAAATATCAAGAAAAACACTTTGCAACACTGATATTTAAAACTTCATTCATTGTAAAGATCCAAGAAATTGACATGTTTTTAAATTGAATAATAATTGACATCACAATCAACTTACCTGGGTAAAAATATTGTGCGTTTGACTTAGAATGTATCGAGTATCGGCATTCATGGCTACCTCTAACTTGATGGTCCCTATATACACCTCACTACACAGAGTCCAGAAGTGAGGCTCCTGTACACTGTACACCCCTTCTAACTGAGAAACCTAAAACAAAAACACAAAGTCAAACATTAGTAGAAATCTAGCGCATTGTCAACTTGTGAACAGAAAGACACACTACATGTACATCATCAATACATACATGTATATATGAACAGAAAGACACACTGCATTATCAGTACATATATATGAACAGAAAGACAAACTTCAAAAGGTGTTTCTTATTGAAAATCCTCATTAAAATGAGACTGAAATCCACAGATTTACATCCCAAGGAACCTTTAAAACTTGGCAACATTAACTTGCAGTAACTTTCTACATGTATCAATAATATTAGATGAATTTCTTACTCTTTGATAACAACCGGGCAACACATGGTCTAATTCTCTGGGAGTCCTCTGCATTAATATCCCAACAGAATCTCTTAACAAAGGCAAGACACTGTAAATAGATAACATCGATTAATTATTTAATGTAATTTTACTGGGTTAAAATTTTGGTTGACCTTGGAAATACCTCAGTCAAACATTGCAAACAATAGTATTGGAAAAATATAAATCTGAAAATTTTCAGCTCAAATCAAGACTGTGTCCCTTTAAACCATAAAGTAGTTTAAGAGAGATCCTCCAAATTGTACAATAGTACAAATGTACCAGTTTCAAACCTTATTGTAACGAGAACAGCAATGAACATGGAACACACAGGATCAGCTATCATCCAGCCAAAGTAATATATAAGTAAGGAGGAGATTATTACTCCTACACTGCCTAGAGTGTCTGCCAGTATATGTAGAAATACACCTGTGTACAAAAAAATAGGTGATAAAAAGGTGCAACAACATTCTATTTTCTTTGCAAGAAACCTTTAAAAAGAGTTTTTGCCATTCTTTACCTTGCATGATCTGCGCTTGAGATGCCTTGGCTGTGTTGTGAGAATGTCCATGACTGTCTCCACCATGGGAGTGACCGTGACCTTTTCCTTCATGGGAGTGACCATGACCTGAGTCTCCATGAGAGTGACCATGACCCACATCTTTAGAACAATCAGAGTCAGGAGAATCCAGACCTGAATTAAATCATTACTACCAGTCAAAATTGTTCACCATTCTATTAAAAAAATAGGAGATCTTAATTCTTTTTCTAGTTTAAAAGTCTTCAGAATAGAGTTTTGACCAAGAAAAATGCTACAAGTAAAAAGTTCTTACCCAGACCATGACTATGTCCATGACCTCCATGTGAATGCCCATGACCTAAATTAAAACAAATTTTTAAGTATCATATACATGTACTTAACACAAGTAATATAAAAATTAACAAGAAAATTTAGCAAAAGAGTGACATAGGGTTGCTCCAAGAATGTACAAGCATTAAAGCATTAAAAGAGTCCCTTGGGAATAATATCTCTCTCTCCCTCCCTCTTTCTCTCTCTCTCCTTTCTCTCTCTCTCCTCTCTCTCTCCTCTCTCTCTCTCCTCTCTCTCTCTCTCTCTCTCTCATTGGTCTATAGGACTGATCCTTCAGTTTTGTTTCATGATTTGAAAAATCTTACACTTCTATACACAAACTTGCTTCCATATTTTGTACCCACAGATGCTTTGTGTCAAATTGGCTCGAAATTAGTATACCGTTACTTCCAAAAAGATAAAACTGTGCAAAATTACCAGAAAACAAAGGTAACAATAATAGAAGTATTTGGTGCAAGAGAGCCGAAATAGAACCTAGGGAAATTTTAAACCACTTTTTGATTTGCAATGTACCTCCTCCTCCATGGGAATGTCCATGTCCATGCTGGAACGCAAATATTCCTATCAGGTTCACAATGAATCCACCGACCGACACCAGGAAAAGACGCTCATGTTTAACCTCTGGGGGCTCCACTAAACGCTGATCAAAAACACAATAGAAACTAAATTATAAACATAAAGATACATTTAACAAAAAAGCAATGCTTATACATGAATGAAGAAAGTAACAGTGAACTACATTGAACTTGACCTTCATCAAAACTGATATAAAATTTTGGTTCTGATATGGAGATACATGTAATTCTGATCTCTGAAGGTTTTATTATGTTAAGACCATATATTTGATCTTCCTTTTCATAAAGTAATGACCATATAGAGTAATTGAACTTGGCAGAGATTCAAAATCATTACCTCAATAGCTTCAGAGAAAATGAAAAATCCAATGAAAAGCAGGAATAGTCCATTCACAAAGCCAGCCAGAACTTCAGCCCTCACATACCTGTTTTCAACATACATAAGAAAATATTTTTTGTTTTGATATAGATTGCAGACACATGAGTGTTATAGTTTCTCCAAGGATCAAGTCTTTTAGAAATGCATATTGCTATATTCCCAATTCTTGAACTTTCAGTCCTAATAAAAGTTTTAACATACAACCTTAAATTATTAGTTTTAAGGTTTGCATATTCTTTGAACAATAACTACCAAAATCTCAAAGGGCCCCACTTTTAGTAAAGGACATAAGTCAGACAAGGATTTTAAAAAAGATAATTTTTTTACCATGACTATTGACCTTTGACCTACAGAGTTGGTTTTAAATTGCTGCATACCCTTAACATATCATATCCTTTACACACAGATAAAGTTTGAGAAAAATTAGGCCATATAAAGGAGAGAAATATACTCCAGGCAAGGGATATGGAAAGGACAAAGAGAGGGACATATTGTCTGACTTGCACCTTGACCCACAGGCACTCCTTAGGTAAAGTATGAGCCATATACAAGGATGAGAGAAAATATGCATCACACAAGGATTTTACACAAAGGTGATTTTGACCTTGACCTTTGATCTAAAAATTGGTCACAAAAACCCTTTACCCCTAGGCACTCTATGTGTGAAGTTTGGTCAAATTTAGCCATGGAAAAAGAAAATAATTTTTTAATATAAACTGATATCAGATGGAAAGAGTAATGGGTCGACAGATTGATCACCAAAGGGCACCTGCAGAGTGGGGTCCTAAAAAAAAGAACAGGACATCAAAAAATATGTACTGTAATGTATTTACCCATAAGAGAATGATTCATTTGCCCTCCATCTGGAAATAACTGAAGCTGCCAATCCTGCTAACAAGGCCGTACAATCGAAAAACATATGGAAGGAATCGGAAATCAGTCCAAGACTAAAATGAAAAGGAAATCAATTATCTAAATTTATTTTTCAAAATATTGAAAAATTAGTTATATAAAAAAATGAATCTATCCAACAAAGTACTCTAGATCTGGGTGTGTACCAGTAATTCTTTTTTTTAAAAAGGCACATTTTATATCTATCTGTTATAGTACATGTATATGGTAATTCTTGTAAAGCATTAATACAAATCGAAACATACTTTTAAAAAAGCAACCCCATCTAAAATGCATTTGTGGTATAGATAAAAAGTTTGGTATCATTCCATTCTAATATTGTCTCTGTTTAATATTAAATTAGCACTCAAATTATTGAAACTTATTTATAGATACATGTATGCAATGTCAGATTTAAATCCGAATTAACAGGTCTTTAGATTTATTGTCATTCATCT
The DNA here is from genome assembly GCA_016163765.1 of Magallana hongkongensis. NCBI lineage: Eukaryota > Metazoa > Mollusca > Bivalvia > Ostreida > Ostreidae > Magallana > Magallana hongkongensis. The sequence goes on from WFKH01007768.1 coordinate 19,578,683, forward strand.
TGATCTTGATCACAGCCCATCCGCTGAACATAAATTTCCTCAAACAGACTGCTTTATATTTACCTATTAGTCCAAACCCCATACAGAAGTTCCACAAAAGCAAATGATAAGTTCAGTAAAAGAAAGAAGAAAATATTTCTTGAAGTCTTCTCTGAAAATATCAACCTGTAAAGGGAGAGAAAAAACACATGACAATACATTGTTTAAATCCAAATGTCATTGCTTAATCATAGTTTATTTCAATTTTCAATAGTTTTTATTATGTGATTTTAATTTTTTTTTCTAATTTCATTTTTTATGGTATACATTTTATGCATAAATAATTAAAGCTAAGAATATTTTTAATGATAATTGAATATGAATAAAGTTTGATTATAAAATCAATCTTATCTACTATATACTAAATTTTAAATATCTCTGTATATCACAATTTGCATGACAAGAATATAGTAAACAGGTATAACATATGAACATATGCCATGCTCATCAACAACAACAGATGATGCACGTTACCTCATCCATCCCATGAATTTTTCTTTGATCCTCCAACCAGGTCGGTAGCCACCATCGTCTTTATGAAGCGGTAACATTGTTTTATTATCTAGATTTTACCTGTAGATGTAATTTTTTTGTTTTAGCTTCACCAGACTACCGGTGTCGTGTCACTATCTCGTCTTGCAATGGGAAATTATTATTTAGTGATGGTTTCGTATCTTTTCACATTTCTGGCAATTTTCTTTTTTACGATAATAAAATACAACTTACAAATCGAATTTTATTTCTTTGTACAATAAAAAATAAATGAACATTTAATAAAACCCAAATTATGTCCATTTATATACTTTATAGTAATTATACGAAGGCAACTTTTTCACTCTACTTTTTATTTCAATATGGTGTCCTGTTGACAGAAAATTGCGTACACAAAATGTGTATAATGGTCTTCAGACTTAAGCATTAATGCTGCAGGATTAGATGTAAACATTCCTTGTCAGGCAGCTCTTTTTAAACATGGCTTGTCAAATTTTAACTCAACTCCATGGACTTCATTCCGTTTTTGCCAGCAAGGTCACGCACCTGCAAGTGCTGAACAACTGCAACTTTGCATACAGTATTATAAGAACGTATGGTACCGAGCAATTTCAACCCAAGAAAGCTGTGATTTTGAAGAAAATGACTAGATATGAATTTGAGAAAACAGTACACAAAGGATCCACCGAGGAGGAACTTAAACATTATGTAAATAAATATGTAAACACTGTAGCTGCAGAACTGTAGCTCTTCCGGAAATTTGGGTTTTTTTTCTTCTTCTTCCAGTATAGTGCAAGGCCTTGAGGGCATCATCGCACTTAGTACACAGTTGACAGGCTGTAGAGCTACAGTTCCATACATACAAAAAACTGTATATTTATTGCACACAAAAAGTTGCGCACAGTTTTTGACTTATTAATTCAATAATATTTTCTGTAAAATTTTTCATACAAACAAATTCCTGTGAGATTTTACTACAGTAACTGATTCACCACTTTACTTGTCGCAAACGTTTTCCTAAACACCCTAACTGACCTTTGGAAAGTGAAGTATGTTAAATTCACATTAATATCAAGAGTCACCATTTTTACTTATAAACAAACCACACCATTTCACTTTATGGGGCTGGTGAGAGTTCAGAGGCAAGTAAAGTAATGACATCTAAAGTAAAATGTCTCTGGAATTATTTGGTATTAAAATTTTTACAGAATATATACTTAAATTAGGTAATAATTCCAAAACCATGTGCAAATTTTTGTGCGCAATAAATATACAGTTTTATGTATGGATGGAACAGTACTGTAGATCACGGTACTTGCAGTAGTCATACGGTAGTAGAACTATAGGTCTACGGTTTGTCAACCTGAATTTCCTGTAGAGCCCAGTATGTGTATGATAAATATGGATGAATTTTTAACAACCAGTGCCCGTAAATGTTTATCGTTGTTTATTTTGAAATTTAATAAGACTTTTTTTTATTGTAAATAAATAGAAGTGAAGCTGCCCTGACATGGACCTGAACATAAATGCACTTTAAAGGGTTCAGCTCATTTCTCTTTTTATATTTCCAAATAAAATTACTTTTTTGTCTCAGAAATTGTCATGGGACAGTTCTCATGCAACACTGATTTGATATGGACACATTTAGTGTATGCACATTTGAAATATTATATATCAGCAATTTTATAAGATTACTTTGTTCAATTCACTTGTTTGCAAATTTTAAATTATTATTATAACCAAGTACTCTTTTTAAAAAAAAAAATTGATATGGTACATGTACAAGACAGTGGTAGCTGTTAATGATAATTTAAACCTTTATTTTACAGCTAGAAGGAAAACGATCCGACTACAATGGACTTCGAAGCCGCCATGAAAACCACTGTAGAAGTATTGACAGCATCACAAAGTCTTTGGTGTATGTTTTTTTACATTTATTATTACAGTCTAGTTGAAATGTTAACAAAAATGCTTAAATTTGTTTTATGTTGACAACAGGTGCTCCTTTAAAGGTTAACAGTACATATGTACCAGTATATAAAACTATATACATGTACATATTTAAAGGATTTATCCTTTAATATAAATGTTGGATAAGTCATATCTTTGGAAACATTAATTGGTAACAAGAAATACTGGTATTTATAAACTGGTCTGTCAACTGGTATGTGTAGTATGTATTATCATAGTAACTGTTGAAATTGATTATTCATATTCCAGTTTTGTACAGTCATGTATTTTTTCAAATCAGTTTATACATGTACTGGTATGTACAATGTACATCATATATTTACTAGTGGAAATCTTTACCAGGTATTTGTTATTTGAAATTGCGAATAATTTTGAATATCATGGTAATATTGGGGATTGTGTTGAGTCATCTTCATGTTTTATGTTTTCTTGTGGTTATTTTTTCAGGAATCACGGAATAGAAACAGAAGTTGTTTCACGTCACCAGTTTACTCCAGACCTGATTCGGTGGGCTGATGTTTTATTCACAGCTGGAGGAGATGGCACATACTTGTTAGCTGCAAGCAAAGTAACCGACAAAAATAAACCACTAATTGGAATTAACACTGACCCCTCCAGGTAAATTTATAGATAGTAAAGTATCATTCCCTGAGTTTCTATAGATACAAGCATAGTATTCTTACCTTCTAGTAGCCATTAATATCAAATTTCAATTTTGCAATTTTGGTCACCAGTAATTCAAAGAGGAAGGTGTGTCTGCATGAGGTTTAATAAATAAACCTCCAAAAATATGTAGTATGGGGAAAAATTGCAAAATGATATACATGTACATGTAGATGTTGTACTCTATTGTGATTATTTAATTATTATCTACCAGTACATAATATGCATTACATTTGAAATTATACATGAAGTCTTATTCTATTTAGGTCAGAAGGGTGTCTTTGTCTCCCTAAAGAGAAGTATTCTGGGGCCAGATTTGAACATGCTTTAAAGAGACTTCTAGAAGGAAAATTTAGGTACCAGTAATATACAAATTAGTTTCTTGTATAAATCACAAGATTTTAAAAAAAATTTTATGTTTCCAATGATCGTAGTTTCAAATACATGTATATATTTGTTCATTCTGTAGAACTAAATGACATCAATGTTAGAAAAACTTCCCAGGTTCTTTAAAAATATCACAGTGTACAGTCAAATCTTGTTATCTTAAACTTAGTGGGATCAAGAAAAAATATTGTGATTGAAAAGTTGTGTCTTACAGATTTTTTTCCACAGTGAATAATTCTGTTAAGTGTTCTAATCTCAGCTGAGATTCAACTGTACTTGATATTTGAAGGCATTAGTCCAAATATCAAGGAGAACCAAATCTCAACTATGCTTTATATAAAATAATGCACTGAATCAGCATTCATATTTTTTTCAGCAATCTGAATGTCAAACTTATTGTTACTATCAGAAAATAATTTATTGAGGAACACTGTATGGATTTTTATTTTAGGTGGAAACGCCGCCAAAGAATTCGCATTACTATGTCCGGAATGCATGAAAACGATGAACCAATAGAACTTCACGATCAACAGCTACAGTTTTATGAACATCGATTTTCAGAACATGTTATGGAAAGTGAATTATACAGGCAAAATGTTAATGTTACTGAGAATGCCAGTAGTCCAAGAATTTTGCCAGTGCGTGCTCTCAATGAGGTCTTTATCGGAGAGAGTTTGTCCTCCAGGTATAATTTCTGTTAACATCTTGCAATATGCATTTAAGTTTATATACCTGTACCTTTTCAATGCAGCAGCCAAAACATAAAATTCAAACATATACCATTTCACCAACATGTAGATTAGTTTTGTGGTTTTGACTTTTTTTTAAAGATAATTTGACCTGCAACTGACAGATTAATATGTTATTTATTTGACAGAGTCTCATACTATAAAATAAAAGTGGATGACTATCCCTGTGAGAAGCACAAGAGTTCTGGAATTGCCATTTGCACAGGCACTGGGTCGACGTCATGGTTTTACCATATAAACAACCTTCCTCAACAAGCTATTAAGACCATACTGGGATATGGTATGGAATTTGTGTATTTGTAAAAACCCTTTCCTTAACAGTATTCATAGGTAAAAATCCAATAAACATCCTCAATACAGCACTAGAAAAGACAGTAATTTTAATGAGAAGTAGACATCAATTCAGTAAATAGATAACCAAGCAAAAGTTTATGGAGCCAACTTGTACTGCCATATATGTGGCCACAAGCAGATTTAATAAAGATCACAAATAATTGGCACAAGTTTGTGTATTCCATGAGTATGATGTGATGTGCTATGTTATCAATGTTTGTCTGGCACATATAATTACTATTCTTTCACTATAATTATGTTTCACTTTGTACAGCCAGTGATCTAATGCCTGGTAAAAATGTCAATTTGTTGGATCAAAATTTAATCTACAAAGTCACCCAAAAATACAATGATTCCTTGAAGTTTGATCCCAGTGAACCGAAAATGGCCTTTACAACCAGGGACCCTGTCCGAAATGGTAAATCTTTCACCTCTGTAACTCCAGTAGCTCTTCTTTTAATATTTCGTGAAAAGCTGACAGCTGTTTTATTGTTCATTGTTTGTTTTATCAAATTTGACTGTATGGAAACCTATTGAATTCAAACAAATATTTTAATTTCGAAATCTGAAAATTATGTTGTTTTCTAGGTGTTTTTCAAGTGGGACATCCGAATGGATTTGCCACAAAGTAAGTGATCATACATGTATACAACTAAAATGTGTCTGAAGATTCTTTTAATTAATAAGTTCTGACATGAAACAAAAAGTTGTACATTTGTATTGCTAAAAAATGCTAATTAGATTAACTTAATGTATCGCATTAAAGAATATCTCAACAATCATATTTCTAAGGAAAATATACCAGTAATAAACCTTCTCTGTGGATGCTCACCCCTAAGCTATTTTATTCTAAGTATCGCCAAATCACTGTTCAAATTGAAATAATATTACAAATTAAGAGAACAAGTGCAATGTTCTGCAACATTTTTTTCTGTCTTGAGATCCAGTTAACAAGTATGCTTTTGTCATTTTCTTCATATTCATAAAAAAAAATTAAATAATTGAGAAAAAATATCTTTTCCAGGATTGAGATCTGTTCCCGTATGTGGGATGCGTGTTTAGTGGTGGATGGTGGATCTTCATTTAAGTTTAATGATGGAGCCGTTGCAACACTAGAAATCAAAGAAGAGGATGCTCTAAAGACAGTAGTGTTTGACTAATGGCTAGGAATCCCTGTGATATTTAGCATTAAGGTACTTCACTACACCGAGACTTATACTTTTTAAGACACTACGTCACAAGATGGCGATTTAAATGTTTTGTTAAACTGTTTTTATCAATCGATCCAGATATATATCGTCATAGCTCAGTGGTTAAAGTATCTGGCTTGTGAACCGCAGATCATGAGTTCGAATCCGCCTGGGGCTTTTGTTCATGTTTACTGAATGACATTTTTGAAAATATTATTTTTTATCCAAAAATGCAATTTTTTTCGCCTATTCGACATATATACTTCTTATCCATCGTGCTCTCTATCATAATCAAGTAATTTTGTGCTGATTTGAGAAACTTTTTGAAGGTGTAGTGAAGTACCTTAATATGATATTTCATTTAATGACTTACCTTTATATGACATGATGTTTTTTAGTTTACAGTTTTTTTCTTTGTAGTCAGGTTTGGGAACAGTTTTACAAGTATAACAAAGGACAATCTCTCACATAAGTCATGACTGTTTTTAATTGATTTACATGTTTTAATGTAAACTTACTTTGACACAAAGTGTATGAACAACTTCAGAATTTGTTCATTATCTATTGTTTTCACCTTTTATACCATCCAGGTGCCAAAAGTATGTCAATTTTCTTTTCTTTTAACTATATTTTTTTCATTGAAAACCAACAATTTTCAAAGAATTGTTCAAAATTCACTTCTGGACAAATTTTAAAAATATTTAAATAGATCAAGAGTTTTTAAGCTTTTTAGCACAATATTCAAATATTATCCAAGCCTCCATTTCTGAGCTTGCATCTTTCAACAAATATGTGTTATAGCACCTAAGTTTCATGTACATGTAGGTGTTGCATTTTGAAAAACTGACATGCTTTTGGCATGTGGGTGTACATCTATACTTTTTAGTTGGATTGTGCTAGTCTATGAATGGGTTTATTCCCCTTAGAGGCCCCATTATTGTCTAATTGCCTAATTGGTGAGTGGTCGTTCAGGGAACACATCTACATGTATGAATGTCCTTGATTGACTAAGTTTATAGGTTATGTTTTTATTTTCTGTGTTATATGCAGCAACATTTGTGTACACCTTACATGTTAGGCAACAACAACAAAATTCAGGATAGGTACCTCCGAAAATGAAGATCGGAGTAAAAAGGATTTAACAGAATTTCATTCAATAGGCTAGACAAGTTTAACTGTAATGAACCAAAATGATGGTACATGTATGTTTTGCTACATTTTATATATTTTGTTACATTTAAATTCATTAAACACATTCAATTTTGTGTTCACATGGATTTCAATGTATGAATGCTCACTTGTATGCTAATGGAACCTCAAAAACAGTCAGGATCTATTTTTACAATGAGAATTAAAATGCAGTATCTTGAAGTCTTCTTATATTATTTATTCTGGTATAGTCATCTTCCCAAGTCAAGAGTTTCTGATCCACTCCGCTCTACATTTGTGAGTAGGGGAGCGGATCAGAAACCCTTGAATTGGGAAGATGTGGTACAGTTCATCTTGACTTTTTGTAAATGTCAGGTACATGTACAGATGTAAGTCAAAAACACAGTACACTGTATATAAATTCTTTTCAGTGAAGGTGTATTCTGAAGAGTTATATACTACCAGCAGATTAATGTTGTATCGTAATCGGTACTGGTTATAAATATCAGTTTATTTTGCATGGGTCCTCAAAGATGAAGTTTACAAAGCTACGGTTGTCAGCGTATGATTATATGGCAATATGTTTTAAACACATTTTTATTAAATATTAGACAATGAAAATTAAAATTAAATAGATGTTTATTAATGACGAAATTTCCATTTCTTAATAAATTTTGGATTTGTTGAACAATCTTTTCTGTAATTTTGTCATTAATATAATTTTCAACGTCGTTTATAATGATACAAAACCTTCTATTTCTCGCTTGTTAAGAATCGCCTAATATAGCCGTCCAAAATTTTACAGATGCTCCTCATCTTAATCAGTGAAAAAAATTCATCCATATACTATGAAAACAGCATACAATGAGTTACAGGCTTTGTTGTTTTCATAGAAAAGGGATAACATGTTTTTATATACTGATTGAAATGGGGAGCGCCTGTGGTTCCTATAAAATTTAAATATTTATATCAAAAATGATTCAAGACTGTAAAATATCGCATGATTTTCATTAGATTGAAAACTTGTATGTCCGTCACTGGTGTCAGAAAAAAACCCACCCCCATATGATAAATTCCAACTTCTGTGTGGTTTCAAAAGGAAATCCGGTCAGAATTCATGTACTATCAATTGATGTTGCTGAAAATTAAATTTGATAACGTAACGTCCTTCCAAATGACGTTATAATGCAAAGCGAAGAAAGGCGTTATAACGCTTAAATTTCCAAAACGGTGTAATTAAAGGAGCTTCCAAAAGGTGTTATAATGAGAGCAAGGCGTTATTTACCGGTGTTATATCGCAAATAAAGGCGTGATTATGCAGATTCAAAGGCGCTGTAAGCCTTCTCAAAAGTAATACCTTTTTTTAAACAGAGACCCATGGATCACACCACTCACTAGAACAACAATGTCCAACTTTACCAAAGTAGCCATATATAACTAGCTTATCAAATGCAATTGAAACATTTGTCTCTGCGTTATATTTATTTCACAATTTAAAGCATCCACATTCTGAGAACATTTTTCAATACATGTGTGAGTAAAAATTCATTCCCATTTTGTACCCCCTTAAAATGACTGGGGTTGGATGGTCCATTGTTTAGCAAAATTGGGACTTTTATACATTAGCTTGCTTTCATTACAATTTCATTAATATAAAGATTTATCTTACATATTTCTGTTTTAAAGGATGACTGCACTTAACGCCGTATTTTGTATTTTGGGTTCTTTTTCGGTCACTGTTGTTACATTTATTTCTCGCTTAAGGTCAAGATCTAGTAAATGAAAGGTGCCTACAGGTTTATGAAATTCAAGATATAAATTCAAGATATTCAAAATTCATGATATACTCTGGAATCTTTTGATTCCAGAGTATCATTTTAGAACTAGATCCATTATGACGTCATAATTGATTTGATGACATTTTTCCCGTACTTTACGGCTTTAAAGGAAATGTGTAGAAAAGGGAACAATTTCTTGACATTCTATCGACATGGGAAAGTAATGTATATATTCAATTTGACATCATTTTAAAGTGGAAGTCAAGAGCTAGTTAAATGTCGTTTTTTGGAGAGACTGTAGGCATTCTAGATATATTTTATTGGTAAAAATGGACAAAACTCCGAGATTTGTTAATTATTTCCTTCATATTTCATAGAAAATGACAGTTTAAAACATGATTTTTCATTGTGTCTACCAAAAATTTAAGCCCCGATTCACCCCATCAAACAAAGCTAATGTTATGAAACATTAGTGATAGAACTTATATCTTGATTTTCATAAACCTGTAGGCTCCTTTCATTTACTAGATCTTGACCTTAATTTTGCTTCAAGTCATTTTTTATAGAGTTTGGTCAATTTCCAATAGAAATTTAATGTCACAATTGTTTTAATTTAAACTGCGTTGAATAAAATAATTCGTTGTTTTCTTACCCTAACTGCACAGCAAATATCTGGAATTTAGACTTGTTTGCCCTTGATTAAAGATAAGATTCATAAACATGCATGGAGGGTGGAAGTAATATTGTAATGAGAGGTCTAAAATTAAAATAGTGGTACTGTAATTGAACATCTCTCTCTCTCTCTCTCTCTCTCTCTCTCTCTCTCTCTCTCTCTCTCTCTCTCTCTCTCTCTCTCTCTCTCTATGTGATATCTCTCTCTCTCTCTCTCTCTCTGCTTGTCGTCATTTTTAAATGTTTCAAAACAAAATATATAACATATAATATCGGCCGGTATAAGTAGCCATTGATGATTGTAAACCAGTGGCTTATGTCAACTATTTACGTGTTCGAAAAGAATTAACAAGTAGATTAGTCAGTAACGCACAGAACCGATAATCCGATTGTTGAGGCCCGGGATCAAGTCCTGTAAAGCATGATATATTAACATTTTTTTTTTGTAATAATGAGTCTTTTATTTTGCTTTAAAAATTGAATACCATCACAATATATTGAGCGTGTTATCTTAGTTTTTTCTTTCATTTTTTTTTTTTTTTGGAAGGGGGGTCTAATTTTTATTTCAGCTGTAACAGCTGTGTAACATTTTGTTCAATAAATTCCCCTAGAATAATGTTTATGTCACTTTCCCCAATTGCATTCAATTTTCCGTGACTTTCCTATCCAACAACATTGACAAATCTTTCATATATGTAGGATATTTCACCCCCTTGAAAAGTCAGCGACGTTGAGCTCGGTTGTTGTAGACTATACAATCCTTTTGAGGGTCCTTTTGTCAATCCGGCTCTCATTCACACATTGATTATTTAAGAATGTAATTAAACAATTATTTGAAGATACTATCAGATGTCGCTGCATTTATTAAATAAATGATATATTCAATCAACTGATCAACTATTGGCGCTTCATGTTCGTGAAGTTTTGGTCCGGGTCCAAACCAAATGGAGGCGTTTTTAATCATCACCGGATGTCGAATTTAAAAAAAATAATTTTTGTATATTTTTCGCTAATAGCTAGTAGGTATGCTATATCAGGATAAAAAGTAATAGATGCAATAATATTTATAAATATTTATTTTAAAGTATTTTTACGCGGCATTGCATTGTGGGAAATAATTGACGCCATATTTGTTTCTGTTGAGATTTTGCAGTGAGAGTGATAAAATAATTGCTTATATTTTCTAATTGCATAACTATGAGGGATTGACAGTATACCAGACTAAAGCTTAAGACAACATAGAGTTATATTTAATCACTAGAGTGAGTGCCTTTCTTTTGTTTAGAATTTTATGCATTGAATTTTATCTGACGTAAACACTTTTTCCATGTGCATTTGAAATGTGACATATTATGTGTTATTCGGCGGGAAAAAATCTTTGCTTTATGCATTGAGTGAGAAAACTACATGCTTATTTAAGTAATTAAGTGTATAAGGAACATTAAAATCTAATTTTATTGTAGATTCGTAAGTCACTTCAAAGAACATAAACAGATCTTCACTTCAAGACACCTCAAGGCCATTCCGTGAAAAAGACCAGCTGACGAATATAATGGCAGTTTGTGACGGATCCTAATTTTTGATTATGGTTATATATCAGTTCAGATCTGCTTCAGGGAACATAAAACTTTGATAGTTGTATATTGAAAAGAAAATATGTAACGAATCATGGCCAGCTAGCCCATACTTTATCAGTTTTGACTATTTTTGTTTCATTAGAAGATCATCCTTATATTGCCAAGATAAAATTATGAGTACATGACTGAATTCTGATTGAGGGTTATCCTCTTTGGGATAAGTGCTACGGCATTTGTCTGTGTGTGGAATGTGTAAGCTACAAGTCCCAATGATTGATTAGAGTTGGAATCCAAGAGTGTGCGAGTTGTTCAAAAACTTATCACGTTGTGCAAGTGCCTTAGATGTTTTAACTTTCATGAAAATATTGGAAGTGCATCTGTTTAAAAGAGAGGATCTGCTGAATACTTTGGATATAGATTACAACAAAAGGTAACTATAGATCTGTGCTTTAAACTTTGTGACACTTCTCTATGCTGATGATCTTGGATATTTTAAATCACTAATATGCACACCTTTAGATGGAATTTCATGATTTTTCAAATATAATTTATGGTACACTCTTTCCTAAAAGAAAGAAATCATCTACTAGGATATAAGAATTTTAACTTGTTATGACTGCTAAGATTTTAGGGTTGTCTATTTCATTTTTACAGACCTTTGTCATCATCATGATGTGATGGCAGCACATAACGCTCCCAAGCACGACTTTGCACCAGCCTGGCTCAAGATTCCATCACAAGAGAATCCTGTGAGTATATAAATCACTTTAGAGGTATGGATGGCCTTGGCCATTTTCATACTATATTAATGTCCCTTAGAAGAAGAACTTTGTATAAAAATATTCAAAATTTAAAGCTAAAATATTAGAAATAATAGTTTATATGGCAAAAACAAATCATGTCTAAAATTTTAAGGTAGACATAGTAGATCTAATGGTTAATTTGTTGACCATCCAGCTCCTTATACTAATGCTAATTCATGTTTGCCCAGTGTATGAAACTGTGTACAAATGCAATAAAAATGAATCACAAATTCTATTAAGTGTGTTAAGGGTCCTCTACACCATTGGAAAAAGTATCGCCTGAACTTCTATATTCCTTAGAGATAGGGATTTCAAGCATGTGTTCAACTTGAAATTACAAATAAAAGGTTCAAATTTTGAGGGAAAATCAACTTTTAAAAATGGATTGCTATTCATAAAAACAAAAGTCCTTGCTGTATTTGAACTCGCGACCTGAGGGTCAGTAGACTGAACCTTTACCAATTGCGTTACAGATGTAGACACCCAAGTTTGGCAATATAAACAGTTTCACAAAGGGTTGAAATCGCCATGTTATGATGCACTGTCCTAAAAAGTATAAGTACAGTGTTGAGGACCCTTAAATTATCTAATTGGCTACTCTGACACAAAGGAAAGTTATTGAAAATTTTACCCTGGGAATAGATAATATTGATATGTCATCATGTGTGGCAGAAATAATATTGTATACAGTTCTCTATGTTCTAAAAGCGTAGGTATAAGTTGATAACTTTATGTAATCTGATTTTAAAAATGCTCTCTCAGAGGTACTCGGTTCAAAGACCCTATGTTTTGTCCACAATTAATATGTATATAACATAAATAATAACTATGGATGGGGACAGTGCAAAACACTAAGTCAAGAATCGTCATTCATTGTAAATGTTTTGTGTACAATAATTACAAAAACAGTATGGCCAGGTACTGATGTTTTCATCACAACATGTTCAGGCATTTGTTTTATACAATCACTTCTTGTTTGTCAGCCTTTTCCTTGTATTCATCTTTTCAACATGTTGGTTTTTCGTACGTTTGTTTTGGTATTATTTCTCTGACTTCCTTCAAGCCTAAGATGGAAATGATTCAGCATCATCAAAATTTGATGCAATTTTGATATACAAGTTTCAGTTGGATAACTGTTTCTAGGTCTTTGGTCAAGTTCATACTGATCTTTATCTAAAATCCTTGTCCGGATTATATTTAGGCTCTTGGAAATGGTCCCCATCTCAATGATTGATATGTAGTTTTGTTGTTTGTGTAAATAAATTGAAATATCTGTTGTCTTTTCCAGAAGCCAGCAGGTTCCAAAACTTTGGAGAGTGATAAATCAGCAAGATCGCGACCAAACTATTACAGCAGGCATCCAAACTACGCAGAACTTCACAGACAGAACTCGTTCGAAAATTATTATGATGGTAATTTTTTCTAACACTATGGGACCTTAAAGTAACCAGTAGTTTCTGTCATCCTTAAAAATTTAAAAGTCGCAGATACTGATAAGATATTCCCAGCGTGTTTCAAACTTTTGACTTGCTGATCAGTAGCTGATGCTTTAACCTAATCAAAAGTCACAGATACTGATCAAATATTGAATACAACCATGGAAAAAAACTCATGGACCAGGTGTTTGATTTTAGGAAAAAGACGGGGCCCTCCTCGACACCACTCTGTAGATGATGATTATTACCCTTACCCTCCTTATGGGCACTATGGATATTACAATGGCTATGGAATGCACTACAACTCTAACCCTTCCATATTTAGATCACCCCCAAGCAGAGAGCCCAAATACCCCCAACATCCCAGCATGCGTTTTGGACAGGTATTTAATACGTTCAATAGATTTAAATCTTCATTCATTTTCAGATGGAAAATTCAGCAAGATGTACGAGTATATGACAATTTCTCTCAAAACAATTTTAAAATTTAAAAAAAGAAATTTTTTACCCACAGAAAGTTCTGCTTTGAGAGTATTCTTTTATTAATCATTGGGATATTTAGCATTAGCAAAATTAAACATTTATATTATATAGAATATACATGTAGTTTATAATGGGCAACATGTTTTTCTGCCAATATATTAAGACAAAATATGCTAAGCAGACTTGTGTAACTCAGATAGACCTTGAATTGTCAAAAGTTATCTCAGGAGTAACTGTATTCTTATAAATATACACCTATTTGAAAACGTTCTTCAGAATTTGTATACAAAAGTTGTTGTGTGTGTCTTGTAGATGAATGGCGGCTATCCTGGATACTATGATCTCTATGCTGGTCCATTTGAATACTATGGAGAGCAGCCATTCTTTAGTAGTTATCCTAGCAGCAGAAATTCCAAGAAAAGCCATTACGAAAAGGAAGGAAGATCAAATTCCAAAGAGGGAAAGGAAAAAGACAGCAATGAGAAGCCCAAGACAAAGGAAGATGAGGAAGGAGAAAAGCCAATCCTACAGGAGGATTTTGTATGATTATTTGTTTATGGTTGTTAAGCCAATCAATATTCATTAACACTTGCCTTTCCTATCAATTGCTATGTCATTATTCAAGAAATAGTTCAAAATTTGAACCTATTCATCAACACCTCTGTACTTTGTTTTATGTGGTTTTAAGTTCAGAATCTCATTGCTAATGTTAATTGACAGTGAGAAATATTTGCAATAAAATCAATAAATAATAATAGTGTATTGATTGTATTTTTTTAAAATCTCATTTCATCTAATTTCAGCCCTCACTTAATGGAGATGAAAATAATGAAAAAGCCAGCAAAATAACTAATGGTGGAAGTGTTTGGGGTAACACACACACACACACTCTCTCTCTCTCTTTCTCTCTCTGTCTGTATACTTGTGCTTATTTTAGTTTTGTATGAATTCCATAATGATATTGAATTAAACTGTTAACTTTTATTTCTAGAACATCCTCCTCATGGGAAAAACAATACTTCTAAGTTTGGAGAGCGAGGACCCTCGTCTAACATTTATAAAACATTAGTGCCAAATAAGGTAACGTTACCTCTATTTTTGTGACATTATTATACCTCATTGATAAACATATAATAGTTACTTAAATGTATCATTAAATATTAATTAAGTGAATAGTAATCAGTTACATGTATAATAACTGCCAATGACCGTTGATTCAAACATTTCCACACTGACCACTGAGTAAAGTTTGTCATTACATGTACATATTAGGAGTAAGATTTTCTTTGTCATTTGGAAAGAATTGTCACATTTTTCAAAAAATTTAGCTCCAGGGTTCAGTGAATAGAAAGCCAAAGGAGAATCTTCGATTCAATGGAGGATTTGCGAGTAGCAGCAAACCATTAACACCACCAGGCGTGACACCCAGTAAAGAGGTATGTTGTCATTAACACTAAAAATATACTCTCTCAGATTGTATTTGAACACAGGTACATGTTTATATACTTTTGGATATTATATCTATACAACGAACTAGAAAGTTTAGAGTGTTACATACTAATGAATGGCATTTCAACATAAAACCCCAATAATGAATGCATATATTTGCCAATCACTGTAGTTTTGTCAGTTGATGTGGGAGCTTTGGGTATGTGAGCTTTCTCTCTTTTTCTTTTTCATTGAAATATGAATTGAACGTTGCTCAACAGTTGTAACCTTTATTTGTGCAGGGATCACGCCTGTCTCCCACACCTCCCATGGAGATCCTAAACACACGTCTTGTTACTCAGCCCAGGAATCTGGGTGACAAGAAAAGTGAATTTCTAAGGGCTCTGCGAAGAGAAAATTCAGGGTATTTACCAGAAGATGCTGAAAGAGCTGGACAAAAGGTAGTGGATGTGTAGAATCTGTTTTGCAGCAATATTACAGTACTGTTTTGTTAATTTATTGAATTTTGTTAGTTTTGTATCAGTTTATATGCTGAAAACCATCTGCTCAGACTTAACTACAATAGATTCTTTTACATGTCATGTAGTTTTGTCAATAGATATCTATCAAAATTTATGTTTACTTTGTATTTTGATTGAGTTCAAAAGATGAAATAATGATTAACAAGATGAATAACTCTTTTGTGTTTACCATTGTTTGATCCACAGAGTGAGGGTTTGGATTTAGTAACCAACGGCATTGGTGAACTTGAAATGAATGACAACTCTGAGGGTCTTCTCTCTAGTTCCTTGGAAGCAGAACAAAGGTAATGAAATCTTTTTAGATAATAATTGAACCAGCATCATTTTTAGCTGGAGTACATTATGATGTACAGCTAGCAAGGTGAATTTTCAACTTGGCAAACATGTACATGTATATGCTGAGGTCTCACATAATCTAATGTCTTAGATCATCATATTCATGTTGTTACATTTTGTAGGTTACTAAAGGAAATGGGTTGGACTGAGAGTGATGAAGAGGAATATGAAATCACTGAAGACGAGAAGAAAGAGTTTCAAGACAGATGTTCCAAACAGGTTAATTTGTTGTTCATAGTGCTTTTCTTTGATGGTTGTAGCTTAATATGCAATTTAGTTATACATGTACAATGAACATTTTTGTGATTTAATTGTAGAGTGCCATGCAGAAAAACAGTGGCCGGTTTCAGAAGACTCTAAGCCCCAAACATGTTCCTATTTACCAGCCCAATGTTTCGGAACTGAATGACACTATATCCTCATCAGATTCGGACACTGATGACAACGCATGATAACAGATCCTTCCAGTTCATCCTCATCACACATATCTTGTGCCACAAGTCATGCACTGGGTGCATTGTCTACCCCACTGTCTCTGCTAGTCCAGTGAAGTTTTCCTCTGTGAAGAATTTTTCCTTATAAAACTTGAACTCTATTAAATATCCTGGCAAGGTTTTCATTGGTTTATGAAGCGCATACATGTATTTTTGTAGGTGAAATTCAATTTTTCAAAGACTTGTTCTGTGAATAATTCAGACACTTTGTTATCTAAACACCTCATTTTTCATTAATTTCAATGGGGTTTAGTGAGCTCAGATACAGTCAATAAATTAGAAGTTAACATTTTGTGATAATAATTAAATTTGATTAATTTAATAGGTTTTCATTGGAAAAATCTAACATTAGCTCATTCTATTGGAATGTGGATTAATTTTGGGATATCTATATTTGAATATAGTTTACTTTGTTCGGCTTTTGTATTATGCATTTTGGAATTATTTAAACCTTGCTTTCCATAATGTAAATATATTTATCTATGTTTGTTTTTCTTTTCTAAATACTTCATCTGTAGTAGTTTGTAGATTTTAAGAATTAAAATGCAACATCTTGTATAGATTCAGCCAGATGTAACTGAATAACATCTAAGTCAGACTACATGTATGTCATTATCACTTTGCTCAATTACATAAACATGTACACAGGCACACTGATTATAATTTGCATGATTTTTATTTTTTTTTTGAAATGATATCAGCTTTAAGAAATATTTCAAATATAGTCATCAAGTGCTCAATTGTATTTGCGGACATACCATTTTTTGCATCCCATGAACAGTGAAAGATTTGATTGGTCTAATACTTACATGTGTATTTGTATGAATTTTTTCTTTTGAATTGTGTATGAAAATTGAAAAAAATCTATTCTTAAGAGTGTATTTTAATTATTGTATGTTTTTTTAAATGATGTGATAGAACACTTTCATATATCAATATCAGATGTTTCTATTACCAAATAATATGACAATGTTTTAAAAAGACACATATTATTGCATGCTGTGAAGAACTATAGTTGAAAAAAATGTTGATTGTTCATAACTTTTACTGCCCTTTATAAGAGTTGTGTTAAATACATGTATGTGACAATACTGAGAGAAAATCATAAACTGTTGAAGTCACAAAGAACTTGGACGTTTGTGATGCACCTCACTGATTCACTGTTAGCAGGTGCATGTGCCATGCTGATCTGACGACCGGTATCGAACAGGGGAAACAATGTTAGACCTCAGGATCTTAAAATATCAGATGAAAATATTTCTGAACTATGGTTTCATCGATTAATTTTTTTTAAAAGGGTGCTTAAAATTTTTTTTGAAAGAAGCAAAATACAGATTCTTTCCAGAATTGTTAATATAAAATCTGCAGAGAGTTTAGTCATTGTTATTGCAGAATATTTGTTAAAGTTGTAAATTAATTATTTTTGTAGCAAGATGTTGTTGGAAGAAGTAGTATAACGTTTTTTATCCAGGTTATTGACATATAAAATGCTCTGATATTTTGTAGCATTGAATTGAATCTACAGTATTAATGTGTCAATTTCTATTTATTTTTTTTCAATGTTCATCATAAAAAATGATAATGCAATATCTTGTGTCGGAGCTAAAAGAGAAGAAACATCTTATTTGTACATTTGCAAGAAAATGGCAGCAGTATATCTTGGAAGAAAAAACCATAATCCATTGAATGAAACTTGTATACCTTAAAACATTCTTTACACAAATCCATTTTACTCTTCTTCAGGCACAATTTTATATACTTATACTGTCTTAAACCATTGACTTCACAACTTGTTTCTTACAGAGGAATGTTGAAAAATGATGTATGCATTGGTTGGCATTTTGATGTTTAGGGAGGTTTTGTTATACCAAATATATGATAAAAAAATTGTTGTCCACAATTTTTCCGTGATGAAACTTTGACCAAGGGACAACAAGATCACTTTCTGTGAAAGCACATTCTGTGGTACATGTATCCATACTTCACAGCTCTCACTCCAACTGTTAGTTTTTGTAGTGGTATGTGTAGTAGTTAATTTTCAAATTGACCTCGTTGTGGAGGGGATGTAAATCATGCTATGCAAAAAAAGGATAGGGCATTTAAAACAGCCTGCATTGTTGAATCACATGAAAATTGTTAAACACTTAAAACAGTATTTTTTATTTTTATTTTTATTTTTTGTTATAGAAGGTTAATTTGCAGAACTTGAAGTACATTATGACATGATTTTTGTTAGTTTAGAGAAATCTTGTCTTGCTTACTGACGGGGAAATATAAATGTTAAAAATGTTTCAAAAACTTTGATATGACACTAGTTATAATATCAGGTACATTTTTCCTTTGCTGAAACTACCTTTTCACCATTAGTACTTGTGCCTGAAAAGAGTTTGCCTTTTGATTTTAAAATGGATGTTTAGAACTTTTTATAGCTGTCCGTTCTATTACTCTGTATAATAATCATCACAGAAATTGATGCTTATAAAAATTGAGTAAGGGTTTGGTTGTTCAGAGATAGTTTAATGTAAATTAGGGAATAAGTTAAATCAACTTTGATAAATCAACATGATGTGGATTTAAAAATAAAAGATTAAAGTTACAACCCATTTCTCAGTAGATCTGAAGTTCAAACCATATCAACTAAAACTAGAGGGTTTCCCCTAATATCTTTTAAAGTTGATCCAAATTTCATCAGTGTGGTGCATTCCTTTAGACTGAATGATTTTGTATCTTGTGACCATTGGTAGTTGATTGGATATGATTGTTTCCTTTATCATTTGTAGCAATAGGTGAGAGACCTGTTACTAATCAGTGAGGTTAGCTGGCCCAGGGCCACGCTCTACTACCAATCAGCAGAAACTTTGTACATCCAGATCAATTGTTTATACAGGTTTTATTTTTTGCTTCACTGCAGCTATTTCGTATTGAAATAAAAGACTGCAATTTGCATACGTTTGTTTTCTGTCTTTACATACCTTTCGCTTGCGCTTCTGGGACTCGGAACAAAATTAATCCCATGTCGGTATTAACCAGCATAGAATTAAGAAATTAAGTTCGAGTTTTCGTGAATGTTGCAGAATAACCTCCGGGATCGAGACATGTTTGAAATATAAAAGCCTCCGCGTTACTTTATTTCTTAAATAGACAAGGGATATTGCTTGATTACACCAAGGACTTTTATAATGATGCGCATGTTATTGATATACCAAGGGGAAACGTTTAATTTTCTTTAAAACCAACAAACTTTTTAATTCAACAACTGTTTAAGAGGGCTAGATGGTCGTGGCCATTTTTATACGATATAAATCTCCTTAAAAAGAAGAGCTCTATATAAAGATATAAGAAAACATTCAAATTTTAAAGTGAAAATAAAAATTTTTTCTTTATTTAATGATCGTTTATAGCAAAACAAATCGTTTTTTAAAATATGAGGTGGATCTGATGGTTAATTTGTTGACCACTGAGCCTCCTTAAAGCATTTGTGTCGGAGCAGAGTTTTATTGCCTAACCAACTGCTAAAAATTCTACCATATGTCTTCGA
Source organism: Magallana hongkongensis (assembly GCA_016163765.1). NCBI lineage: Eukaryota > Metazoa > Mollusca > Bivalvia > Ostreida > Ostreidae > Magallana > Magallana hongkongensis. The sequence continues at coordinate 19,598,743 of WFKH01007768.1, forward strand.
CTTCGGGTGCTCAAATATTTTTCGTGAAAATATATAAACTACAGTTTTAAAATACGGTTTACTAATTTAGCTTTCTTAACTTGTGTGTAATAATAATGAGGGGTGTATATTTATGGAGGAAAATTCATTATCGATACAGGTAGAACAAATTTCTATTGAAACACGACAAACAACGCCACACTGAGATTAAAGCAATTGACTGACCTTTTGCCAAATACAGATTCAAAGGTTGTAGTTAATGAGATAAGAATAGCTTTTGGAACAATTGTATCTTTTAGAGCCCAGAATTTTCCGAGTTTGACCTCCCATTAATGTAACTAGTTATTCAGTATGGTGAAGCATTTATGAACATACATGTATCACCCATATTTCACGATGACCGTGGCCAAATCATTTTTTTATGAATACTTATTACACTCAATTTTATACAAGCCTCATATTTTCGAAGATATTTAGATATATGCAATCGGAATATCGCTCGGTCTTAACTGTCGATTTGACGGAAAAGACCGATCGAGCTATGTTTTGAAAAATGCTGCAGTTTATAGATGCATGCGTAAGTATAAACGCGATTGGTGAGATTTCCTTCAAAGTTGGAAGGCATGAATCATTCCATTCATGAGAACTCGGAACTATTCAGCTAGAGGCCCACGGTCACCAAGCGCATGCGAGAAAGACCGACTGCTTCCGACAGTGATACTTAACATATTGCTTTGTGTTAAATTCACATAGATTCTGTAACAAAATTTAAAAATAACAAAATTCAGATGAATATAAGATTTAAGTGTGATAAATTAGCAGTTGAAGGATGATGTAAATATTTACATCAAATTCAGATCACTTGTTAAATATGTTTTACAAAAATGTATAGATTTGGTGAAAAAGCTTTGACATACCGGTAGATTCCTTGCGCGTAAGGTTGCGCCACAAAATTTCGAGATAGTTTGAGTCTGCTATGTTACAACGCACTTTGAAAAATTACGCACTTTGAAAATTTTTTTCAAAGTGCGTTAAATTTGGGACCAAGTCAACGCACTTTGAAAAAAAAATTTTTTTTTCAAAGTGCGTTGATATCGTCGATATTAACTTTGAAAAAAAATTGTTCAGAATTTAATCAAAATAATTGATACTTTAATATGCAATAAATGATTGTTTTAACCTTGTTTAGCTCAATGGGATATATTTAAAAAGAACCCAATGAATGCTCAGCTAAACAGTTTCTCAATAAGAATTACATGTATTTTTCTTTTCAATAAGCTTACGTAGTTTGACAATTTACACATAAAGAACAACTCGAGAGATTTGAATTATTCAAATATGACAGATTGCATCTCTTAGCAACTGCATTTTCCTTTTGTTGTGTATGCAGCAAATTAACTTCTTATCTGGACCATTGGGCTATGCCAGAAACAAAACTGATTTATATATATATATTGATAATGGAGATCATTGTATAACACATTTCAACTGGCTTCAATTGCATGTGCTAATAAACAAACATGGTAAGAAAAAATGATACTTTAGTAATGTTTATCAAAACAATATGATCTTTTAGAACATCAGTGCGAGGGAAAAAACCCACATCCTAATGCTTATTTTTAATTTTACAATAACATAATGTTTGTCAATGTAACTTCTTTTTTTTTAATAACGAAGTGATTTATTTGATTAGAATTTGAAAAGAAGGTTTATGTTGAAACACTTATAGATTCTTTAACATACCAATGGAGAAATTATTGTTTGGTCAGCTCGTTTTTTTTTTCAATACCACTGTACTTAATTTACAACAAAACGTATTTCTTTTTCCGGTCTTAAATGTTTACTCCAGTTTGCTGAATATCATAATATTATGTTTTGGAAGGGAAAATGAGGGGCAGGGGACCTTCTTCCTGTAATCAGTTAAATGGTGTACTCGTAATTGACAAGTATCTTTTGTTAACCCTCACTCCCACCCCAACCTCGTTCTCAAATATAGTAAATGAGATTCTCTTGTGTTAAAAAACCATCTTGCTATCGACAAATTAGAAATTCAATTCCAGAATTTGCGATTTATACGTACATGTATTTTTTCAAAGTGCGTTAAGTGTCTCGATGCCAAAATATGTTGATGTACCTTCATAACGCACTTTGAAAAAAAATTTCAAAGTGCGTTGATTTGGTCCCAAATTTAACGCACTTTGAAAAAATTTTTCAAAGTGCGTTGCCACACTGCTATATACATATGGCTTATTGCTTGCAATAAAATAAAGTTGTAAATTTCATGCAAAATCGAATCACCAAAGATAAATGTGCAGCAATACGGTTTAACTCACGTTTTAAAAACATAACCAAATAGGACACAAATTCTTGTTGATGTAGGTGCGGACAAGCATGCTTATTTTCAACAGACCTAGGCACGGCAGCATTACATCTCAACGAGGCCCAGTTTCTGTCTTTAATTTCAAGAATGTTTCACCTTAGGAATACATGTGGATAGCAAGTACACAGAGCCTTATCTGTTTCACTCTTATAAATCAAATTATTTCTGTCAATGCAAACTGTCGAAACCGTGTATTTAAAATGTTTGGCAGGCTCGGTATACCTTTAATCTGTTCCCATGTATGAGCACAGCATACCATAAATGTCAGCAGTTTATACAACAGCGCTTGTGTTGCGATTTTCCAACTATGTCTGGAAAGATTGAAGAGGAACAGAATGATGCGTTGAACTGTATAGTCTGCAAAAAGCTTTTACAACGACCAAAAGTCCTTCCATGTTTGCATTCGCTGTGTTCGAGATGTCTTCTGTCCGTTCTCGATAGCAACAAAAGCAAAGATAAATTCCACTGTCCAAAATGCGAGGAAAACACGATCATACCAATAGGAGGAGTAGAGGGCTTCCAAGACAATGTATATCTGAACGGGATACTTGGCGTACATAATTCGCACAACAGCAAGGGGAAAGTCTGTGATATATGCAGCCTGCGGAAGAAGAAAAACACCGCTACATCCAAATGCTTGAACTGCGGCGATCTCCTCTGCCAGGATTGCAGTACTTCTCACTTAGCCACCCGCCAAACCATCAATCACAAAGTTGTAGACCTGGAGAGCGTTGTGAAGGGTACACACGACAAGGCCATCAGACAGCTGAACAGGATACCTTGCGCCTCCCATCCAGAAGAGACGCTGGACATATTCTGCTACGACTGCAACTTCTTAGTGTGTCATGAGTGCCAGCTCTCCTACCACTTCAGTCATCACACGGTGGCTGTGGATGACGCCGACATTGATCAACGTCAGGAAATAGCAACGTCTCTACAGTTCCTGGACAGTAAGCTGAAGCATCTGAATGACATAGAAGAAGGTATAAACAACACGGAGGCGACTATCAATGAAAAAGAAGAGCACATTCTTGCAGACCTGGATAATGCAACAGAGCAGCTTATTACGCAAATTCAAGCCGAAAAGCGTGATGTCACTCAAAAGGTGAAGGAGCATATGGAAAAGCAACGACAGATTTGCAAGGATCATGTCATTCAAGTGAAATCGAGAAAGGAGACGATCCAAGAAAGTTGCGAGTTTTCCAACGAAGTAGCCCAGTCTGGAAAAAATGATGAGGTTATATATTTAGAGCCATTAATTCTTCATAGGCTTCGCAACTTAGAAAATCTTCCACGACTACGCGACGAAATAACCTGCCAGTTCCCGGAGGTGCGCCTTCGAAATATCTTTGGAAACGTGGAAACAATTCGATTTTTCGATTTCCTGCCAGGTTCGTCGAATTCAGTAGCTTTACTGCCACAGGAGAATTCAGATGTCAGCGGAGCTCCTCAAGTGTCCCAGTTATTGATGGTGAAAAAAGTAAACACATTCACCAACGAAGACGAAACTTGCCCGAAGATCAGCAGTCTTGCTTGTACCGAAGGATTCTTTTTAGTCGGAGATAATGCCAATAGAAAAATCAAGAAGTTCAGTTCAACTGGAAAATTCCTGGAAACGTTATCGAGATCGAAATCATATAGCATTTCGATCTGTGATGACACAATTATTTGCAGCGACAACTTTTCCGTTGCTTTCTTTTCGGCAGGGTACAGCCGTAAAATCGCCATGGATGGCACCAGCAGTACATATCCTACATGCGTTTACGAAAACACGAATTTCGCAGTCGCTGACAGCAGTGCGCACGAAGTATACGTCTTCGACAAAGCTGGTGACGTCATCAGTAGCATCCAGATACCGAGAGCAAGCAGGAGGACCAGACGGCGAAACTTGTCTTTCATTTGTTGTAACAGTAAGGGCGAAATCATTGCATCGGATTGGGGGACAAATTCTGTTTTCCTTGTCGGGAAGAACGGGAAAACTCTGTACGAATATCACAGTAAAAGCGAGTCCACGAGGGACTGGATACCAGGTGGCGTGTGTGTCGATATCCATGACAACGTCTTCATTGCCGACCAACAGAAAGGTGCGATCACCATTCTTAGCCCCAAATTTAAAGTAATTTTGAAACATTCGACGAAGAAGGACTACCTCGAGAGACCCATGAACATTGCGTTTGACAGTTCTGGTCAGATTCTAGTAGCAGGCAAAAATGGCATCGTCAACATTTACTCGTGCAAATATTTGTAGGCAATTATGCAACGGGTCAAATAGATATTAGTATGGCTGATAGATATGTTGTAAAAAGATAGTTTATTTGTAGCATTATTGTAGACTTTTGCATTTGTCCTTAGTTTTGACTCGGGCATTCTCAGGAAATATGTATCATCAACAAAACAATAAATCTGAAAGTTATAAAAAAAAAACAAAACCCGATTTTGCTAATATGCTTGTATAGACATGACAAAATTAACAAAAAATGATCTAAAAATAGTTTTACAGTTGGCTTTAAACTATAGTTTACGGATCGTAAACTACATGTATAGTTAACAACGTTAATCTATATACCAAAGTTTACGCGATACTGAGTAATCTATGTTTCAGGTAAACTGTAATAGATAACACTGAAAACACTCATTTGCTATTGTAAAACATAGTTTATCTGATAAATATGGTTTCATGATTTGTAAACTACGATTATCAACTCTAATATAGTTTAAATACCGATTTGTAAAACTCTGATTAACAACAGACATATAAAATTAGATCAGTATTCGTACACTATAGTTTACAACAGTTAAATATGGTTTTACATATGAAACTACAGTTAACGAATCGTTGACTTTATAGTTTACGTTTTGGAAACTATAGTTTACAGTCGATAAACTATGTTTACCGACTGTGAATCTATGTTAAGGACAGTTTTATGAATTTGGAGTGTCATGCTTGTACTATTGATCACATTCGACAGTAATAACGCTATCGTCACGACAGACCAAAACAAATTGAGTGCAAGATAAAATATTACATAATCCTGACAATTTTTTGTCTCATTACCTCGATGAACCGTTGTAACTGAGCGGTTAAAATACTTGGTAAATGGGCAATTTATTAAATTGTTCACGATACACGCGCACATTACGCGATCGAATTTTGGCGCAGTTTGGAAAATAAATCAAAGGTTTCACGTTTATATAAGCACTTAGATTTTGACATCCGATCTAAACCTGAATGCAATATTCTTATTAAGATTGCTGTTCTTGACTACTACGGTACTTCTAATAAATGCACTCGCGTGCATTTCGACATCCTGCTCTACCAATACAATATACAATGAATTAATTTTTTTAAATTTTTTTAATTTACTGTTTAATATTACGCCACCTCATTCGATCAGTATTCGTAGGAAGTAATAAGATACATCCACGGATCTGCCTCCCCCCTCCAGGAATTTCAGATACTAAATTTATATGTACAAATATCCTGAACGCACAGAATAGACCATTGAACCCAACCCCACTCCATCCAGGAAAGCAAAAAACCCGAACATTTTAGTTATATATTTGTTTTAAAAGAATAAATCTTTTACATAAGATGTAAAGTTATAAGATCATCCCCTCCAAACACACAAATTTAAAATAATACATTATCGTCCCTTTTTAAAAATTGGAAACATTTCAATATTTATTTTATACTCCACCCATTAGATACATAATGGGAAGGGGGTGATTAGGGGTCTGAGATCTTCAGGGAATTTCACTGTTACTAAATTCACAAAAGTAAGAAAAAAATAGCACTTGGAAAATAGTAATGGAGAATTATCACATGCCTACAGTACAACAACATCAAATAGTAATAAACCAAATCAAATAAAAAATGTTTTATGTAAAGGATATAAGCCTCAAACTGCATGTCCATTCTGTGAGAGAAAGAAGTAATCTCGGCCCGTAGGTAGGGCCGAGACTAGTTCTTTCTCTCACAGAATGGACAGTTTGAGGCTAACATCCGACTTAAAACATTAATTACCTTCTTTGTTTTAAGAATGGACAGTATCAGGTAAACCTGTTGACAATGCTAATAAATATATTTTTTAACTTTACACAATAAAACCAGTCTTGCATAGAACTTTCTTTTGTCACTTAATGGTCAGTTTCAGGTACGTGCAAGGGGTTTATAAAGCTGTGCTGTAAAAATTTCATATTCATTCACTCTTCTACTAAGCAACACAAACTTCTCATTCTCTATTGGGAAGCGCATTTCTTATTTAACAATATTCAAGGATGTAAAAGAGGTACTGCGTATACGCTGTTCTAAGTGATATTCTGGATATAGAGGGTGGGAATGCTGTGCCAAATTTTGATATGACTTACAAAATCATTTGATGAAAGATTAAGCCAACCAAAACAAAGAATGCATGACAGGCTCAGATGCAGAAATTTTTCCAGGGGTGTGAAGGAGGTTGAGGGTCAAGGTTTAATTTTAACTTTTTCCAAGAAAAAACGTGATTTATATATAGTGCAGTGAAATTTTTCTTAATCTACGTTTTGATCATATTTGATGTGATTTGTGGTTACAAATAACTAATATGATAAAGTGGATTAATTTTGATTCGTGATTCTGAAAAATGGAGTAGATATATATCATACTGGATTATTTAGTAGTTTTTAGTGTTTCTCCGCTGTATCGCTCCCAAGGTGTTTAAAAACATTAAATCCGTTTCTTTATTTGCAAATGTGATGTCTTTATTCTTGTTTCCAACTTACCTGTATAGCCGTCCAATAAGTTAACAGTTTTACCTGTCTCTGTCCATTATTTTTAAAAACGGACAGTTTTCTATCCATTCTTTTTAAGAATGAACACCTACAGGTAACTTATTGGATTGTTTTTAATTAAATTTAGAAGTATTTTATCTTGTATAAAGCCAAAAAGAACAAAGGATTACATAACAAAAATGTTTTAATCAGCGATATAACAATGGCGAAAAAGATAATACCGGTCGTAATACATGTCGTAACAAACTAAGATTAATTCCCATTGAACTGATCTATATTTCTATGAACATAGTTCTGTAAAGCAATCGAAAGTAAGGTACACGGATATGGCACTTGATCAGTTGATGAAGAAATGATTCTGCAAGTTCAACAGTGTTTACTGCCTTGCTTTTTATGTTGTCCCTAAACAATGATAATTTCCCGCATATACCATTGGCATAAACTTAAACTAATTGTATGTACTCAAATCCAGAAATAACAACAATTTGATCAAATCTCATACAACTAGTAATAGGAATTGAGATATTTTCAGTCTAAAAAATCAACTTTTACGATAAATATTTTTTACTTAACAAAATATACGAATTGGTAAGACCCTTTCATTTATACAGAATTAAGATGCCTATGTCTAATAATCTTACAACAACACACTAAATCTAAACTCTAAGGAACACACAGACAAGAGACCAATGCATCAATACTGGTACAAACATCTATAGATTCTGAAATTCATGTCGTACATGTATACCCATATCCAATTCATACAAAAATAAGAGAGTAATGCTGAGAGGTTACTCTTTAAGCTGTTCTCATTTCATAACAGGATTTAAAAAATTGATGTCACATTTAATTCAAAACCATGAAGATGATTGATATTGATGTAACAGCGAAACTTTGATTTAGATTTAATAAACAAAGAAAGATCAACATTGAAGAGATTGTATACAATATGTGATATGCACAGTAGTAAAAGGAAACTTAAGCATGGTAAATGTCATGGTTCTATATTGCTGAAATGGTGAACAGTAAAAGCAACATATGTTGCATGTTTTATCATAATAACAGTCTGAGAATTCAATGATAAATTGCATTTCGGAACAATACCTAAAAATAGCAAATGGATGATTTAAAGTGATTTGGTTGAAGTTAATGTACACATTATTCTCTCTATCAATTTCATACATTTTTTCTCTATTTCAAATAAAAGTTTCACTTGACTTAATATTAAATTTTCTTTCCACAACCCAACAGAAGAAAGTAATTTTCATTTATCTACATATCACTGAATTTTATTTGTTTGTCAAAGGATTTCAGATTATAAGCATCACCAATGCTAATAATACCAATAATAATGCATTATATCAGTAATTTTCAACTTATCAAAACTACTTGGAGAAATCTACCTTGGACTGATTAAAAAAACGAAGAATAAGTGATGCATATTGCAGTTTTGCTTTTCAAAAAATAGCAAATATAGACAGACATTTGGATGAAAAGATTGTAATAACATTGCATGAGCCAGAAAATTAACTCGCTAATAAGTAATACTAAACCTATGAGATCAAATGTGAGAGTTACAAAACACAGCTATCTGTGAACATCAAAACAGTCTCTCTTTTGCACCATCTAAAAACTACATCTGTAAAATATAACAGTTACTAGTATGTGGTTTACTTTAACCTCAGATAAAAAAAAGTATTGTAATTACAAAAGTTGCACTTTGTGTTCAACAGTGATAATGCGCATAACCTGATAAAAAAAAAAACCCACCAGTACATAACTTGTTAAGACAATTATCTTGTTTTTTTATCAGATGAAAGCAAACAAGCATTGTTTAGATCCCTTAAATAGTAGTACTTGAAATGATTTAGAAATACATGTACATGTAACAGTTAGTACATGTTCCAGCCAGGTCTATAATTTAACTAACTGATTCTGATGTTGTTAAATGTATAATAATAATAATGATATTTATTCCATGTGCAGTAACCCTAAACTTATAGTCACAAATTAGAAAAGTATTGGTGTGTGATTGTAGTCTCAATCATCCCCAAAATACAACAAAATCAAATCTTTTGATATCAAATATCCAATGAGATCCAGTAATATTGCAAACTCACGATTAGCCCTATTATTCATCATACATGTATTGGTACACATGTACATAATGGTCACTCCCGGTGATGAACAGCTGTCTGGCCGATCCACAGACGACGGACCATGGCTGGGTAATGGTGGGGGCTGTATTCCACTCCTGTATCATCTCTCCGTCAGTTGATAGCAGCAGCAGCCGGTTGTTAGTGTAGTCCAGGGTAAAGACGTCCCCAACATTGTTGAAGCAGGCCCCTCCTGGGTACCAGCTTGTACCTTTATCACCAGCATACATCCCTTCCAAAAATAAAATACAACCTTTTATAAAACAATTTTTTAATGGAACTTCAGTTCATTCTTTCTTGAAAATTTAATAATTCTAGTGCATAATGTAAAAGTTTACTGAAATAAAAAGCTGTAAGATTACACTGCAAAACTAACATGTAAGAAAAGGAAACAGATGGTCTCACCTGTAACCTTGCCCTCATTGTCCCCAATGACTACAGCCTTTAAGTCCCAGTCTGTCATCACAATGCTCTTGCCATTGCCATTGGACCTTACAGAGAAGATGTTGGACATCTTCTGCTGATTGGGGAGTTCAAAAGAAACTTGGCTCTTTTTGGTAAAGTTTGACTTCTCCTTGTCCACATGGTAAATCCTCAAGTGATCCCCATTGGCTACAGCAAATTGGCTCTGGGGATACCAGGACAATGGGCGTGGGATTGAAGCGTTCTGGAAGTTAATTACCTTAACAAATTCATCATTCATTTCATGAATGACAATATTGGGACCCGAGGTCCAAATTAATACTCCACACACAAAGATGACACTGGTTGGGTTCTCCACATCATAGGCTTTGATAAAAGTTCCCTCAATGGAGAATATTTTTATCTTGTTGTTCACGCTATCAGAAACCACCACTTTATTATGTTGAATGGGGTGTACTGATGTCAGGAACGGGGTGTCTTTGTCATCTGAGCATTTAGTGTCCAGTCTCCATTTTGGAGTGATGGAAACTGATGCAGTGACAGGTTTGATTTTTGCAGCTTTTGCTTTCTTTGGCTTATTGGTACTTTCAGCAGCAGGTGCCGGCTTTATTTTAATTTTATCTTTTTCCTTAGAAGGTTTGCCCTGAGGCTTAGCAGACTGGCTGGATTGTTGTTGTGGTTTTTGGGTTGGAACTTTGCCTGTCTTTGAGATATTTGTTAGAGAATTCAGACTCACAGAATTCATCATGTAGTGTGCCCCAGGATAGAAACCCTCCCCAGGAATCTGCAGTGGCCTAAATAAGGAACGATTCAAATATTCTGACATTCCAACATATCCTGGCACTTGCCCATACAGAGATGTGTCATAGAAATTAGATTCCTGTACTTCACATGACCCTTCATCAGCCATTGGATGATGTTGGGTAATGTTCTCCATTGAGATAGCAGCATTTTTCTTTTTTCGTCCACGCCTTTTTTTTTGACCAATTGTCTTTGGCCTAGCTCCTGCTTCTTCATAGTTCTCAGAATTAGCTGTGCTTCCACTCTCACTTTGTGTGGATATAGACCTCACTGGATCCAAGTCAGCATTTTTGATAAAGGTATGCTGATCTTCATCCACTCTATGGTTATATTCCATGGATTTCTGAATATTGCCTCTATACCATTCTGGGTGACCTGCCTTCTTGCTGACTTCTCTGTCCTGATAGAATTCATTCAATGACCCAATACATGGCATATCTTCTACCCAATCATGGCGTTTGCTATGATTAGTAATTTTGAAGAGAGACTTCAATTTCTGATTATCAATCAGCCAAGATTCTACTTCAACTTCTGGAGTTGAAAACCAAGAGAGTGGTTCTGGCATGACAATCATATTAAGAACTCTGCAAAGTCTTTTAGAAAACTTTTTCTCCAGAGCCAAAAATTCTTCATTATTACTAAGTGCATAGAGGCGACCACAAATGGTCTTAACCTCTTTCAAATGGAATAGAATCTCTTGGGCTGAACATTGTCTTTTCTGACTATGCTGTTTCAAGTTCTGGAATTTCTGACGCACTGAGGCAATTGCTTCTGCCTCCTGCTGCCTTAAGCCCTGGATAACCATTTCAATGGTTGATTTGATTTTTTCAACCTGAACCTCTTCAGCCAGTTCCACAATATTTTTTTCAAGTTCAAATTCTTCCATTTCTATTCTTTGAATTTTTTCATCAACCCCTTTCAGTAGCATGTCAAAAGTGACCTTCTGCCTTTCAAAAGCTTCTTGGATTGAAATGCATGGATGATTTTGGTGATCCAGCAGAATGCAATCAGTGCAGACACTTTCTTCACAACCTTTACAGAAATACCTGATCTCTTCACTGGAATGCTTGTTACATTTGGAATGTTCCTCCTGTCCTTTACTCTGTTTTTCTAACTCTTCAATGGACGTTCCCTCTAAGGAAATCACCTCATGATTGAGAGTAAACTTAGTAAACTTATGCACATCCCAGCAATTTTGGCAAAGGTAGTCCTTACATTCAACACAAAAACCAGTTGCATCATTAACCTTCTTCATTAGCTTGCAAACCTCACAATGTTTGGTTCCAGAATTTTTTTCAGCAAAGTCTTCCAGGATTCTGATTTTTGGAAGAGCATCAAGTCCACCTTCAGGAAGGCCTGTCTCAGTGAGACATGTGGGACATTTTATTTTTTGTTCCTCCTCCACTGTTAAGCAACCAGCACAAAAGGCATGTAAACAATCCAGATAGCATGGGTCAGAGAGAGAATTCTCACACACTGCACATTTAAAGTCTGTGTACATTGTGCTTGCTTTCATTTGCTTTAACCTTTCACCATTAGCCTCTAACTTTCTGGCCTTTTTGTCTATGGCTGATTCTTCATTTAGTTTAGGCTTCCCATTTTCTTTAACACTCTCCACAATAACCTGCTGATCTGTAAGAAGATCTCCAGAGCTGACTTCTTCAGATTTCCTATCTTCAAAACCATCTCTTAACTCCATTTTAGGAGGATTTTCATTTTTAACCTGATCAAGGCTGTGTGGAGTCTGCAAGTCATCTTCATTTTCAGTGTAAGGGCCATTACTGCTAACAATAATGGGATCAGATTCAGACTTACTGCCACCATCACTCTCTGATAGAACTAAGTCTGTGTCCTCTGATGCTGGTTTAGGTGTGTCCGTAGGGATGTCACTTATAACAATGGGATCAGACTCAGACTTACTGCCACCATCACTCTCTGATAGGACTAAGTCTGTGTCCTCCAACCCTGGTTTAGGTGTGTCCGTAGGGATGTCACTTACACCTGCTTTAACTACCTGGGATTCAGGAATGGAAATGCTGGGATTAGGGTGGAAGTCCTGAGATTGTACCATCCCACTGACAGGTTGAAATTCCTGTATGCCCTCTTCATTATCAGACATCATGAAATTTCTACAAATAACTTTTAAAATTCAAACCACTTTATTCACTTACCATGGAGCAAAAAAGTTTATATATAAACATATGCAAGGGTACCTGAAATAACGAAATAGAAACGAAACAAAACGAAATGAAACGAAACGAAATATACCGAAACGAAACGAAATCTACCGAAACGAAACGAAACCTACCGAAACGAAACGAAATCAAAACGAAACCTACCGAAACAAAACGAAATCGAGCAAAATGAAATATATATAACCACGATGATTTCGTTTCGTTTTGTTTCGTTTCGGTAGGTTTCGTTTTGTTTCGGTAGATTTCGTTTCGTTTCGGTATATTTCGTTTCGTTTCATTTCGTTTCATTTCTATTTTGTTTTGCACTTTACAGGTACCCATGTATGCAAACACTGACACAATAGCCTATATATCCCATGATGTCAATTTAAGAAGTAGAGTCACAGTGTTGGCCCAGCTGGGCCATGAGGAAGAAGTAACTGACTGTAAAACTTCTATCTCGGTTTTTATCATTATGAAAAAATACTGTCTGCTTTGAACCGGAATTACTATATAGTATGCATTGTTTTAGAGAAATATACATGTAATTTATTTTGGATGATGAGAGGCTAACAATGTGAAATCCATCTTCACTAGCCAAGGGTTTCTGATCCGCATCGCTTCTCACGAACCCTTGGCATATCGTGCTATCAAAAGTCGGGATTTTTTTTCCTGGATTTTGATTGGGGTTTACTGAAACCGGTCGACCAATCAAAAAGATGCAAAACACATCTAATTTAATCGACAATGTATTCATGAGTGTCTCTAACTCGCATAGCTCAAAACCCGTATTTTTCTGAGTCTTTCTGTTTGAGCCTTCATGATACATGTAGCTTGCATTCCTTGCAATGGTGCAATAACAAGTACCACCTAATCTTTGTATCAAGAGAGGCATGCACTCATAGATGAAGGATTTACCGCTCCAAGTCTTACAACCCTCGAATGAATCCGATCTATGTGTAACATTTAACAATATTCCCATTTATTGAATACGCTAGGCATTAAAAGGTTCTTTCAACATGTCAATATCATTGTCTATGGAGGCTGCCATTACTGCACCAGTGACGTTTAAAGTACGGCATCTTTCATTATTTGGCTGATTTATAAATAGGCTGGCTGATTACGTGACAAAAAAAATCCCAACTTTTGATAGCACGATATGCCAAGGGTTAGTGGGGAGCGGTGTGGATCAGAAACCCTTGGCTAGCGAAGATGTGTGAAATCATACTGGGACCAGGCCAGTTTTTGGCTAGAAGTTATCCGCTAAACCAAGGGTTTGGGTATTAAATAAGAACATGATTATCCAAGATTCAATAATTTTGTTGTCTGCTACAAATAAATTAATTGATTCTCTAAACAAAAACCAAGGATACTGGTATAAAAATATAAATGTAGTAAATGCCTGTTTAATTACATTATTTTACTTTCAGCGGTTGGGATACAAAATAAGATTGTAAATACCGGTATATTACGACTTTATTGTACTTCGTAAAAATAATCATAAGAGTAGGCTATATGATTGGTGCAATTAGGTCAACTTTAACGTACACTACGTTAGAAAACTACACTCCTTCTAAAATGCGCGTTGGAAATAAAATAGAACAAGCTAATCAGAACCTTTCGGAAACTTAAGTATTTCTGAAATAATGAAATAATAAGAAGTCCAACGACCAACGGTAACGTACAGACGTAAACAACACTTCAGCTGCATTTGTCGCGTCGACAGCTGACGTCTTATAAAGCAAGCAAAGGTTCATCCCAAAATCAACATTTCAGAACTGGCTTTGATTTAAATTTAATATTTTGGAAACAAAATAATCTCTATCAATATTTACCTTGTTAAAATTCTCTTTTGAAGCTAACAATCGAATGACGATCAAGTAGCAACTGGAAATTAAAGTGAAAGTAGACTCGTTGTGAAAATTCCGAGCTCGCATTCTCTAAAATGACAAATGTGCGTCAAACATTGCGCTCGTCGACAGCAGTGGAGTATAGGTCGGACTAAAAGGTAGAAAATTATAGACACATAATATTGTTTCTTCTCATAGGGAGCAGTTTATTCAGACATGCAGCATTGTTTTTCAACGTGCGCTAGTGTGTGTGTGTGTGTGGGGGGGGGGGGGGCAGAGACATAAATAACAGAGATGGCAACTCCGCCATTAGCGTGTTTTGTTGGTACGGGACCAACCTTACTTTGAGAACTACATTTTAGTAAACTGAGATAATGATCTTAAACCAAAAGTATATTGTTTTAATGAAAAATGTGCATAGGTTTTAGACATTTTTGAAACAAAAAATTGTTATTTATGTCTCGGGGGGGGGGGGGGGGGTTACCTTTTTTTTTGCCGTAACGCAGCTATAGTTTCCTTTATCAGGGTTTAGACAATAAATAGTTAATCTACAATTTTTACCACGGAAGCAAAGTCCCCTTTTTACGTACACAGTAATTTTTGCGATTTTTAAACGTTTCAATAGCATATTTTAACGGAAATAATTTCCACGCAGTGTTTTATATTAAATTGATCACAGAAATAGCGAATGTCATATAATCCCAAAGTTGACCTAATATATGTAAACGATTTGCTATATGGCCAAGGACAGATGTTAGCGTCTCGTAACCTGTTCCATACAGCAAACGGTTCCAACTTCAAAAATCAGAAAATGGTTCTACCCCCAAGTACTCCACTTTCGGGCGCATCTGATCTGTCAGGTTAAGGGGATCGCATGTCGTCCGTTTTTCGATTGTCTGTCTATCCTATGCTAACTTGTCATGTTTTGGATTTTTTTCCTCCAGAAGCTTAGGTCAATTTTAACCAAATTTGTCACAAACTTTATTTGGTGAAGGAAAATCAACAACGTTTAAATAAAGAACCTCGCTCTTTCCAAGGAGAGCAAAAATAAACTGAGTGTCAACAGAAATGCTAATACTTTGTATCGCTGACAAAACAATCCATGCAAACACTGTTTCAACAACGTACCTTCGCGCAGTTCAACAACATGAAAATTCACAAAACAAACCGTCACGCTAACACTATACCCTGCACAAAACGCTATCGTGCTAGTTAAAACGTTTCACCCCTCTATTTGTGCAACACTGTGTTTGCACGACGACGGGTTGTGCAAATTCGTTCTTCAAAGGAGTATATTTGAAGAAATCTTTAAAAACTGTGTTTTCTAGATTGACAATGTAATTTACCAAAGCCCTTTACCTTTGCGCTATAACAGGAAAAAATGAAGCTACAAAGAAGATGGGGGATAAGAAAGCGCAAATGCCCATTAGGTTTAGTCGTAAAAAATTTTCAAATTCAATTGTTTCCAATTTAATCTATTTAATAATGTTATAATACAAGATTTCTAACTGTATATTTAGTTTTGAATATTTTAATAAACGATAAGAAAAAAAATTGCCTTAAGTTTTGGTGGTATCGAGCCCATAACCTAAAAAGCCATTTAAGTCACAACAAAGTTCGTTGTTTAAATGCTATATTTAACTTAAGCTACGAATTTATGGACTTGTATTATTTTTATAAAACGTTCAATTTTGGGGATACAAAATGATATTTTTAATGTATAGTGGGTCATCTTTCCACGTTTTTGTTGATTGAAATCGGGTTGTTTTCCATTAGACCTTATTGAGACTATGGCAAAAATATGGAGCACAGACCCACTCTATAAAAGAGAAAGCATTGAAGTTCTAAAAAAAAGGACACTTTTTGGAGTTTATGATACGCATACACCAGTTTCAAATCAACGTATTCCAAGTACCGGTATTAAACATATTTAAGGGTTACAAATCGATGTTATGGTAAATATATTATGTTTTGAATGTTTTTTTTTAATTATCAGATTTGTTGATATTTTAAATTTTACAGTATCTTATCCGTCCTTATATAGGCATTTTACACGCCTTATCCATCCATCTTCTTGATCTCAATTGACTTTTATAGTACAGTAATTTCTTCTTGCCGTTTTGGCCACTTTGACCAAATTTTAAATCTTTTTATCATTTATTTTTGTCTGAAATGGGAAATTTACAGCTTATACATGTCGTACAGTACACGTTAAAGTGGCACGGTGACTCAAAATAGATGTTTTACTTTTTGATTATGACAACGGAAATAAGAAGAGTTATTAGAAATTTCATCATACGGAAGGTTTCACGCATCATAAGTCATCGCTTATCAATTTACAAGTCATTAAAACCCATCCGGAAATTGCACATGTAAACAAACCGAGTTGTGTTGGACATTGGTTTAGTGTCACGTGATTGCGATTTCTGTCTAAAAATAGTTACAGTGGGATTGACACACAGAAAAAAGAATTTGAATTTGAAGCTATTCGATGTCTGTGGTAAGAAATATGCATTAATAGAGAATGCATCTTAATAAATATATAGTTCTTGAAGACATCGTGTTTCAATGAGAGGCTTCTGGCTCATGATGTATGCCACGCTGCAGTATTTACATTCCCCTGCGCTTGCGTGGCTATTAAGCGGAAGAAAAACTCAATATTTTCGTGTTGGCCCAACGCTTAATTCTTGAACACCGTAATTTTTCAAAAGTTCATCTTTTCATATGATATATAAAATATGTGGAAATCGTGTAAAAATTCGATATTTGCTAAATCATGGGTTTGTGCGTCACCATGTCTCTTTAACTTTCTTTACGTTCGAGATATTGGTGCATGTGAAACATCAAGCGACATTTAATTCAATGTTCGCTAGAGAAGATGATGCACAACAAGAGGCCAAGTGGCCTTAATGGTCACCTGAGTACCATTGTCGAGGAGTCTCATAAATGCATTTAATTGAGTTTCATAATGGATTAGAAGATTATAATAATGTAATTACATCCACCTCCCTGCCTGAAATCTTTTGGAAAGGACTATTAACCCTATAGTATAGCACAAGACTTGAAGCAGAGTGTATGACATACTATAGAAGAGGTGCCCAGATTCCATTCAATTTATTTATCCCACGTATGTTAATTTACAAAATAGGTTTTATGTTTATATGTTTTCATAGATAAACTAAAACAAGGTGGCTTATATACTACTTATTACTTTACTATTAACAAGTCTATTTGTTTATCTTAAAAAATTAAAAAACTGTTTTTGTTTCAAATGATAAAAATACTTGCATAACTATTTTGATCATACAACTTTATAATTACATTCTATTTAATGATTTATTACTAAATATGAACAAGCCAAGGAAGATAACTCCATTATGAAGAAGCAAGGGAAGATAACTCCATTAACTGTTATAATCCTCTTCCCTGAACTCTTTTCAAATGCTTTCACAATATCTTATCAATAACTTTGATGGACAGCTTCATTATTTTTCTATATTCAATGATTAATTACTAAATATGAACAACCTAAGGAAGATAACTCCATTAGGAAGAAGCAAGGGAAAATAACTCCATTAACTGTTTCCCCCCCCCCCCCCTTTCAACTCTTTCCAAATGCTCTCCAAATGCTAGGTCCTGAACCCTGACTTAGGGGTCATGAATTTCACAATTTAGGTAGAGGAGTTCATAACCATGCATTCAGTTTTTTGCCCACATGTGTGGGAGTAAAGATTTTTAAGATTTAATACATTTTTACTATATGGCTATATTGGCCCCACCCTAGAGCCTGAACCCCTGACCCAGAGACCATTAATTTCACAATTTTGGTAAAGGGCTTAATGGAGATCATAACCATGTATTTAGTTTTTAACAAATATCTATGGGAGTAGAGAAGAAGATTTTCCAAAATTTAATACATTTTTACTATATGGCCATTTTGGCCCCACCCTTGAGCCTTAACCCCTGACCCAGGGACCATAAATTTCACAATTTTGGTAGAGGGCTTCATGGACATCATATCCATGCATTTAGTTTTTAACAAATATCTATGGGAGTAGAGAAGAAGATTTTCTAAGATTTAATACATTTTTACTATATGGCCATTATGGCCCCACCCTTGAGCCTGAACCCCTGACCCAGGGACCATAAATTTCACAATTTTGGTAGAGGGCTTCATGGACATTATATCCATGCATTTAGTTTTTAACAAATATCTATGGGAGTAGAGAAGAAGATTTTCTAAGATTTAATACATTTTTACTATATGGCCATATTGGCCCAACCCTAGAGCCTGAACCCCTGACCCAGAGACCATAAATTTCACAATTTTGGTAGAGGGCTTCATGGACATCATAACCATGCAATCAGTTTTTTCCTCACATGTGTGGGAGTAGAGAAGAAGATTTTTGAAAATTTGGCTGTTTTTTGCATATTTGGCCCCACCTGTGGCACCCTGGGGGTGGTAGAGCCACCAATTTCACAATTTACATTCCTCTTACCATAGAGATGCTTCACACCAAAAATGGAAACAATTGGCCTTGTAGTTTTTAAGAAGTAGTTAAAAATGTAAATTGTTAACGCACGACGCACAACGACGGACGAAAACAGATAGCAATAGGTCACCTGAGTTTACTCAGGTGACCTAAAAAGCTTGTATCCTTCATGTACCTTTTGATTTTGCTCAAACAGGAATCCTATAACAAGACGTCCAGAGGCCACATCGCTCACCTGTACATGATCAACTGACTCTACTCTAACACAAATGGCTTCAATTTTCAAATTCAACCACTTTTGAAATTCAAGAAGTCAATATTTAAACATATATCTGTATAATAATTTGTTTCCATATTAATTAATGATTATGGTGACAGACAGTAATTTATCTAATTAACATAAAGTATCATGTTTCTTCCTCTGCTAACAGTTACTGTCAGGCTTCCCTCTATCTGTCCAAAAAACGACGGACACTTGTACAGCCAGAGTAAAGAATGATATATCGATACAATGTAATGAAATGCATCTGAATACACAACACAATAAAACTCGATGTTCGAGTCAATTTTCTTTTTTTTCTTAAGATTTCACCAGGGTGCAAAGTTTTGCATAAGAATATGAATAGCAAAAGCTAATAAGAAGCATTTCTGGTATCTTAAAGAAGTATGATAGCTGTAATTACATGTAATTGAATAACATTTATTAATAAAAAATGATATAATAAATACTTTTATTTGAGTGAAACTGTCTCAAATGCATAGGGATGATAGAATGTTTTTTGTTTTATCACTAATTGCAAACTGTAAAAGCATGTCTCTCTCTAATGAATGCATTTCTCCAGGGATAATCAATGAGTGCAGGGGTTCCCCAAGATCAATCTGGGTCATTTCCTGTAAGGTGGCACTAACTATTCTCTGAGCATCAGACCCCACCCGAGACAATCCTACACAAACTGTGTCTTCAGTAAATGCTGAAAAGTGACAATTAATGTACATAAGTTTTAAATCATTTTTCAAGTCTTTGCTTGTCAAGTCTGCATTTCTATTAATATGCATGCATTCTTGGTAAAGTATTAACAAAATTTCCAGTGTTTCTATTTAATTTTTGAGAATACAGTTTACCTAGTGAGTCCTTTCCTTCTTGTCGTTTATTTTCAACTATTTCCAGCAACTGTTCTGAGGCCTGCTTTACTGTCATAAATCTGGGAGGTTCAAATATCTTCCTCCCTCTGAACAGAACAAATATTCTTAGTTCTTATGACTCAAAAGATAAATCGACCTGTAGCAAATTTATGCAATATCTTTCATTTGAAATGAATGGCACAGAAAGAATTCTCCATAGAATACTTACTTCATTAAATTTTCAATGGTTTGTTCTTTCATTTTGATATCTATTTAACAGAAAAATATATTTAGAAAGTTTTCACCACATTCCCATGCCCTTGGTCTAAAGGGTTGCAACTTCACAATTAAATTTTTATCCCCTATGGACGTTAGAAAAATTTTTTTTTGGTGTTCATTTAGAAAAGAAATTTAAAATGTTTTCAATTAGACAATGGACGAAGTGTTATTGCAATATTTTACCTAATAAACATAAAGTATGCATGTTTCTATCTCTGTTAGACTTGATTTTATCGTAGTAACTGTCAGGCTTCCAAGTATCTGTCCAAAACACTATGGAAACTGTCTCTCCAAAGTTGTACAGCTAGATTAAAGAATGATAAATAAATACAGTGTAACACACCCAATAAACAACACAATTAAAACTCAAAGCAACAACAGGAAATACAAATTATTAATCATTCACTCAAACTGTTTTTTACCTGCAAGCCACAACAACCACAGGCATTCATTATGGAAGCATTGTGTACAACTCTGTAATCCAAACACTTCTCCTTTGCTCTGAGAACTAAATCTGTGTGAGTGGTTGCCCTGTGAAGAGTATGAAGAGTATGGGATTTAAAGAGCAAATTCTAAAAAATGTTTATCACCAATGTTCGACTATGTTTAAAGAACTATATATGATATGAGTTAAATTTGGCCCCCATAATTAGCCACTTTTTAAAGTGTTTCGTGTACAATAAAATGTAATGTTATTTTTTAAAGGAGTTGATATAAAATATATTTTTCACCTTTTTATTTGATTTATTTGCACTCACTGGCAGTATATGACGTCAGAAGTGACGCTATTTCTATAATTCAATCAAAATCAGTCCAAAATTGACATTTTTCTTATATTTTTACGAATGGGAAATATAGAGCGCATGCTTGAACAAGGAAAATATTTTGGTCACTTATTCGTCTTGGCTAGATACATCTCTAATTAAAATATTTTGTTTGTTCAAGCATGTGCTCTATGTTTTCTGAAAGAAAAACTGCTTGAAAACAAGCTGTTTTATGCTAAAAATGCAAAAATGGCGGGAAAAGGTTGTCTTTACGATGTCATAATTCTTAATTGTGTGTACTTAAATCAAAATGAACATTGTGTTAAAACATCACATATATATATGTACAAAGAAAACAAAGAATTACAGTAAAATGACGATGTTCATTTTAGGGGGCCATTTTGGGCCCTTATCATACATAGTCCTTTGTTATACATTTAGAAAAACAGGTTCAACAAAGTTAATGAAAACTACAGCAAAATTGAATAGCAACACGGAGAACAAATGAAACCATGATATAATACCGTACATCTTCCTCTTGTTTTGTATTGCTGCAGGTCTGTAGCTCCCGGTCTGAAAAAAATTCAGATGGACGACCTGGGAGCTACAGTGCCTCCCATAGTAAAAAACTGCAATTTACAGCGCACAAAAAATTGCGCTAGTTTTGGTCTGATTAACCTTATTTACACACAAATTCTGTGAAAAAAAATAAGACCATTAAATTTTTCATGCAATTTACTACTGATATCATCTCTTTACTTGCCTCAGACTTTCTCCGAAACACGCTAACCGACCTCGGAAAATGAATTATGTTAAATTCACGTGAGATCAAGAGTCGCCATTTTTACATGTAAACAAACTGCACCACTTCACTTTACAGGGCTGATGATGGTGTTTAAAAGAATATCAGAGGCAAGTAAAGTGACGATATCTGTAGTAAAATGTCCACGGAATTTTTTGGATTCAAATCTTTGTACCCCCGAATGTGTTCCAAAAGAAGATTAATCAGTCCAAAACTAGGGCAATTTTTTGTGCACCGTGAATTGCAGTTTTTTACTATGGGAGGCACTGTAGCTCCCAGGTCGTCCATCCAAATTTTTTCAGATCGGGAGCTACAGACCTGCAGCTAGTTTTGTATTGTATATATATACACTTTTCCTGAAATCTATTATAAATTAAGATACCAAGTATTGGTGAATTATTTATAGTAACTGACCCAAATGGATCCCCCACAACAAGGAAAGCAACATCTTCCTCTTCAGCTCCACTTAATATTTCATCTGAAATATATAACGCAAATATCATACAAAGGAATGATCTCTTTTTTTCCCTTTTAAATCACAGCCCTTTCTTATACAAATCAAGATAAAAAATAACCTGAATTTGTTTCCACCATATCACGATCAGCTAGAATTATTTCTCTTCCATAAAACTCTTCCTGTAGAAAAAAAATATCAACATTCATGTCAACCTTTATAAAGTATTAATCTGCGAATGGTTATGCCTCTGTATGGTGAATCCGAAAGCAAATTACTGTCTCAGCATTCATTGCACTCTGATAATAAACATGAGTCCAATAGCCAGTGTCACTACTTGCATGAGTTAAAGGCACTTTTCGTCAGAATCAATGTATAAAAAATCTTCATCCCTGTACATGTCCTACCAATATAAGTAAATTATTGTATACACTGATTTAGATGGGGATCAAGTGCCAAATTTTTCACATAGAACAGAGACAAAAATAACAGAGATTGGCAACTGATCGAAATCTCGTGAAATCTCGCGGTCCCTATTGTAAAGTGTTCCCAGTTTAGATCAGTATATCTTTCTAATAAACAATTATATTGAAATATAAACAGCTAAAACCTATTACCAAAACATTCAAAATATTATATTTTCATGAGTTTATGTCATATAAACAATATTAAAAGAGGAGTTTTAGGAGGCAGTTGGCTACCCACTGTCCGAGATTTCGCCGATGTTTTATAGCTGGCCAATATATTTTCTATATATTAATCTTATTTTTCAATTTTTTGTTTCAAAAATGTCTAATACCTATGCACACTTTTCATTAAAACAATATACTTTTGGTTTGAGATCATTATCTCAGTTTACTAAAATGTAGTTCTCAAAGTAAGGTTGGTCCCGTACCATTTTTCAACAACAAAACACACTAATGGCGGAGTTGCCAATCTCTGTTATTTATGTCTCTGCATAGAATAACAACTTTAACCTAGAATAACAATTTCTCTGAATTTATAGCATATGAAACTTAATATAATTTGGTAAACGGTTGAAAGAATTATGTCACAAGTTGGTGCATGAAGTCAGAATAATAATATTATTCATAAGATGAGTAAAATTGTGTCTTCATATGCATCTAAACTGTTCAATTACATTCATTTTCACATCAATCAGATAAATAAGATCATAAAACATTTTAAAATGCTTTGGTGAAAATTTAGAATGCCATTTGTTGAAAAAAATTAGAATATCTGTAAATGAAAAATAGGTTTTAACCAAAACAATACATACATATCATCAAGAATTAAAATTCATACCAAGGCGTCCTTCCCTACAGTCAAAATCGACGTGTATGCCTCTAGATACACTCTTTTACATTTCTTCACCACTTCTAAGCCTTTTACTGTTATGTCTTTGGCATCTCCCAAACCAAGACCCACGAAATACAACATTTTAGCAAAACACGTGTCAAATTTCTAAAAATGTAAACAGATTTTACCGGAAGTCGGATACCATTAGTAAAACTTGCTGTCATTGGGCAAAATGGAAAGAAACGACCAATCATTTTCGTCGTTTCTAAGATAATTTTATACATGATTCAGCTCAGCTGGACAAAACATTGACAACATTCTAGAACTTCACATTTTTTTAAGAATTTAACTATCAAGATGTATAGTTTTGAAGGCGATTTTCGAAGAAAACCAGTTCAATCGTTAAGAGGGGCTAGTAAAAAGGTAACTAAGTGATCGAAAGTAAGATATTTTAGTAAAAACATAATTTTTGACTTTTAAGTCTGTAAGTACCGGAGTACTTATACCCAGGGAAATATAGATTATCTTGGCCAAGAAACTGTGAAATAGAAAACAGACAATTTTTTATTGTTACCAAATGATATTTTTCATATTGAAACCACATAATATGCTCCTTAGACAATCCAGTGTGTTTCATAGTAACTACTAAAACTGTAAAACACACTGCATACTCCAGGTATTACATAAGCATATTATTTGTTAATCGAATCACTATCCTCATTATTGGGTTTTGTTTAAGGAATATATGTTTGTTCATACAGAGTCTGTTTGCCTTTGAAGCCATTAGCCCCTAATCTTTGTGCCCTAAAACTCTTTTTCTTGTCTACATCTACATTATACAGCATTCTATCAATCCTGATGACCATATGCTGGCGCTGTGTGAGCGGACCAAAGAATAAGAAAAAGAAAAAATGTATAAAAATCAACTAAGTGCTAGAACAAAAAAATAACAGTTAACATTTTGCATGAAAAAGTATATGTACATATATATTTGCATAACACTCTATAGAAATTTTAGAGATATGGGACGTAATTTTTGACTACAGTTTTAAACTGGCCCAAAGAGGCTGCTGAAAAATTGGTACCCCCGAACTATCTTTTTTTGATGTTGCTGATGTAATTCTAAAACTTTTTCTGTTTCTGCGATGTTTCTACATTTTCATCATAACAGATAATATTTTCAAGATATGCCCAATATGCTTTCCTGGTTTCCTTTTGTAATGGATGTTTTGTGTCTTTATATTTCTTGGTACTTGTGCTGTTTGTATGTTGTTTCATTGTTTTAAAGAGTTTGTTTCTTTTTCTAATAAGTGATTTGATTTTCCTATTTATCCAAGGCAGTCTCTCTTTTGAATTGTTTAACATCTTAGTTGGTATGTTTTCATTCATGATGTTCAAGACCTTAGATCTAAATTGACCCCACTGATCGTCTATATTCTGATCTTGTAATATGTTCTGGTCGATTATGTTCATATTCTGTATATTCTCTCTGATTTTCTCTACATTTGCATTTTTGTAAAGATAGATTTTTCTAGGTGGTTTTTAACTTTTCTTGGTTTCAGGCTAGCTACTATATACACTATTTCATGGTCAGATATACCAGGTATTACTTCTACTTTGTTCACAAGGGAGCTGTTGGTGGTGAAGAAAAGATAAAGTGTTGATTGTGATGTAGCTGTAATGTATGTAGGTTTAGTAACAACTTACTCCAGATAAGGGTTCACCCTATTTTTAAAATGAATATCGACAAACAAGAACTATTATGAACGGACTCTGGGCAAACAGACTAATGCAAACAGATAGATAGAGCAAATGGACCTCATACTTTGAGGACACATCCTGAAGTTGGTTCAAACCCTTAACTGACATATTTACTGTGGTAAAGTCAGTTGATCTTTGTTCATAGCTAGGACATGATATGTTCTGGTTTGTGCCAGAAAACTACTTCGGTTCATCCATTTTTTATTCACCATTCTGTGCATCTATCATTTTTTTTTTTAATGAAAAATTCAAATCAGAGTTCCTCTCATTCTGTAGGAACAGACAAACTCCTTACTAACAAGAGCAAAGGCAGAGCGAGAGAGAAGGGAGGTATGATCAGAATAATTGTATCTACATTGCAACTATATTTGAATTGATGAATATTATTTTCAACATATAGTATACTAGCTATAATAGCTGTTCAGTAATAAATTATAATTTACATGGGGTCATGAATATATTTTAAAAAAAAGAAGTTTCAATATTGTATCATTAATTGCATATGCATGTATAATGTTTCTTTAGTTTTTGTTTCAGTGTAAACCATTTATTATTTTGTTTTTAGGAGATAAGACAAAGACATAGCTCATCAGTGAAAATTCAGTCTGCTTATCGTGGTCATGTTGTAAGGAAAAGACAGGTAAGATCTTTCATTCACATTTTCATACGTAAGTATGCCATAAAGTATTGTTTCAGATAAAATCTATCAACCAATTATCAGAATTTTTTTTATATACCACTGTAATGTTTTACCACCAAGCTACAAGCATTTTTGAGGAGAGTAAATCACTTTAAGAGTATTAAAGATTCAGTTGAACTGTGGTTTCTCAAACATTACCAGTACTACATGTACCTCAAATACCATATATATATATAAAAGTGATTTTGTAGTACCAACCACTGTTTTTTTTATGTAATTTAACCTCTGTATCGTAAATCATTTGAAATCTCAAAGTTAGGTTCCATTGAGTTTGAAACAAAATGGTATGACTGTGATTATTTCATTTTTACATTTTGTTCATAGAGGGAGGTCCTTCGAGATGAGTATGATAAGCTGATGAGCAGAGTGCTTGCTGACCCAGCATCTATCTTCAATGCCATCAGGCGACTTTGTTATTTCTATAGGACTGACTGTGGAAAAGATCAGGACAGATTGGTTTGTTATTCAAAGATGACTTATAAATCTATAGATTATTGATATATTGTTCAATCATGTATTACTAGAATATACAAGTTTACAATAATGTGTCTAGATTGGATAAGTGTACACATGAAACCAAAATTACAAACTATTTTTTGCATTTTATATGTTTTCTGTAAGGAATATTTAAGATTAATTTTTTTAAAACTGATAATGGTCAAAATTGACAAGACACAACTTTCCTAAAATTATAAATTTCGTTTTTCTTACTTAGGGCCTTTATCTATTCATTCATGCCTTTCATAGATTTTCAATACATGTATAACCAAAAACTGAATGGATCAAATGTAAACTAACTGTGAAAGTAATGTTTAGATTCAGCTTTGCCAGATTGTCATCAAGCAGAAAGAGGTGATCAGGTCATCAGTGACACAGACTGGGAAGTCTGGAGTTTTCCTTCTCCAGCATCTCCTGTTACTGTGTCTGAAGTAAGCCAAATCTTAGAAAATAAAATTACCATATGATCAGTAAAAAAGTAAAACACAAAAAACATAAATGATGATGAAATGGCTTTTGTTTGATAGAGATAAAGAAGGAAATAGCATGTGAAACAAATGTATAGTTTTGTTTTTTCTTATCAAAGGAATCTCCAGAATGCATCTGACACACGTTCCTGGGGTCCTCCAATGAGAATGCTGGAAATATTTACCTCTGTTGATACCTTTAAAGACAAAAAGAAACTTCTTGGAAACATTTGGATATTTCTTATAAAAAAGGGTTGGGAAATAATTTTAACTTTAATTATGATTTCGAACATGAAATTATTACGTTTAGGCCATAAAAAATTAATCTCTTTGTTCTCAGGCCAACATTTTCAAAAACAGATGCGGTCGGGCGGTGATATTTTTTTCTTTTTATTCCATAAAAAAGGATGCGTCATTTTTCTTTTTATTTTAACAATGTGCAATTCTTATTCAAATCCGAAAAGTGATGTTTTAAAGCAAATAAATAGTTACCTTGAAATGAATGTATCGGATTTATTAGCTCAAACTAAATGGAATAAATAAGTCATCATGTTATTCAACAATGTTCAAGAAACACCACAACTACGAGGCTTGAGAAAGCCATGTGTTTAAGCATAATGGGATATTTAGTATAGTACAAGCTGCAGGAACTCTCCTTCTATATGCATTTGAGGTTAAACAACGTTCTTCTTCATATACCAAAACTAAAATCATTGCTGTAATACGTAACATAACTTAAACACAGCATCTCGTAACTAGATTCGGCGGCCATTTGCAATTGTTATGATTAAATCTGAATCATCGCGATGTTTGCAATTATGTTCTTTATTCAGTCAAGCGTTTTACTGACTTGAGTATCTAAAATTCGTCCTGAATCCGAATTTTTTTTTCCAGAATAAGCAAGCGCACTATCGAAATTTTATTTTATTTATTTAATGATAAAAATGGGCAATGCGCAATGCTAAATCAGATGCGTGTGGGCCTGAGAACCAAGAGATTAATTTTTGATGGCCTTATGTTGTTATATTTTGTTTTAAGAGGTACTTTGGGCATGTTTATGCATTTCAACTCTGTTGTTACAGAATATTTTGGATCAATGAGACATCTGTTGGAAGCCAAAGTACCACAGAGTTTGGACAAATCTCCCACACCACCCACCCCTCAGGCAGAGAGCATCTTTAACATGATCATTAGCCCTATTCAGTTTGCTGTTATGTCCAAAGATAAGGAATTTAGGTAAGTGCCTTCCATTGTTATTGTTGTTGTTCATGTTTATAATGCTCAGAAAGAAGAATAAGACATGGTTATTGTAAATGATGAAATATTGTGTAAAACTATCATTCTTTTAAACAGATTTATTAAGAAGTACGGTACTGATACACGAATTAGAATAGGCTAGCTTCATAAGACTTGATCATGACCTAAAATATGGTTAATGATTTCGTCCATTTACATCAACATCAGATTGAAAGTAAATAAATATGAAGCTGAATTTTCATGTAAATGCCTTCTAATGCTAAATTTTTAGGATATTTAGGATATTTATTTCCAACAGTAATCACTATAATTACACATTTTTGCAGTGATTTGGTACTGAAGAGTGCCTGTTTTTACCTGTTTTGCCCTGCTTACTCTGAGCAAGTGGAACAGTTCCTGATCCCTGCCATGGTCTACAGTAAATTCCCCTTCCCCTTTGTGGAGCTGATACAGTCTCTCCTTCAGCAGACCTCCCCCACCCCAAACTCCTCAAAAAGGTCAAATGTCGTAGAACCATCTCCATGGCTTCTGGGATCTGTGATTGCTTTTGCAGACAAAAATATTGGTAAGCATAGAAATACATGTAATAAGAATTCACTTACGGTATTTTTTAAAGTTTTGACACCCCTTTGTATATTCTTATGAAATTTAGCTTCAATAAGAAAAATATGATTTAATGCATTGAATTTCAGCATATCTTGTTATGTTAAATTTGAAAAAAAGTTATTGTTTTATGAAGGAATGTTGATAATTACAATTTGCAGTGAGAGTTATTTCTCATATTAAAAGGACTGTGATGTCTTTTTCTTTAGAAAGTTTGAGTGTTAGTGATGCAGCAGACTTTTTGTCAGTACTTAAGACACTACTACCACACCTACCAGCTGGTGTGTTAGAGTCCAACAACGACAGTGACAGTGATAACAGCGATGAAGAGGATTCTGTGGTAAATGTAGCTTGTAGACATACATGTACATGTTTTCCTACAAGGGTTATGACCATCAAAATGAAAAGATTGATCGCTTCATAGTCATGTATTAAAAATATTTATGAAATATAGGTATTGAGTAACTGAAAGACAAAATCAAAAAGCTTTATTCTTCTTAAAATACAGTGATAAAATTGTGAAATGATGAAGATATGTATAAACCTTTTAATAATTATTTAGGTTATGATCTCAAAGGAATTGCGTGAAGTTGCTGAAGAATGCGTGAAGTTTTTAAATTCCCAGAAGTTTGTGCGCTGTGTGGTGAAGTGTTTGAATCAAGAAATGGATGCTCATCTTCTCTCCTCTGTCTGTCTGATATGTCATTCTCTCATGCTACAACAGCATATCTCCATTCACAGACTTAGGTTTGTTTTTTCTATTACAATAGTTGAATATTCATAGAAATGACTGCAAGGAATAAAGGATTGACTCTGATACGAGTCTGAATCACAACTTGAAAATATGAATATTAAAATATCAGTAACTTTTTTATTTATTTTTTGGTTTGTTTGTATTTTTACTAAGAAGATTTCTATGGGATATTTTATTGTGAATTGGTAACATGTTTTGGCTTATTGCCAATGATACAATCAACTTAGTTCAATACAAACTACTTTTAATGTACTGAGTTATTTTGATTTTACTAATTACTGGCATGCATTTTCATTGCAGGTTACTGTATAGTTTAGCTTTTAACACAAAATTTATGAAAGTGCTATGGATAACCTGTACTCGTGTATCCAACACTACAGTCACTGGGTAAGTTTCTTTCATCAACCAATGGGGGGAGAGAGAGAGAGAGAGAGAGAGAGAGAGAGAGAGAGAGAGCAAACACACTTTTACAATACAATGAGTACTTTTCTTGCAAGTTTAGTTGAAATATTCTCAATTTCACTTTTTTTCAATTTAAAGATCCCAGATTACACTTCTCCAGACTCTATCTCGTGGACTGGAGATGTCAGATGAGGACATGCAGAGAATCGTCCCCCTGCTCTCCGTCTTCTGTTCCATGTTTAGCCACTCACTTTATACCCTTCATGATGCAGACTTCTATGGAGACATGAAAAGTAGGACATAATCTAAATTGTCCACCTGTATTAATACATACATGTAATTTTTTTCTTGCAAATTTGAACACAGTTGTTAAAGTTAGATACATTGTTTCTTAGGGGTACAAAAGATTTTATCCTCAAATTTATTTTTGACAATTTATTATCACATCAGGCAGCAAGGATAGCAGCATGCCCTTCTCCTTGAAGGAGTTGGTGCCCATGGTTTTGATGTTGAGGGACACCTGTCTGGGGATCATAGAGCTGGCCCACCCTGAGACCCAGAGGAGTCTGACCGAGGACTACAGAGAGGCTCTCCGCAGGACCGCCATGAAAGATCCCCGTGACTGGTCGGTCAACAACAAAGACACCCCTTCTAGACACACTAAAACATGGGCATATCTATTCAAGGTTTGTTTCTTTTTTGAAACTTATTTTTTGAATCGACTCAAATGTTGACCACACTAGGATTATACATGTATAAATTTTGTAAGCATGACAAAAATTCAATGTGCATGTAATTATATTTCATGCTTACAAAACTTCAATTTATTCCTAGGTTATTGCAACCTTAGTAAGACAGCTGTACACCAGAGATTCCAGGAGACGATTCTGTCCCCCTAACTCCTGGCTGTCGGACAGGGTACAGATACATGCTGATAAGGTAAGTCCTGTCATTGTTACTCGCTGTTGTTGATAAACATGTATAAAAATTATGTGAATTTTATTAATACAGTTGTTGTTATTATTTAAAATCATTTTTGTAGCCATCTCAGATGTACAGAGCCAGGGGATCTGTGTTCTGTCGGCGTCCATTTGGCACAATGAGGCACCTCACCAAAGTACAGATAGGTAGGAAATATAATTCAATCACAAACAAGCCTTACCTATTCAAAAATTCAGATAATTATTTCAGTATATGTGCTAACCTTATTTCCTTCGTAGTGTTTTAATAGATGACACGATCCCACGTTATCTATCACATAAAGGAAAACAAGCCTATTCATGAAATCAACTCTATATTCAGGCATATTATTCCAGGACATATGTTAACCTTATTTCCTGTGGTGTTTTCTGTAGATGACGATGGTCCTCCGTTATCTAACACAGATGTTAAGAATCTAGTGATACTCACTGAACTCCCATTTGTGGTTTCATTTGAAGAAAGAGTCAAGGTAAAACACATTGTGAAAACAATTCATGTTCAAAAAGTTGTCACAATGCCTCTATTTTTGTCAATTCATTTAAATTTATTTGTATGATGGTCATTAACAAATATTTGCATGTATATGTGAACAGAAATAATGATTTTGAAAATTGTATTTAAAACCAACATTTATTAGTTGATAGCATGGAAACTGAAATTCTTGAATTTTTACCATATTTTGATAGTCAGAATTGCCAATGTTTTAATGTTTTCAAAAACGAAGTTTTTCTTCAGATTTTACAGAAGCTCATACAGAATGACAAGGATGAGAACCAGGGTGATGCCCACAACTTCCTGTCTGGTCCTTCCATTAATGTGTCCATTCGACGGAACTACATCTATGAGGATGCATATGACAAACTCTCACCGGAAAATGGTATGCAACATTTTCTGGAAAAACGACATTTACTGCTCAAAAATTAAATGAACCATTATTAGCCAGTTTGACATTAGAATTACTAAATATAGTAAATATTTTCTGTTGGGTTTTTTTTTTAGAACCAAACCTTAAACTTAAAATGAGAGTGCAGCTCATGAATGCAGCAGGATTAGATGAAGCTGGTATTGATGGCGGTGGAATATTCCGAGAATTTCTATCAGAGCTCCTCAAGACCGGATTCGATCCAAACAGAGGCTTGTTTCTAATGACAACGGACAGGTTATTGTATCCAAACCCACAGTCAGTATCTCTGATGGACAAATACACCAAGCATTACTACTTCCTGGGGCGTATGCTGGGCAAGGTAAGATCTGATCACTGTCACATTCTGAATATTCTGTCTGTAAAATTTAATTGAGAAATGAAAGTCAGATTGTATCCATTTTATTTCCTCTTGTTTTGAAGGCTATCTGGTCAGGTTTAATGTTTTTAATTTCTACTTGTTTAGCAGGTTATTTGGTCAGATTTAATGGTTTTAATTTCTTCTTGTTTGGCAGGCTATCTATGAGAACATGCTGGTAGAAATTCCTTTTGCTACTTTCTTTTTATCCAAAATTCTTAGTCGACATGGAGGTGACCTGGACATTCATCACCTAGCTTCTCTTGACCCAGAAATGTACAGGTGGGTGATGGAAGGAGCTGTAACTTTTTTGTGATTTATTTTGATGGCTTAAATTATGACTAACTTCATTTTTTGCATGCTTCTTTATCAGGCATTAAAACATATGCAAGATAAAAAGTAAGATATAAATAGGGAAGCTTTAAAGGTTATGTAGCATTCTACATGTATATAAGCTTTTTCATTTTCCATGCTAAAGAAGTTTTCTATATTTCTCAATAAACTTGTGTACCTGTAGTAATATGTTTTGGGGATTCAGCTCTTGTGACCATTTTGTTTATCGTTAGGAACTTGCTGTCACTGAAGACATTAAATGGTAAAGAAGTGGAGGATCTAGGTTTAAATTTCACAACAGTTGATGACAATTTTGGAATTAGAAAGGTAAAAGGTTTCTCTTATATGTCTCTCAAAATGCATACTTGCAGTTACACTTTAATGATAAGGCCATAAAAAATTAATTCCTTGGTTCTCAAGCCCGCGCGCATCTGATTTTACATTGTGCATTTCCAATTTTTATCATTAAATGAATAAAATAAAATTTCGATAGTGCGCTTGCTTATTCCGGAAAAAAAATTACGGATTTAGGACCGCATTTTAGATACTCAAGTCAGTAAAACGCTTGACTTAATAAAGAACATAATTGCAAACATCGCGATAATTCAGGTTTAATTACAGTGGGACCTCAGATATCCGGACGCCAGATAACTGGGCGCTTCAGTTTACGGACGATTTAGTTTGGGAACAGATTTTTTATTCGTTATTTTGTCTCAGTAATCTGGAATTCTGCGTTCCGGATCCGGACGGTCTGTTTTTACCACAAAACTCTGTTTTACTATCAATCTTGCTTCATTTAACCGGATGGTAAAATGTGATGATACCCCGTTCAATACAATAGAAAGATTACACCTGTCAATTGAGTTTCACACCTTTTTCATGTGCTAGGCCCTCATGAATAGCTTATATAAACACTGACTTCCCAAATCACTTTCAAAATTACCGACAGTGCTGACCAGACAGGATTAGTCACGCCTCAGAGCACGTGGCTTGGATATCTTAACCTGTGCACCTGTCAAGTGACATCGCTTTTTAAAACACCCCTATATGTCAATTAAAACGTGCTACTGAATCAAGAAAACTGTTTTATCTACCTATTCAAACGTAATTTTAAAACGAATTGTCTCATGAATGCCTTGTTAGATTAAGTCAAAACCGGAAGTACAGGAAGAAAACAAAATGAAAGCATGTCCACTCATCGAAAGTGCATTGGTGGATCATGCAATTTTCCAACTAGTAAACGTTAATTTTTACAATAAAATTGACTTTAAATTGAAACTTTAAAAATAAATCAATTATAATAATTGTAAAAAATGACCTGTCTAGAAATAGATAGTTGAAAACAGTACGTACATGTAAATGGGCACATATCACGTACATATGAACACAAAGAATTAAGCTAGATTCGGTTATCATTATAGTCCGGTTAATATTTACTGACAAAATAATAATATAAAGCGGGGTTCTTTATATTTAAAGTTGTTCATTTCAACGGACAACTTTATAATGTTTTGCTTTTTAGTATGAAAGGCAGAAAACAAAACAAAACCCAGTATCAACACTGGGAGCAATCGTATACAAATACAGTATCTTTCATGACAGCAATAGACACATTTCAGATATCCGTACGCTTCACCTATCCGGACGATTGAACATAGGAACAAAAGCGTCCGGATAACTGAGGCTCCACTGTATAACAATTGCAAATGGCCGCCGAATCCAGTTACGAGATGCTGTGTTTAGTTATGATTGCGACAGCAATGATTTTAGTTTTGGTATATGAAGAAGAACGTCGTTTAACCTCAAATGCATATAGGAGGAGAGTTCCTGCAGCTTGTACTATACTAAATATCCCATTATGCTTAAACACATGGCTTTCTCAAGCCTTGTAGTTGTAGTGTTTCTTGAAGAACATGAGATGACTTATTTATTTCATTTAGTTTGAGGTAATAAATCCGATACATCCATTGCAAGGTAACTATTTATTTGCTTTAAAACATCACTTTTTAGCTCACCTGAGCTGAAAGCTCAAGTGAGCTTTTATGATCAAAATTTGTCCGTTGTCTGTCGTCGTTGGCATTGGCATTGGCGTTGTTGTCGTTGTAAACTTTTCACATTTTCATCTTCTTCTCCAGAACCACTGGGCAGATTTCAACCAAACTTGGCACAAGGCATCACTGGGTGAAGATGATTCAAGTTTGTTCAAATGAAGAGCCACACCCTCTTTAAAGGGGAGATAATTTAGAATTATTGAAAATTTGTAGGTATTTTTCAAAAATCTTCTTCTCAAAAATTATTAGGCCAGAAAAGCTGTAACTTGTATGGAAGCATCCTCAGGTAGTGTAGATTCAAGTTTTTTCAAATCATGGTCCCCGGAAGTAGGGTGGGGCCACAATGGGGGGG